>JAAIIK010020245.1:207235-233334 GCA_014706435.1 Silurus glanis
GATAGATAGATAGATAGATAGATAGATAGATAGATAGATAGATAGATAGATAGATAGATAGATAGATAGATAGATAGACAGACAGACAGACAGACAGACAGACACTTGATTCATCCTAATAGGAAATGTATACAAAATGACCCATTGTGTAAATTTTGCGTATGATTTCAAGTGTATGCTTTTATGTGTACCAAAATGACAAAATATTAGCATTTAATGGTCTTAAGAACAAATCATTGGTCAGGAAATGAGCAAAAATGAAATAAATTAAGTATATTCGTATTAGATATAAGCGTTTCCTTTTATTTCCTCGTTTCATTTCTTTCTGCTGATAGTTTCAAATAGTTGATCATGTAAAAAAATGTTCTGAGATAGTTTGTATTTGTATAGTCAGAATGTCCCTGTTTCAGTTCACTATGGCAAATGTAAATGCGAAAATACGTTTAATTCTTGATAAATTCCAAATCAACGATTGTGTTTCTGTTGATGTTGAGACCATTAAAAACTTCATATTTTGCCATTTGTTTTTTTTATTTAAGAGTGTATGTAATTCTGAACCTGAGTGGGGTTTTTTTTGGTTCAAAAGTGTATGTGATTCTGAACCTGAACCTACCAGGGGTTAAACACAATGTATAATCAAGAATTAGGAAGACAATTCAAACATTCATGAGTATTGTATGCGTGTGCGTCATCACTGTCAAAGGTGACGCTTCTTTTCTGTGGTTTGTCAGTCTATGTTTCAGTATGACACTCTCATTAGACCAGAGATGTCTATGTGGTGTCATGGTTCCATTAACAGCAGTAGACACCAGATAGGTTTCTGAAGTGGTGTCTTTTGTTTCTCATGAGACACTATGGCAGACAGTTACATTTCTGTTCCAACAAATGGTTTATTTTACACCTGCTACGTAAATGCACCTTTTCCTGTTTAGGTGAAACGGGATCTCTTTAGAAATTCACTGAGTCACGCAACCACACTATAATTTGAGCGTGTATGGGGAATAAATGCTAATAAAAAAACGTCATTATTAGCATCACCCTAGCTAACCCTAACCCTAACCTGACTTGGAGATGATGTATGAAAAAAACGGAACTCACAAATGAGCAAAAAAATTGCACACAGTCCCAAATGCTCTTTGGTTTTCCTGGGGTTTAAAATGGCTGAACACATCCTGTGTGTCTTTACCACACATTAAAGCAACCTGTTGCAACTGTGAACGAAAACCAACCCGAACAGCGAGAATGAAATGAAATATATAAAGAGCCTAAAAGTCATAAAATGTTTTTAAGGTTACATCTGCAAAAAAAAAAAAAAATCAAAATCAATTCGATGAACAGCCAGAAGGTTAAAGTTCATATTGATGTTAACCTAACCAGGCCACCAAACTCCATAAAAGTTAAATGTTAAAAAGTCGAATAGTTAAGTGTGCAAAGGTTAAAAGGTTTAAAAACCTAAGAAATATTTTAGAAAATGTTGAAACTTTATGTTTAATATTTAAAAAAAGGCTAAAACATTAAAAGATTTATTTTAGGATTAAAACTTTGAAAGACTATTATGCTAACACAGTTAGCCGCTAGGTTGTTGCTATTTTGTTGATAAATTCCTTCATGTTTATGATGGAAGTGATGTAATCATATCAGGAAATAATTATTTTTCCTGTCTCTAGCTTCTATAGTTTGACTTGTGGACTAAACATAAAAGCACCCCAATATATTTTAATAAAAATTACTCCTTTCATTAAAACCCAATGGGATGCAGCATGTCATTCCCAAAGTTATTGTCCATGCAGAGTTTCTGTATTTGATCTCCTCCATTTTGCTTTTTTCTCTCAGCTCCAAAATGTACCATTATTACTAGGACAGAACATACAATATTTGGCATTCATTCTTATTAGTTTGGTATCAAGGTGGCAATCCTGTCTCTCTCTCTCTCTCTCTCTCTCTCTCTCTCTCTCTTTTTCTCCAGCAAATTAAGTGTAATTATTACTGAAGGTCGTATCTACAAACATGCTTTAGTCTAATCAATGAATACTTTTGTAGTTGAATGACAAAAATCTTCACAACTGTGTTTTGTGGAAAGCCTTGCCAGAAGAGTGGAGCTTATTATCACAGCTCTATGTCTGGAAGTGATTAAAAGATGCTCAGAAAACACAAATGGGGTTCATGGTCAGGTTTATATATTGAATACTAATCTCCATTTTTCACAGAAATCACACATAAAATGCATTCACCTGCCAGTCCTGGAAAGAAATAACGAGACAACTGAGAAATTGATCTACCACTAACAATTATACAAAATGCAGAATCTAAATCTAGAAGATAGACTACCAAATTATGGCTGATGCAAGAGCTCTGAATTTGATGAAATTTGAGTTCATCTCCTTCTTCTATGTGAAAGAATGTTTCTACCAAATCTAAGCATTCTGGTACCTCTATAAATGTAACCAGAGGATCTCAGTATAAATATAATTTCTATATATTATTATGTATTCCTTCAACATATTGTTCATTTTTGAAGGGTTTGCTATTTCTGTCAGCACTTGCATTGAACTTATTTCTTGACCTGCTGGCTATTGATCATGTCAGAACCTTTGAAGACATGCAGGTAGATTCATAGTCACTCATGTGAAGTGTTTTGGTAATCAGGAATGATTACATCCATTGTACAATTCTGAATTCCCACTTCATATCCTTTGTGTCCTTCATATCCTTTCAATGCTACAAAATCAGAATGGTGCAGCGTAATGCTTTGTTTCATAATGTGCCTACCTGCAATAAGTGTATTAAGCTATAGCCATGTGGTATAGGCAAGTGGTTTTGTTATATAGGGAACCATACCTTTATACAAAGAATACAAAAAGATACTTAAAAGTGATATAATCGTTATCGATTTCAGCAAAATAATCCGATTTCTTTTTATCCTCTATGCAGTGATACAAATGAACACCAAGCTCAAAAGCGTTTTCCCCGAGAGTGGGCTCCTGATCATCTGTGGTTTTATTCTGGGCGGCATCGTCTGGGGCGCAGACAAGGTACAAACGTTTTCGCTCAGCCCAAGGAACTTCTTTTACTTTTTACTGCCCCAGATCATCCTGGACACGGGCTACTTCATGCCCAACAAGCTTTTCTTCAGCAACCTGGGTGCTATCCTGATTCATGCCGTTATTGGGACAGTGTGGAACGCAGCTGCATTGGGGGTCACTCTGTGGGCCTGCTTTCTAGGAGGAGCTATGGGTATATCTGAGTGTTTTATCAAAACCTCATATTAAGGCACATTTGATACAACATACAGTATACAGTATAGGGATGATCTGACCGTTTATATCTGTTCATCAGGTGACCTCCAGATCGGACTGTTACAGTTTCTGCTATTCGGCAGCTTGCTTGCTGCTGTAGATCCAGTGGCTGTGATTGCTGTGTTTGAAGAGGTGCATGTAAATGAAGTGCTGTTCATCTGGGTCTTTGGCGAGTCCCTGCTCAATGACGGAGTCACTGTGGTTAGTCCATGCAATCACTTTATCATGGCTTAATATGCTGACTTTTATTGCAAGGTTTTTTTCCTTTTCATTTTTGATATTCTTTTTACTTTTTCACTTAATAGGTGCTGTACAATGTTTTTGATGCTTTTGTGTCTCTGGGAGGGCCAAAGATTAATGCTGGTGAAATCATCAAAGGCATTGGTATGGCAATAAATCTTAAATCTCATGCTGTGAAAATGTGGATGATATTTGCTTTCCACACCCATTTCATCTTTTGTCTTCACCGCTTTCTTTTTTTTGGTCTCTCCTCAGTATCATTTTTCGTAGTGGCATTTGGAGGGTCTATGATCGGTGTCGCGTTTGCCATTATCATCTCATTGTTGACCAAGTATACGGGGAAAGTCCAGATCATTGAGGCTGGTTTTATCTTCGTGCTCGGCTACCTGTCCTACCTCACAGCCGAAATGCTTTCACTCTCTTCCATCCTTTCGTAAGAACATGCCTGCTTTTTGATATAATCAACATGGCTTTTTGGTCAAATATCTCACTAAAGTATACAACTGATATGGAACTTGCTAAATGAGAATAGTAGGTAATCTCTGCATCAATTCAACCAGTAGTGAATGTTCTTGCATATTATTTTGACTTATTTGACTCGATGTCTTTGACAAGCCTTTAATTTTTCCTTTTCCAGAATCACTTTCTTTGGTGTTTGCTGCCAGAAATACGTGAACGCTAACATGGATGAAAAGTCAGTTACAACAGTGCGCTACACCATGAAAGTATTTGCAATTGGCTCAGAGACCATGATCTTTGTCTTCTTGGGTATCACTGCTATCGATAATGTCATCTGGGTGTGGAATACTGGCTTTATTTTCCTTACACTGCTCTTCGCCGTAGTGTACAGATTTATAGGTAAGTGTTTTGGAGAAAAAAGATTAATCTTAATAAACCTGAAATCAAATTACACATAAGGGAATAACCTTCTCTCTTCTTCTATCTTTATGTTGCATGTGGAATCTCCAGGGGTCTTTGCCTTGACCTGGATTCTAAACCAGTATAGACTGGTTCCAATTGAGATCATTGATCAGATAGTGATGAGTTACGGTGGCCTGCGTGGGGCTGTGGCATATGGGTTGGCAGCGTCCTTAGATGAGACCAGGATTAAAGAGAAGAACCTGCTGATCAGCACAACACTCATTGTGGTGTACTTCACTGTCATCCTTCAGGTACGTTGACAGGTTTGTTACTACGTCAATTTCAGAAGACAAACCAGACTACAGGGTCAGAATCATATGAACACCTGATCTTGACACACATATGTGCTTGTACCATCCCAGTGCAAAGACGTGGCATTAATATGGTGTTACAAATGAAATGAAATGAAATGAAATGAAATTAAATTAAATTAAAAGTTCAGTTCAGTTCAGATCAATTCAGTTATTTTTAGTTCAATACAATTTATTTGTATTTTTATAGCACTTATGTTTGTCCCTTACATTTGTAAGTTTATCCCCAATGAGCGAGCCAGTGGTGACTGTGGCAAGGAAAAATTCCCCAAGATGGCATGAGGAAGAAACCTTGAGAGGAACCAGACACAAAAAGGACCCCATCCTCATGTGGCTGGCACCGAATGTCCATTTTTTTTACAATTCCAGCATTAAAATTATACCCCCTGACCCTTCAACTCCAACCCCAGTCCATATTTTAAACAATTATCTGCTTCAAACGTTGTGATGGTTTGGTGAAAAAACATATATGGCCAGGCGTCCATATACTTCTGGCATTTTGGCATCATTAACATCATAGTCTTCTGATTTTTTCAGGGTCTCACTATGAAGCCTCTTGTCAAATGGCTAAAAGTTAAGAGGGTGATGGCATCTGAATTGAAACTGATTGAGAAAGTGAACAACAGGGTAATGTAACCTAATGCACTCAGACAACAGTGAAAAGAAAAAAAAAAACACATAGAGAATCTATTTCAGAAACTTTCGATGTTCCCGACTGACTCGATATTATATGATGTATTTGTGCCACAGGCTTGTGAGCACATACTGGCTGCAATGGAGGACATATGTGGACGCATAGGTGATAACTGGTGGACCAGAGGGTGGGTGCTGGAACATTATTATCTTGATGGCATGACACTGCAGTCACACTTCATAGATTTATTTGCTGACTTTAGATTTTATTTATAGATTTATTTATTTTTTTCAGATGGAAGCGCTTTGAAGGGACGTACATCACATGGTTTTTAATGAAGCCAGAAGCCAGGAAAAACCAAGACTACCTTTTCAGCATCTTCCACAAACTTAATCTGGAGGATGCTGTTAATTATGTTACCGAGGTGTGCAATGGGATTACAAACGATCTGTTTGTTGTATTTCAGATATAATAATGCTTCTTTGTAATCAAGATAAGGTTTACGAAAGTATAAATGCCTTCAATGTTGTCTCATCGCAGGGAGAAAAACAAGGCTCTCTGGCTTTCCTGCGCAACAGTGAAGGCACGAATGTTAATTTCGAGAAAAAGTATGGTTTGGAGTTTTCAGGAGTGATGCCTGATATCACATCTGAGTTAGACTACGGCACAGATAACGTACCAGTGACCTCCATCATGTGAGTGTACCGGATCTTATCAACTACACTACTGTATTCATGGCAAATGTAATCTAAGGGAAGTACTTTTGCCATTTAAAAATTAATTTTAATCCAAAAAAGAAATTGGGACACGAATTGAATTGATAATTGGTCCTGAATGGCAACAGTAAGAACTCTGAAGAAATCAGATACCACTAAAAGAAATATATGGTTTTGTTCACATTGAACTTTAAATGTATTTATATGTATGTATTAACCGCACATGAATGTAGACAATAACTCTTTTTTTGTGTGTGTGTGGAGTTTGTCTTGAGGGCCAGTGCTAATTTCCATAATAATAAGTAAATAAAATCACACACCCCCTGGCTATGCTAATCAACAACCAACAACCTTATTAATGTTCAGTGGGATTGTTCGTATTCTAATATTCCTAAAACCTTTTCAATGCCATTATTATTGTTATTAATAATGGAATTTAAAAAGTTTAAGGAGTATTAAAACGAGCTGGTTTATCATTCTCTACATTCTCTTCTCATTTTCTTTTGCGGTATCAGAATGTGTAATGCAATTCAATCATTAGAAATGTTACAGCAATTTGTTAAACATTTAACATGAATTTAATCCCTTTATTTCTGCAGAAACTAGGCTAGCTAACAGCATTTAGTGGGAAATATATCTGACCTATTATACATTTAAGAAAAACAAAACAATCTTACACGTTAATTAAAGTTTTTTTATTGTATTTAATTACATTTTAGTTTTTTGAGAGACATATGCAACAAACTAGGTCATTTAATAGTATGATTTCTTTGACCAAACAAATATATAAATCTACAGATGTTCAATTGTATTTTAATTGGAAAATCCTCCCTTAGCATGCATGAATAACAGCTTTACACACTCACAGTATACTGACAGTTTTTTTCCAAACATTCAGCTGAAATATTTCATTATGCCTCTTGTAAAACTTGCCAAAGGTTTTCTTTAGTTTCTAGTTTTTTTTTTACTAGGATTTTTTTTTTTGACCTTGCAATCCAGAGCAGTTCCATAGGATTAAGGTAGTGCAGTGACTGGACAAGCCCTGGACAAGTGACTGGACAAGCCCTTCCATGACAGATAAAACTCCAGCCGACTGTTTGCTCTAAGTTTACAAAGCTTGGACATATGCTTCAGGTCATGTTGTATGGTGAAGTTGGTTGCAATTAGTCTCAGCCCCAATGGAATTGAATAGTGTTGAAGTACTGTATAGAATGGTGGCCATGTTGGTTCAGTATCCCATTTACCTGGAATAAGTCTTTCCAACCTTTCCTGCTTCAAAACAACCCCAAACCATTAAGCTTCCACCTCCATGTTTGACTGTGGGCAGACATCTTCTCTCCTGTTCTCCATCTTACATAAGTTTTTCTATTAGAGCCAAAAATGGCACATTTGTTTTCCCTCAATAATAAAAACTTTCTGATAAGAAATCACTTTTTCACACCACTGTATGTCTCAAGCAACCAACAGGATTACAAATGTTCTTCTATGTTCACATATATTAACTAGCATTTTCTATATATGCTAATATATGGCCATGTATCAGATTTCTTTGTTTGATAGTCATCACCTCATGATTTCAAAATGTGCACAGATATGATATTGAGCCGTCGTGTTTTATTTGAGTAAAGCTGCTTTTTTTTACACTGAACCTTCTGTTATGCTAATACGATGTGTAACTAGCAACTTGTCTGTCTGTCTGTGTATATGAAATTTGGTTGTGTTTAGCCTAGCATTTTTAGCGCATAAGCGAAAAGTATAGCTTCTTTTCCATTGCCCTTAAGGTCATACCTTCAGATTTGAGTGTAAACATTCACCTGCATGCTCTATAGCTACAGTAATGAGAAGAAATAATTAAAAGTAAATGTAGGACTGTTTATGAAACACACACCACCATACTGTATATTCTTTGTTGCCTTACGAAGGTTAAACTCTCTTCTATAACCTTGGGCAAAGAAAGTCATCATTACTGACACAAAATGCATACATTTGTTCTCTATTTCCACCCAGACATGACAGCATTCCGTCTGTGTCTCTGAATATTCATGAGCAAGATATGAAAGCCATCAACGAGGACGTCAATGCCCACCACTTACTGCAGCAACATCTGTATCGCAGCAGGAAAAATGTAAAGCATCCAAATTCAAAGCACATTTCTCCCTACCCAGAAATCTCAGTTACATCAACTTTCTTTCATTTCTCTGCACAGCACCGCCACAGGTACAGCCGTAGCGACTTCACCATCAACCAGAGTGAAGATGAAGTGCAGGAGATCTTCCAGAGGACCATGAGAAGCCGCCTGGAATCGTTCAAATCTGCCAAGATGGGGGTCACTCCAGCCAAGAAAATCACAAAGCATCCCAAGAAAGAAAAGGTAAGAGCTTTTAGGAGATAAATCTGTTATTACTTAGAATGCAATACAGCATGTAGTATGTGGTCAAAGTATGTGTACACATGATTATCAACACATAAATGGTTCTTTCCCAAAATCTTGCCACGAATTACACAATTGCATAGTTATGTCACAATTCTATTGAATAGTCTTTATTTTACTTTCCAAGTTTTTATTCTTTTTTTTATACTTTTATAGCCCCAGCATAGACTTTGAAAAATTCCTTGTACATGCAACCCATGATATTTGGCAATAAAGATCCTGATTCACTTTCCTTTCATCGGAACTAAAGGGCTGAAACCTGTTCCAGCATCACACTGACCCTGTGCACAAAACAAGCTGTGAATATAAGTGACTTCAACCATGGTTGTTGGTATAAGATGGGCTTCCTTGAGTGTTTCAGAGACTGCTGATCTTCTAGAGTTTATACAATTGCTGAAGAAAAAACCCCATTATATGAGCAAAGGGTCTGCAGAATGAGAAAAACCTAGATGAGGAGAGTGGTGAGAGGAAATTGACCAAATGTTTTGAGCTGACAGGATGTCTATAATAACCCAAGCGAGCACTCTTTACAGCCACAGTAAGCAGAAAAGAATCTCAGATCAATGAGCTACAACAGCAGAAAACCATACCAGGCTCCACTCCAATCATAGGAACAGATTGAAAGACTGGAAAAAACACAGGAGTCGAACCCAAGATGGTCTTCTGCTGTTGCACCCAAGCACTTTAAGGTTGAACATTTATGAGATTGTAAAGAGATTGTAATTGTAACGTGTGATTATTTAAGTCCCTGTAAAATAATGTAGCCATTTTCCTCTGATTCTCTGATCGGGGTTTCAATCCTGCTGAACTGTTCAGTGTTTTTAGTTTTCCGTACCATTCGGTATGAGCTTTTGTGTGTAAGAATTCCAGGAAATATGTGAAATACCTCACACAATGTGACCGAAGCTCAATAACCTGCAGCTACAGGATTGTTTGATTGGATAATTGCCTGAATATGCAGATGAACATGGACAGGATGTGTAGAAAGATGTACTATAATCTTGTGTGTGGTTTCTAGACGTCTAACTCGAAGGCTTCAGAAAACACAGCCGATCCCTTTGGAGATGAAGGTAACGTTTTTATTTGTATTATTTGGATCAATTGGGGAAAAAAAATTTGAGGATGTATTACAACAATACTTTTTCTTCCGTCCTTGGCGTATATTTTGTTTAGATTTTGAGTTTTCTGAAGTAGACAGTACGTCCAGCAGTGATGGAAGGGCTATAGGTGGCAGTTCCCAATCAAGATTTGCAACTGGAGGTGAGCTTCAGCATTTAGCACAGTGATTCCGAAATCATTTCACCGTAGACTCTCCACCATGCTGGAGAATCTTTTCCCCTAAATGTAATGCTTCTTCTGTTTTTTGGTACCAGGTATCGACAACCCAGCCTTCATGCCAGAGATGGACGCTCCCCCTCCACCGTGGTTAACGGAGGCCGAGAACGACTTGAGCGTCGCCCCTTCCCAAAGAGCGCAGCGCAGCCTGCCCTGGAGCCCCAGCAACCTTCGGCGCCTGGCACCTTTGAGGATCAGTAATCTCTCAACAGACTCCTTTATGATGGCAGACGCTGCTTCAGCGGAGGAATCCCACGAGGAAACGTTCGAGGAACCACCGAAAAAGGACGGCACGCATCTCTAGGCTTCATATTATACAATATTTAACATTATGCACTAGTGCTAAGAGTAAGATGGTATGGTTTAGAGGTTAGTCTTTAGGTTTTATTGATTCGTTTTCTTCTTGAACATATCCGTCCTCTGAAGACGTTCGTAATAGCGTGCCAATGGCTTGCCAAAGAAACATGGTAACTGTTCATTTAAGTACTTTTGACGCACTTTTAATCTTGGAAAGTGAAATATCGTAACACAGTCCTTCAGTTGATCATTTGTCATTTTGAATGTAATATTTTCCAGTCCATAACCAAATATACTATATGGACTAAAGGTTGTGGACTCCTGATTAAGTAGGTTTTTTTTTTTTTTTTTTTTTTTTTGCTTTTTGAACATCCCATTTCTGATTTTTCCCAATAACCTCCACTCTTCTGGGAGGACGTTCCTTCAGGTTTTGAAATGTCCTTGTGGAGATTTGTGCACATTTTGCCTACAAGGGTGTTAAAGTGTAGGTGAGGTCAGGAGGCCTGGGGGTGCAGTCATCATTCCAATTCATCCCAAAGGTGTTTAAAAGGGTTGAGGTAAAAAAATTTTGATAGCAGATCATTCAAAGATCTTCACGGAGCAGGCTTTGTGCACTTGTGTCATACTGGAACAGGTTTGGGTCTCCTAGTAAAGTATCTCCGATTTTTTTTCCATGTTTCCCAATTGTTTTGTCGATATAGTGTTCAAGATTTATAGGATGACGTTTTAATGCCACCTTTAAAAAAAATAAATAATAAAAAAAAAGATCGGCGATATTTTTTTAATGAGATTTAAGTCGCACTACGAGAATCAAGTCGAAATTACGAGGATAAAGTCGTAGCAATACCGGAATTAAGGGGTAATATTTTGGGGGAAAATCAAAATTGCGAGAAACGTTTTGTTGCTTTGCATAAAATGGATGGTTGGTTAAATCCTACTTCAGGTTAAGATTTAACTCCTACTTTAACTCCAGTATAACGCAGTTATAATTAGTAAACCAACACTGCTGCGGTTTTGTCGGAAACTACATTTATTCAGAAGAGAAAATCAGACAGACATTGAGGAAACTGCCTCATTTGTGCAGTCTAAATGATAGATGGTTACGTCTGCGTGCAATTCGAAGGGGATGTGTTGTTTTTATAAGAGACTATGAGGATGATGATCGACCCCAAGGAGATAATCGACCCTGAAGGAGTTAAACTCCAACACTAGTTTCTTTAAAAAAATTTTAAGGTGGCACTAAAACGCTGTTGCAGATTTTCTCCCTACAGCATATAGGGATAGTAATGTTGTAAACAGGTTGCCATGTTGTGTAAAAGCACATGAGTAAATTCTATAACCTTCCTCTTTCTTTCCTTCACCAATAGGTGAATGATTATTTTTGGCCTACAGTCTACAATCTTGCTCTACTTGTGTGCTTCTTCAGTGTCTAAGCTTCAGTGTTTATTTGCACCGTGTCAAATTTATTTATTGCAGAATTAATGAAATCCTTCGATGCCTAAATAGAACCCTGTCTATGCTCATGTGTGAAATATGCTGCTTAAACCTTTCAGAAAAGAATAAAATGTGATCATTTATAGTCGTCATTTTTTTCCCTTTCACAACAAAAAAAAACAAATGCAGATAAGAAAAGGGACACATATTGCATACATAGATATTTAATTCAAATATTAACAATTAAATAGGACAATAAAACAAACATAAAGGCTCCATGAAATACCAGGATTGGGTGATATAACCATTCCAGAAATGTGTTTTGAAGCTGAGGCAGGTCCATCAAGAGACAAATCGAGTGCTCGATGTATGTATGTGTGTATTTAGGCATGTACGGTAACCAAAGCAGAATCGATTTATTTCCCTTCGTAAGTAATCTCGAGGAAAAGTGGAAAAAACTGACACGGCACTACGGAGCAGGAGCACTGAGTGAACGCTTTAGCAACTCTAGTTTCTCTGTTCGAAGCAATTTTGCTGCTGAAACCTGTATAGAACGGATGCAGAATTCATAAACAGCCGATGCTGATACACAGCTGCTCCGAAGGACGACGAGCACGAGCTATTTCTGATAGAAACTAGACTCAACTGAAGCTCTCTGGACCCGTCTTTCTGGAATTTTTAAACTTTTGTAACTAATCATGGCGCCTGTATCCTGTATCGTTTTGAAGTTGCTGTCTGGCTCGTGCAATGCCATGCCAAGTGCCCCGATCACCAACAAAAAAAAAAAACCCATGTGAAAAAAGTTTGGTCCTGACATGACGTTACTGGCAAAGTCTTTACGGATCTGAATGTGTTCTTGGCAAAGAAAATGACAAGTTACACACATTGTATTATATATTTTTTTTCTTTTAAACACATACACACATTATACAGTATATCACGTATATCAGTACATACTCGGCTTCGACGTCGAAACGAAAGGCTCGTGCCCTTTAAGCATTTCGAAAGTACGCTTTGTTTTATGTCCTTTATTTACTAGTTTAAGATCAGCACCATCAAGAAAGGCACATTCCACAGACAAGTCTCCTTTTATAGTGAATCTTCACCTCTATGTGGAAAATCGTAATAATAATAATCATAAGAACAATGCAAGGATATAAAATAGGGTTTTAGTTCATAATCTTTCATCATAGTGGATAAAACATTTAGACAAAAATTCTTTTTTAGGCTGGACCTTAAATCAAAGGGCAGGTTTCTGAAGTCTGCTCACATGTTTCAATGGGACAAAAACACGCAAACAAGTGTGACGTTATATAAAAGAAAGAATTTAACATTAGCCACTTGAAACCACACCAATACCATAAAGATAAGACAATGCATTAAAAAAATTGACATTGAAAAGAAAAAAAAACAAAAAAAACCTGGAGGTCAACAGTCTATTGCATTTTTACTGATTATTGTTAGACGCTCGTTGTTAATAATAAGGTCATTTGAATATTCGCATATCTCTCGTAGACTTTATTATTTTCGTTAGCAAAAATAAGTGGTGTGCGTTACACAGATCCGTTCTTTTAAATATACAAATATACCTCTGCTCTGAATTAAAAAGGCTTTTTTTTTTTTTTTTGAGCCAAGGCACCCCATAAGTCCAGCACGGAGAGAAGGGGCGGGGCTTATTACATCACAGTTTGTGCCCGACCTCTCCACCCTCCCACGAAATGCCTCGTTGACTGGGCCCTAGCGACGATATCCGTGGCAACTCGACATGATAAAAAGTACTACAGGACCCCTTTTAAATGCATGGGATTTGCATGCCATATTCATTATTATTTTCAAGTAAAAAAACAAAACAAAAAAAAACAAAAAAACAAATCGAATGCTGGTAAGTGCCAGAGAAGTAGCAGGTACGTTCAAAACGGATGGGAGGTTTCACAGTGCCACGCACCGAATCATCATCAAAACAAAAAGAATAAATCAGCCGAACGTGTGCTTCAACCATTAAGGCATTTCGATTGGCTGAAGAAGCTCTTAATGGTGGTTTACTGTCACATTTCATAATACGTCAGTTCCTTTCTATGAATTAACAGGCGAAAAGGTGTGCGGATTCGCAAGCTGTGCAATGCAATACAATCCCAGACATCTAAACCGATCCTACACCTTTTTTCAGTTTCCATTGGAGCCAGCTGTTCAAAGACCATCATTTTTTTAAAATACGAAAACTATTAAATTCTTGCCATTTTCTCTTTATTCGTATGTTGGCGGATGAACTGAATATTCAATTCGACTGGAAAATACTTTCTTGTACCCCAATCAAAGCATAATAAACAAACCAGAAAGCAAGCTCGAGTCAGGTGGTGTTTACATGGTTGGATGATGTAATCGGTTACTATATGAACCAAAGGGGTTTTTGAACATCTGGCTCTTGGACGTTATTCGTGACGCCGAAACATTTACCGAGGCGTTTCCGCTTCCTAAAGATGCAAGACCTCGCCCAACCTACGAGGCTCTCAGGCGAATCGTTTGTTTCTAAGACAAGAGCATGCAACTTCTAAACACTTCGAAAGAAAATACATGCTTGAAGTGTAAAGAACACGGCAAGCTGTAGAACCAAACCAGGGAAAGGGAACGGTGGACAAGACCGTTCCGACACCCCCCGAATTACAGCAGCGCACTTCGTAGCACCTGGGCAAAAAGCGCCCCAACAATTAAGTGCAGTAATATTGTCATTGTTCCACTCGCACACTCTTTGCACCAAAACAGATCTGTTTGTAGATTTAGCAGCTACACTGGTTTGCATCTGGATGTGGCTTCAAGGATAAAAATTGGACAAGAGGTCAAGTAGTCAACAGTCCTCATTTAAAAAAAAACAAAAACACACACACAGATCCACTGAGGCACATAATATTCATCACGATGAAAAGTGGCGAATGCTAGAATATCTGCGGACGCCCACCAAAGTTCAACCGTCTTTCTAGTTACGTTTGACTATTTAACCAAAGTGCTTATTTATATCCGGAAGGACAATCAGCCGATTTATACTTCGAGGCCATGAGTTTAAGCGAAATTTATTCTACCGAATACACTATATGGATTATAGTTTGGGGACACCTGACCATCACACTTATGTTTTCATATGTAACTTTCCATTCTACATTTCCTCCACTAGACGCTGTAATAAAAAGTAGTTCCACTAAACTTCGGCGCGTGGCTCTGGGGATTTGTGATCATTCACCATGTGATAAGGTGTTGGACTTCTGTTTAGAAGGTCATGAGTTTATATCCTGCCATTACCAAGCCGAAGGGGCTGATTCTAAAATGATCGCTCTGCATAAGAATGTCTTCATGAAGATCACCATATATATAAATAAAAATATACACCAATCAGGCATAACATTATGTCCACACTGCTGGTTCTCCTTTTGCTGCTAAAACAGTTCTTCTGCAGCAGTTTGAGCTACAGGAGCACATCTGTTGGTTCGGACCACACGGACCAGCCTTCGCTCCCATGACCCTGTCACTGGTTCACCACTGTTCCTTCCTTGGAGCACTTTTGATTCTGACCACTGCAGACCGGGAAACACCCCACGAGAGCTGCAGTTTTGGAGCTGCTCTGACCCAGTCGTCTAGACGCCACAATTTGGCCCTTTTTAAACTCACGCAAATCCTTACGCTTGCCCATTTTTCCTGCTTCTAACATGTCAACTTTGAGGATAAAATGTTCACTTGCTGCCTAATAAATCCCACCCACTAACAGGTGCCATGATGCAGAGATAATCAGTGTTATGCCTGGTCGGTGTATGTATATACAGTATGTATATCATTATCTGAGCATGTTATCTTCTGGACATGCCTTATCCTCTGCACAGTTATACTGTATATTAGGGGTGAAAATATTTTGATACAGGGCTTTGCAATCCTTTTTTACGTGCGGAACACAGATAGTTCAAATCGGAGTTTCCTCAGTAACGTATTAAGTGTTAAGTTTGTTTAGTCTCCGCCTCACACTTTAAGTGCATTTTATTATTATTAATAAACTTGAAAACATACACCAAAATGCCCAGGGTATTAAACAAAAACTAGAGTTAGCGCACTGTCACTGTGGCTGCTAACCAATAGCGCTATGGATTCTTTAGCGTTTTATGTCCAGCTTTTAGAATTTCTCTTGAAAGGAGAAAATCCTGACAATTTCTCATATCGAGGGAGTGAATGAATGAAGGATGGAAGGAATGAAGACATTAAAGTATGCTGAAATAAGTAGAACTGTTAAGATGATCATATCTTTAGAAAATTCTATAATATAATTAAAACACGCACACACTTATATTCACATCTGTATTACCCAAATGGGGTCTAACAAATGTTTCCATTTATACAATTTTAATATAAATATTGTAATATTTTGGTTATTATATTATTGAAGCAAACAGGCATTTTATTCAAAATTGTTTTAAGAACGTAAACTGTTGATGTTCACAAATGTTAATAATAAAACGTGTTGATAAAAAATGACAAGCAATTTTATGGTTTGCATTTTCTTCCCCCAAACCGTACCGAATTTGAACCGAGTGGTGACTTCAAAACCGAGGTACGTACCGAAGCGTGGATTTTGTGTACCGTTACCCCTACACTCTGTGTGTGTGTGTGTGTGTGTGTGTATGTGTGTGTATATATATATATATATATATATATATGTCATATCTTATTACTTACTGCACCTTCTGTACATGAATCTCTCTCACCCCTGTACATGTGGATCCATAGCCTCATTGAACATATTGCTATTTACTGTAAACAGGCCACTTGGGTCAATAGTGCAAAGTGATGGAGAGTGTGTTAGAGAAGTGAAGAAAAGAGTGCAGGCAGGGTGGAGTGGGTGGAGAAGAGTGATAGCAGGAGTGATTTGTGATAGAAGAGTATCTGTGAGAGTGAAAGGGAAAGTTTATAGGACTGTGGTGAGACCTGAGATGTTGTATGGATTAGAGACAGTGGCATTGAGTAAAAGACAGGAGGTGGAACTGGAGGTAGCAGAGCTGAAGATGTTGAGGTTTTCGTTGGGAGTGACGACGATAGACAGGATTAGAAATGAGTTTATTAAAGGGACAGCGAATGCAGGACGTTTTGGAGACAAGGTGAGGGAGGCGAGATTGAGATGATTTGGACATGTGCAGAGGAGGGACATGGGGTATATCAGTAGGAGAATGCTGAGGATGGAGCCACCAGGAAGGAGAAAAAGAGGAAGGACAAGGAGGAAGTTTATGGATGTGGTGAGGGAAGACATGCAGGTAGTTGGGTTGAAAGAGGCAGATGTAGAGGACAGAGGGGTATGGAGACGGATGATCCGCTGTGGCGACCCCTAATGAGAGAAGCCGAAAGAAGAAGAAGAAGACTGTAAACAGGCCACTTATGAATTTCTGGTTAGATGACGATTGCATTTTAATAGCTCTTTACATGTATTTTCAATCTAATCTAATTTAATCTAGAATGAGCTTTAGGTGAAGGGAAACTGTACCATTTACACCACTGTGTTGTTCCGACAGTTTGGGAAAGAATCACATATGTGTGTGCTAATCAGGTGTTCGCAAACTTTGTCACATGATGCAGTGTAATGCGATCTGGTACAATTTACAAACGTATACCGTAGATTAGAAGGGCTTGTAGCTGAATCGTGGTTGGAAGTATCTTTGTGCACTCTTTGGCATGGCAGTATGTGCTTTAGTCCACTAGGCATGAGAGAAAGCGAGAAAGCAATGTTTCGAAATGTCCCGAGTGTGGCGTAGCCTCGCGTCCCTAATCGCCACTGATCGTCCATTTCTCTGTTCGTGCGTTTTTTTTTACGGGTTTTTAAAAAAGCTGCTTTTCAGCAACCACAGTTTGAGGTTGAACAACATGAAAAGCTTTGCACAGGCCGGTGTTTATTAAAAAGCTCATACTGGGAACTGTGTCTCAAATCCCTGCGAATACACAAACTAAACAGCCAATGCCTTAATGTGTCCAACCTAACAACACTATACGCTCTATAGATACTCACAACTGTAAAACCACCACCTTCTCTTCCTAACATCTGGAGTTTAATGAGAAAACGCTGTTTTAGCAAAGGCGTATCAACATACATACTCAGTACCTGGTAACAAGCAACAAACACACACACACACACACACACACACACACACACACACACACACACACACACCCCTCTCAGGGTAAATTTTCTACCGACCTTGGGTCGGGTTTAACGGATGTCCAGCGGTTGTACTTTAGGCTAAAATCGCAGTTCTTAGCTAATGTGTCACTCAAATAACAGGAAGAGTGGGGGAAAAAAAAAAAAAAAAAAAAAAAAACATGGGGACATTCGGGAACAGATACACGGTTGAAATGTTTTCCAGGCAGCACAGTGACACACATGTCTAAGTATTAGGACTGATGACATGATTACTTCAGATCCGTTTTTTTAACCATGCACACACACAAGTCATAATAACTGATATTTCATGAACATGGTCCAAGTACCATATATAGGGACAAAAGTATTGGGACACCCGACCCATGCCATATGTGGTTCTTCCCCAAACTGTTACCACAAATTTAGAGGCACACAATTCTATAGGATGTCTTTGGATGCTCTCACATTCAATTTTTTACCTTTACTTGAACTAAGAGATGCAACCTGCTCCAGCATGACACAAATTGCACAGCTCTTTTTGAATGGCCTTCTATAGAGCTCTGACCTCAACCCTACTGAACACCTTCGGAATGAATGTGAACGCTGACTGAACCCTAGGCCTCCTCACCTCACTTACATCAGTACCTAACTTTAATAACACCCTTAAGACTCTTCACAATCAAAGTCCAAATTCCATCGGTTAAGGCTCTGGGTTATTGATTGGAAGGTCGAGGGTTCAAGCCTGCTGCCACTCTTGGGCTATTGAGCAAGGACCTAAACCCTCTGTGCTCCAGAAGCGCTGACCCCAGCTTCCCTAACATCGCTGGGAAATCCGAAGAAAGAATGCAACTGTGCTGTAGTGTATATGTGACAATTAAAATCGAGTGAAGATCTTTCCAGAAGGTTGAAGGTTATAATCAGGAAATGGGGACTGGATGTGGAATGAGATGTTTAAAAAGCTTATCTTATTGTCGTCAGGTGTCCACAAACTTTTATCCATATAGTTTGTGTATATGTATAAAATGTAAAACAATTCGTATTTAGAATAGAACGCATCGTCCTTTGGCAATGACCCAGCATCACTTTGCACTTTATCAAATTTTCATAACCGTTAGTTCTGGGCCACCAAATTTGATTGGGCAGTTGGTGTTTGTAACACGCCCGTCCTCAGGATTTCCTTTCTAGCTGTAGCTTCACTGGAAACTATTTTTGCTTAAGAAAAATAACTCGAGCCAAAGATTTTGCCATATCGTGTTTCCGAAAAGTCAGTTACTCTAGATTCATTTTCGGTCTAGAACCGTTGTTTAGAAGCAATATCGGATGGCGTGAATGACCTATGGCATAAAATCGCGCAGACGCGCTGATATTCGGCGCTCGATTGCGGCGCGGACGTAACGTTGATTCACGACCGATCGGTTCTTTGATGCCACACCGCCCTCCAGTGGTGTCGCGCTCTTCCGTTTTTGAGAGTGAAAGCGTTTGACCTTCAGATCTGATATCAAGTCCTTAAGTTGGAGTTGAATGAATTAGAAGAATAAAAGATCTCAAAAAAAAAAAAAAACAGCCACAGAGAAACTTGATACTAATAAATAAGTGTACAAATGCCATACCTTTTGTCGGGACTCACAGATCTACATGTTGGCTCGTAGAAAAGCCTGGCTGTTGCTTTTTTTTTTATATTCTATTGCATAACAGTGTTAATTCCCACCCCTCCCCCTTTTGCTGTAGTTGCGTTTAGTTCGTTTTTAGCAGCTGGGACTTGTCACTGATGCGACAGGGGACGAGGCTTCAGTGCATGGTGTCGTATGTATGACAGGTAAGTGCTGGAGGGGACGAGGAGAAGGGGTTAGGCAAAGTACATGGTCCTCAGAGTGTCGTGGTGAATCTGCACAGCTTTGGCCAGGGATTGGGGGTCACGCCCGTTACTCTGTCCTGACACATGACTGCCCTCAGCACTGACAGAAAAAAAGATAGAAAGAGAGAAATTGAGAATGAGTAAATAATGTTTATTAAAAGAAAACACTTGAAATTGCCTTCAGCGTTTAAACAAATACCCACAAATGTATTTATTCTTAATAGTTTCTCAGTTTTACTGCATTTCAGCCTTTTCTTTTGGCTTTTGTTTCCTACATATCATTAATAAAAGTCTTGGATATGGCAGCAGTAGAATCATGCCAAAGTTTCTAGCATTTTTTACTGAATGTAAATACATTCCGTTACCTCTATACAAATGGCTGATGAACTACTGTTATTCATTTCTTTTATTTTACGAAACAAATTGTACGTTTCATTCAGCTGCTTGACCGAGCAAAGACCCTACAGTCTCTCATCATTCAACCCACACAGACTCAGGGTAGAATTTGTACGGATTATTATTTCTTTCCGCTGCTCCCATTAGGGGTCGCCACAGCAGATCATCCGTCTCCATACCCCTCGGTCCTCTACATCTGCCTCTTTCAAACCAACTACCTGCATGTCTTCCCTCACCACATCCATAAACCTTCTTCTTGTGCTTCCTCTTTTCCTCCTTCCTGGTGGCTCCATCCTCAGCATTCACCTACCGATATACCCCATGTCCCTCCTCTGCACATGTCCAAACCATCTCAATCTCGCCTCCCTCACCTTGTTTTCAAAACGTCCTACATGCACTGTCCCTCTAATAAACTAATTTCTATCGTCATCACCCCTGATGAAAATCTCAACATCTTCAGCTCTGCTACCTCCAGTTCCGCCTCCTGTCTTTTACTCAATGCCACTGCCTCTAAACCATACAACATCTCAGGTCTCACCACAGTCCTATAAACTTTCCCTTTCACTCTTGCAGATACTCTTCTATCACAAATCACTCCTGCTATCACTCTTCTCCACCCACTCCACCCTGCCCTGCACTCTTTTCTTTACTTCTCTAACACACTATTACTTTACACTGTCCACCCAGGTACTTAAATTCATTATATGTGTGTGTGTGTGTGTGTGTGTGTGTGTGTGTGTGTGTGTTTGCCCTCTCCCAGTTTAATGTACAGAAAGTCAAATATCAGACACTGTGTTCTTTCAGCATAAATACACTCAATGACCAACTGTCTGTTCAGCTAATTCGTGTGACGGAAGCGTATGCCCCTAACAGTTTCCATCCCACACGATAAACGGCTCTTACCTGTCATGCTCCTTGTCAACCAGGTGGTAGCGAGCACGGAAGGCCACTAGGTGGGCGTAGTAGGCAGGCGCTGGGATGGAGACGGAGCGGGTGCAGCGCACGTACGTGTGGCACAGCTGGTAGGTGAGCAGCTGGAACTCGTCGGCTGTGAAGCAGTTGTCATCCCACAGCACGTGGTAGTGCGAGGGCCGGCTCGTGCCCTTGAGACACGGAGAGAACAAAACAGCAGTGTCGAGTCAAAGGTGAGAACTTGTTATGTGTATGTACAAGAGCTTCTGACTTGTTGTATAGTTCGGGCTCAATAAATAACACAGACATATTTTGTGACTGTCATGCGTCGCAAAAAAAGAATATATCCTCACTCAGCCAATTTTGCACTCTTGGTCAAGAATGGCTTTGGCATCATAAAGCTTGAACTGGCGATGACAGAACGACAGAACGAACGCCTTCACCACCGCCATCAAAACACCAGATACTAGGGGTGAAAAGGACACGTATTCGTACCGAACCGCAGGGCTTTCGGTACGGTGCACATGTGTACCGAATGCAATCCTTTTCACATGCAGAACATAGTTAACCCCCGAGTCCCTCACCAACGTATTAAGTGGCGGTCTGCAAGTTTTTATTACTATTAAACTTGAAAACATACAAAACAGTGTCAGGGGTATGAAAAAAAAAAAAGAACTAGAGTTAGCGCAGTGTCGCTGTATCTACTCACTCCGCAGTTCCAGTTTTTACAAGAGTCAAGCGCTACGGATTCTTTTGCGTTTTAGGAGAAAAACCTGATAATTCCACATATCGAAGGAGTAAATGAATGATGGAGGAAAAAAAGACATTTGTTCAAATTTGCTAAAATAAGTACAACACACATTTGTTGGATCCTATTTGTGTAATACAGAGATGTATATTAATGAGTGCGGGCGTGTGTGTAAACTTTTTAATTCTGTTTTTTTGTAAATTTTAACTGAATTTTTTCCCATTCATTCCATTTTATTGAATCAACTTAATGTGGCAATTAAATCCATTTCTAAATGTAATTGATATAATAAAAAATAAGTATATTGCATTAATCGGATTTATTAGATTTTATTTATATATATTTTATTTGAAATCAAGCAGGCATTTGATTTCAGTGCGTTTGAAAAATATAAACGGTCAACCTTCACAAATGTTAACGAATAATAATAAACTGCGTAAAAAAAAAAACAAAAAAAACCCACAAGCAATTAGACGTTTTGCATTTCTCCCCCCTAATCGTACCGAACCCTGAAAAACCGAGGTAACGAACCGTGAATGTTGTATTCCGTTACACCCCAACCAAATATGCTTCAGTTATCAGTCCATTACAATGCCATTTATTTGTTAAATAAAAATTGTTGCATATTTATTGAGACAGTTTCAGACAATCTATTCGAAGCTATTCTGGGGGAGTATTAATGTCCCACCATGTGTGTGTCTGTGTGTTTGTTTACCTGTATTCCAGCATGACTGCAGAGGTAAAAGTCAAACTCGTATGGATGGGTGATGTCCGTGTCAACTGTAGTGCCGGCAGGAATGTTTCCACTCCGTCCAACCTGAGAAAGCGAGGTTTATGGTTTTGAGAGGAAAAAAAAATAAAATAAAAAATGGCAGTAACATACAGTAAAACCTCGGTTTGCGAGTAACACAGTTGCTTTGTAGTACGAGCAAATATTTGAGTGAACTTTTGCATAGGATTGCGAACGAAAAGCCAATAAACTCCTTCTTAAGTGTTTAAAGGCTCTGGCATGGAGACGCTGGTGTTGGATCTGTGATGATCGCAAATGTTGAGCTATTTTTTGAGTTGCTCAGTAGCTCCTAGTTTTATAACCACAAATGACTGTAAAAGACTGTAGAAAGATCATTACTCATAATCTTACACTCCAGTGCTCATGTTAGTTCTCACTCTCCAGTGTTCTGTATTGTTTTAAAGACTATAATCACACTCTTGATATCTCTCAAATGAGGATGGATTCCCCTTTTGAGTCTGGTTCCTCTCAAGGTTTCTTCCTCATAACATCTAAGAAAAACTCCCTTAGATGTTACGAGGGAGGAACCTTGAGAGAAACCCGACTCAAAAGGGGAACCCATCCTCATTTGAGAGATTTTAAGAGTGTATAGTCTTTAAAACAATACAAAACACCGGAGAGTGAGAACTAACATTAGCACTGGAATGTACGATTATGAGTAATGTCCTTTCTACAGTCTTATACAGTCATTTCCAAAATCATAATGGAAGGAGACTCTCCTTCCAAAAAAGAATCCTCCACACCTCATCTCAGCCTCGAGTCTTCTCAAAGGTAAAAGATCATGTTTATTTATTTTAGATTAATTTAACATCACTTATAATTGTATTATTATACTGTATATTGTACTGTATACTTTTTTTACATGATTTTTTTGGTTGTATGGAACGCATTCTCAATTTACGTCGAGTCTATTGGGAAAATTCGCTCCAATATACGAGTAAATAGGTTTTCCAAACCGAGGTACCACTGCCCATGGAAATGTATGAAAATATAAGAAAAGATTTTTTTCCTCACCCTCTCGTTGCGGTCAGCGCAGAAAAGGCGTGTGTGGTGGCGTTTTTGCACGACGATATAAGTGATGCCTGGTTGATACTCTCGCTCTAGACTTATACAGGCTTCCCGAATGGCCAGCAGCTCGTAATACAGCACCTGAATAATTCAGCATGATCATCAAATCAAGTTTCTGAAGGAGTCACAGTCAAATCTATGACTTTTTAAGGTCGTTTTAAGACCATTGAGAATGAAATTTGCGATATACATTACGACACAACAAACACACGTTGTTAGCAACTAACAAACAAAATGAACAAATGAACAAAATGAAAACATTCTAAAGTGCAAGACAAAAGAACAGTGATTTGAAAGACTTTTTAAGTCCTGAAATTTAGATTTTTTATTTTTTTATTTTTTTCACTTTTTAGGACTCCGTGGAAACCCTGCACAAAACCGCACATTCCTGGTGAAAAAATGAGCAAGTGCACGTTTAGAGGACTGACCTGCCGAAACTGTCCTTCAGACACCCCGTCTCTGTAAAAGATGAGACGTGTGGGTTTGTAGCGTGTGGATTTGTAGAACTGGATGAGCAGCTCTCGGACCATGGAGGCCAGGTCTTGGATGATTTCCTGCCTGGGTCGCTGAACACGTACTGTGGCACAGTAGCGACTCGGGTGGGCATCCATGCTGCCCACCACCTACACAGACACACACACACACTGTATTGAAATCCTAAACAGCATATAAGGAATGTATTCGAGGTGGAACAAAGATTTTCAAGATTCGTTTTGTAACACGCCAACAAATGGCAGCACAAGGCTGCGCGCACAGTCACAGGGAGCACCAACCAACATAAGTCAGTGTGCCAAAAGACATCGCCCTGTGCACATCGGGTTCTGTGCAACCGATGCTAATCCTGAGGGAGGACGTTTGGCGAAAGCGACCGGATCTGTGGTGGACGGAATAACGGATGCTCCGCGATGACCATGCACCCCTGTCAACCAGCTCTCCTCACATGCGAGTTTCTCGCCCAGAAAACCACCCTACTCACCAGATTTGAGTCCTGAGTCCTGCGTTTTGACACCATTGCGGAGATCCGGTGCGAATCGCAGAAGTCTCATAAAACAAAGGTTTTGATCTAAGATCAAAGAAATGTGTGCGACAAAATAGGAGACGTTTCCTCACCGCAGCGATGGAGGGCTTCTTGCCATCTCCTGCAGGTGGATGAGTGACATCGGCACCCAAGAAAATGACAGGCTGCTGGAAGACGGACGGACTGCAAGTGGACAAGAAATGACAACAAATGAGTCCCACGAGGTCCAAACCGTTAAACATTACAGTACGTTGGAATGTAACCAGCGTTACGGACCGTTGATGAGGAACCAGGATGTTGTTGATGCCGCCGAGCTTGACGTTGATCTTAAGGCAGAGGTTGGAGAGGGTCTGCGGTGACGTCTTTACAACGTTCTTCACCTGCACGCACTGAGTGGCCATGCCGAGAAGGGTGTCCCCAACGCGCTTTACCTCCGCTGCAGGGAAAAAACACACACGCACACGCAGGACAAAATCAAAATGTCAGTCGATGGATATATAAAGATAGTGATTTTTAGTGTAGTCCTTGTTCAACTCATCAACCCAGGGTTCCTAAACATTTTTCATTTGAAAATTCCATATTTTTCCAGACCAACGTGCAGAATTCCTTAAAGCTTTTTAAGACCATATTTAACATCTGATTTTAAAATTCCAACTATAACGCGTATTACGCTACAATCTCTAATGTTTGTACAATCGACGGAAGGTTGTGGCCTCTGTAGTTCCTACAAATTAATACCAAAACCAAACCACGTTCAAATCACAGCATTTTATTAAAACGGCAATTTGAAAACAGTGCATTGTTCATTGTTTATACATTTCATTTTTAAACTGTAAACCTTTAATCCTACAGCAACAGAAGGATTGTGTATGTGCAAGAAACTGCAAAACAGAACTAAAGTCCGTTAACAAAAACATCTTTTGGCCATGTCCCCACACATGTTTTCGCTTGAAACGCTTATACTGCGTTTTCAGTTAACAAAACATTTGCTTTTGGTAAACGATCGCCAAAATGGATAAATGCGACTGTGAAAACGTAGTCTTTCGTAAACTTTTTTTTAGTGGTTTACACGACGTTTCAAAGAGCCGGAAAGCAAATACCTAACGCTTTTTATTTATTTATTATTATAAATTTTTTTATTGAATTTTATTGGATGTCACAAGAACAAGAGGTATTATATAATCATGTCAAATTAACACTAGCTTCCAGAGTAAAAAGGAGAAAAATGAAACATTAAGAAAAAAGAAAATGACAAATTGTTTTCAGTGCTTTTTTGTTTGTTCCAAGAGATTCACACAGAATTTAAAGTCATTAATAAAATGGGAAATTTTTTTTAAATGTAGCCTACTTTTTTCCTATGATGATGGAATTTTCCTAATACAATTAACAAATGTATATGTTGTTGTTCACAATTCAGAAAAACTAGTTTTGAAAATGGATGCGACACGTGTGTGTGTGTGTGTGTGTGTGTGTGTGTGTGTGTGTGTGTGTGTGTGTGTATATATATATATATATATATATATATATATATATATAT
>JAAIIK010020245.1:258334-298835 GCA_014706435.1 Silurus glanis
TGTTTTTGTGTCCCACTGACAAATAGAAAAGAAAAAAAAAAAAAAAAGAGATGCTGGTATTTATACTGTATATTCTATAGAGATCCTGATGGTTCTACTGTACATTCTGTAGAGATCCTGGTGGTTCTTCTGTATGTAGTTGGCTCTACTGTATATTCTGTAGAAATCCTGGTGGTTCTACTACATGTGCCATAGAGATCCGAGTCGTTCTGTATGTTCTGTAGAGATCCTGGTGGTTCTTCTGTATGTGGTTGGTTCTAATGTATATTCTGTAGCGATCCTGTTGGTTCTACTGCATGTGCCATAGCGATCCTGGTGGTTCTGTAGAGATCCTGGTGGTTATGTATGTTCTGTAGAGATCCTGGTGGGTCAACTGTATGTGGTCAACCTTATAGTTGGTTCTACTGCATGTGCTGTAGAGATCCTGGTGGTTGGTTCTACTGTTTGTTATGTACAGTTGCTGGTGGTTCTACTTCATGTGCTGTAGAGATGCTGGTGGTTCTACCGTATGTGTTTCAGTTTAAGTGAAACAAATGAGTCGTAGGGATTCATCATCATCATCAGATGTAACTACAGCCGGTTAAAACAGTACTATCAGCTACTACTTGACAAGTCACTGTGATATAAGAGGAATAAAACACTTTTTCTATCAAACCAACCCCCAAAGTGGACAAGGGGACAAATGGACGAGTGGATGAGGGGACGGCTTTTTCAATATAAGAGCGTCATTTCTTTCTTTATTTTGTCCATTCGAATTTTAGATCCTTCACAGATCTTTCTCCTCACTAGTGAAATCTTTTCAGTGCTCAAACGTGAAACATTACACTTCCAGTGGCACGCCAGGTGGCCCTTCGGTGAGTCTCCATGGCAACGGGCGCTTAGCAACAAAGCATGCTTCCGGCTGGAGAGGCCGGCCGCACCTGACCGACCGCCTGCGCGCGCACGCAACACCGGCACGCGTGACATCAGGAGCTTCAGGAGCTCATTTCTGGTCTACAGGGCAAGTGAGTGGTTCCTTATTCACTTCGACAAAACCTCTTCTGTGGATGAAAAATGACTCATAGGACGAACATGCAAACCCCAAACAGACCCAAACTTGTATTTCGGAAAGCTTGTTTTTTATTGTAACCCCAAAACTGATTTTCTCAGCACCTTCATCCTTCATACTGTTTACTAAAACATCTCATACCATGATCTGTTTCTAGTTAAACAAATAAGACACACGTGCAACCTTTAAATGCAAAATGTGGTGAAGAAGTAGGTACCTGTAGTGCCGATTTCCATTCATGAGGTCTCTGCCCGTATTGGAGGCTTCTGGAGGGTCAACAGCCGGCTGGTAGACTGGGGTGGGTGGTTGTTCCTGCTCGGGCCCAGATTAGAAAGTTCTCGCTGTGTTCCTCTGTGCGCCTGAGAAAGCCTTGGCCCGGCTGGTTGAGGGTCAGCTTGGCCTCGGGTTCATTCGGTTCAACAGTGTCTCCTCCTGCCTGAAGATAAATACACACTATTCTTTCTAACCTTTCCTGCCTTTTTTTTTTCTTCTCACCGCTGGAAACTAATTGCTCCCAGATGACAGCTCAGACAGATCCTCCTCAAACACTCCCCAGAGTCTGCTTTCTGCTTCTTCTCCTTTTTCTCTGAACTCCGAGCTGTTGCTGTTCACCACCTTCAACCTCCACTGAAATGCCCCCAACAGCGTCCTCCTGCTACAACAATAAATAAGTGTCTATCTGTAAAAAGTTCTGGTTCCTGGGGAAAATGAACAGATTCTTCCAGCAGCCGTTTTTTCACTCCGAGTCCCGAGTCTCCTCTTACCGGTTTACCAGCTCACCACGGTCAGTGGGACCCAACCGGAAATACCAACCTTAGGACGCCGCGTCATTTCCGGGAGTCGCGTCATTCGGTTGTCAGCGCTACCGCAGTTCCTGCGTACAGGCTGATTTCCTCATTTTTATTATTATTATAATCATCATCATCATCATCATCATCTTTATTATCATTAAAAAATAATAATTATAACATTAACAATAATATAAATAATAAGAATAAACTAAACGATAATACTAATAATAAATGAGTAACAATAACAAAACAAAAATCTAATTATAAAATGAACAATAATAGGAATAAGAAGAATAACTAAAACAATAGAAATAATAATAATAATAATAATAATAATAATAATAATAATAATAAAATCAGATCTGTTTTTCTTGTTTATGTATGCATTTATTTACTTTTTACTATTTATTTACAATTAGTTGCATATTACATTTTAATAATAAATGAACAATAATAGGAATAAGAAGAATAACTAAAACAATAATAATAATAATAATAAGAAGAAGAAGAAGAAGAAGAAGAAGAAGAACAACAACAACAACAACAACAACAACAACAAAGTAGTAATACAAATTACAATAAAAAAACATAATAATCATAAATAATAATAATAATAATAATAATAATAATAATAATAATAATAATAATAATAATAATAAAATCAGATCTGTTTTTCTTGTTTATGTATGCATTTATTTATTTACTTACAATTAGTTGCATACTACATTTTAATTACTTTTACATATAGCATAAAACCTTCCTAATGGGAGCAGCTGAAAGAAAAAGAAGAAGAATAAAACCTTTGCTCTGTAATGTTGTAATATTGTTGGTTTTGTCAGCATATTCAATAAAAGATTGATAATAGAAAAATGTTTTTTAATGCTTGCTGTACCCAATTACTTTTTTGAGGCTAATGTCTTTTTATTTATTTGTTTGCCTTTTTTGTGTTTATTTATATTTCTGATAAAATTAGATGTGGTTTTATTTAATAATAATAAATAAATAAATAAATAAACAAACAAATCAATAAAAGCTTTTAAATATACCAAACTGCTTTTTAGCTAAATGAAACTGTGAACTACACCTTCGCCTGCTTGTCATTATGAATAGTGGCCTGGAGATGGCGATGTTGCATTGGTGATGTAAGTTTGCCCTCTAGAGAAGAAGAGCAGGAAGGGAAAAAAACAAAACAGCTAAGACACAAGAGTGTTTGTTTTTCAGTGTTTCCTCTTTAGTCAGACATGCACCTTATCACATAAACATCTAAAAAGTATGGTTTATTTGATGAGATCAGATCCTTCAGGACTCAGCTAATGGGACATGATCATAAAAAAAGCCAGTTTTGAATTCACATCAAGAAACCAGTGAAGCTCTAAAGGTTGGTTTATTTATTTGTTGTTAATCATTAATGAATCCATAATAAATCTGAAAACAACTGAGTAGAAATATGATTATTATCCTCAATGTCTACTGAAAGTAATCAATATTATAGGAGAGTTAAAGCATATAAATCATGGTCAGTGTTTGAGATGTTGGACTTCTGATCAGAAGGTTATGAGTTCAAATCCCAGCACCCCAAGCTGCTGTTCCTTGGTTACTGCTTCAGGTAAATCCTTAAGACCTGCTGATTACTAATTGTTGTCCTCTTTGCTTCCTCTAGTGGGATGGATAGGATCATTAACTGTTTCAGTAAAAGGCCTGAGGCTGTAGCAAGGCTGATCTGTTTTCCATGGGCGGGAGGAGGCTCCATCCACTATGCCCACTGGGGGAGACTTCTTAATCATTCCATCGAAGGTATTTGAGAAAAATTATACAATTATATCTTCTTGTAGATTCGGCTAGAATGGTGCACATATACAGGACACTACTGCACTTGTAACCAAGCAGGCTGTGCACATTGCACCGAGTGTTTCCCAGTCCAATCCAGACTAGAACCATCAGGTCCATTTACCAAGCCTCATTTCCCAATCTACTTCAGTCAAGTAATAATATGGCCATTCTCTAAGCAGTATTGGTTTCGGAAGCTAATCCAGTCGAGTAATATTAAACGATTTCCAAGCAGTGGTCCTCAATCCAATCCAATCAATCTAATCTAGTAACATCGTCCATTTTTCAAGCAGTGATCCTCAATCCAATCTAGTTACATTCAGTTAATTTTCCAAAGTATATATATCTGATAAAGGATAACATAAATTTGAATGAGGTAAGCTGCATATATATATATATATATTAATAAATATATTTATTATTATATATGATTATTATTATTATTATTGTTGTTTTTTAAAGAAAACATTTTTGAAGTTTTACAGGGTATCTGATTAAAACAAAATATCAAGGATTCCATTAGATGCAAAAAAAAATTAACATTAGTTGGAGGTTTTTACTTTCATTTGAATGCAACTGGCCGTATATGAAGCTTGCACGCAATGCATTTACATAGTACCTGATTGGTCAGGGTCAAAAGACCATGAGTTTTTTTTATTGTATGCAGGGAAGAACAATCACAAGCCGGCTTTTGCTTTAGTCTTTGTATAACTAAAGCTATTTTATACTGTTTTACTATGTTTTTATATATGTTAGAAAATACAAGTAAATATATGTTATATAATATAGAAAACAAAACCACACAGACTTTTTTTTTATTCAGCTTTTATCAAAAGTACGCACAATCCTTTATGGTAACACGGCCTTAACACGGTTTGCAACCTCGGCAGTCTCAAGGTCGTAGAGAAAGCTCGAGAAGAATACACACTCTTGCACAAATAATCTGGAACACAATGTATTCAGACCATCCTAAAAATGTTCTAAGCCTCGACCTCGTTATAAATGTATTAGCCAGCTGAGAAAACCCATGTGATAAACTTGTTTCCAGTCAACAAGATTTGATTGTCTTTGGCTATGTCTTCTGGTCAGTCATTATTTAGGCACTACGGACTACTGTAAATCCTGGGGGTGGATCTTAGTGAACATGGGTGGAAATGGAGCTGAAAGGGAAAACAATCATTGAAATGCCAACCCTGACCTACTTAAAAAGTTTTCTTATTTAATACACCTTTAAAAGACAAGAAAAGGGGAAGACAGACAGAGAAAGAGAGAGTTGAGGGCAGTACGGTTTAGCTGATTCAAAAAAAGATGAACGACAGAGAATCACATAATCTGACTTTATATTATTTCTAGTCTTTTGATATAAACTCAGTCAGGCAGTTTAATAGCAACACGTGTACACAGGCAAATATCCAGTCAATTAGACGAGGCATTCCCAACGACCCTCACGTTTTTTGCCATTTTGAGGCGAACATCAACTAAAGTTCTTGACCTGTATCTGTATGATTTTATGCATTGCACTGCTGCCACATGATTGGCTGAATGAGAAGGTGTTCCTATTAAGGTGAATGCATTATATACATATGTGTACATATGTAAATGAAACAACACTACACTCAATATAATCACAATGTTTGCATATTGAGACAAATAAACTATGCAAGGTCTCCTCGCACTGCACCACGCCGCCTGAGATCTTGCTTGACTGGTCCCACCTTTCTGGGTGAGGTACGTATACTGCAAGGCTCTTCTCTGTTCTGCCACCGAGGTGCTGGAATGAACTTCCCCTAGATGTCTGAACAGCAGAATCACTGGCTATCTGCAAGCGACGGGTGAAGACCTTCCTCTTCCAGTAACACTTAAATTAGCACTTTCCCAGGTTTGCTTTGTTTTTGATTTTTTATAGATCCTCTGGGTCTAAGGCTGATGGTATCATAAGTTTGTAATCCAGCAAACCAGTGTTGATTTTTTTGTTGATTGATAGACACTCAGAGCACTTCTTTACGTCGCTCTGGACAAGGGTGTCTGCTAAATGCCCTAAATGCAGTGCCTGGTTTCCTCCAGACATGACACTTGGCATTCAGGCCTAAGAGTTCAATCTTTGTTTCTTGTGTCTGAGAGTCCTTCAGCTACCTTCTGGCAAACTCCAAGCGGGCTGTCATGTACCTTTTACTGAGGAGTGGCTTCCGTCTGGCAGCTACAGTGATGGTTGTTCTTCTAGAAGTTTCCCCTCTCTCTAGAGAGAATCGCTGGAGCTCTTTCAGAGTGACCATCGGGTTCATGGTCACCTCCCTGACTAAGGCCCCTCTCCCCGATCGTTCAGTCTGGCCTTCTTCCATTTACAGATGATGGAGGCCACTGTGCTCATTGGGATCTTCAATGCTGCAGAAATTTTTCTGCTCCCTTTCCCAGATCTGTGACTCGATACAATTCTGTCTCTGAGGTCTACAGACAATTCCTTGGGCTTCATGGCTCGGTTTGTGCTCTGACATGAACTGTTTACTGTGGGACCTCATCTAGACAGGTGTGTACCTTTCCAAATCATGTCCCATCAACTGAATTTACTACAGGTGGACTCCAATCAAGTTGTGGAAACAACATGATCAGTGGAAACAGGATGCACCTGAGCTCAATTTTGAGTGTCTTGGCAAAGACTGTGAATACTTATGTTTCATTTTTGATTTTTAATAAATTTGCAAAGATTTCAAACAAACTTTTTTCACATTGTCATCATGGCATATGGTTTGTAGAATTTTCAGGAAAATAATGAATAAAATCCATTATGGAATCAGGCTGTCACATAACAAAAAGTGTAAAATGTAAAGCTCTATGAATATTTCCGGATGCACTGTTTTGCGCTAATCCCTCCACACACATCCAAGCATGCACAACTTTTCTGAATCATTTTGGTGAACAAACTGTCTGCGTGTGTAAATCTTTTATCTGCAGTGTATTCAGTCAGATTGCCTGGAAGGGAAGTTCGAGGAAAAGAACCCTTCTTCCAGAACATGTCGCAGATCCTCGACGAGGCCCTCGGCGTGCTTTTACCGGCGCTTAAAGAGAAACCGTTTGCTATCTTCGGACACAGGTGGGGCGCTTTGCAGGAGTTAAAATTTTTGATTCGTTATATGCTGCATTATCAGTTGGTTATACAAATAGTAGTGTTACGGTTACAAAGGGGTTTTGATATTATACACAGATCAGGTATAACATTATGACATTATAACATTATGAGCAGTGAAGTAAATAACACTGATTATCTCTTCATCATGGCACCTGTTAGTGGGTGGGATTTATTAGGCAGCAAGTGAACATTTTGTACTCAAAGTTGACGTGTTAGAAGCAGAACAAATGGGCAAGAGTAAGGATTTGACTGTGTTTAAAAAGGGCCCAATTGTGACGGCTAGACGACTGGGTCAGAGCATCTCCAAAACTGCAGCACTTGTGGGCTCTTTCCAGTCTGCAGTGGTCAGTATCTATCAAAAGTGGTCCAAGGAGGGAATAGTGGTAAACCGGCGACAGGGTCACGGGCGGTTCATGCACATGAGGAGCGAAGGCTGGTCCGTGTGATACAATCCAACAGACGTGCTCCTGTAGCTCAAACTGCTGAAGAAGTTAATGCTGTTAATACTCGACGGGTCAGAGCTGTTCTGGCAGGAAACTGGGGACCATCGCAATAATATAAACTTCATATGAATCACAAATCTTGTATTTAATTCTCCTATCGTCATACAGTATTTTGCAAATTAAAGTTTTTGGGGTTAAACATTCATATGATACCAAATACTGTAACTTTTACTATAGCTTTTTGACTTTTTAATAAATACAAAGCAAACTTGTCCTATCCATGATCTGTTTTACATTTTTATTTCTCTATGTGACTGTAATAATTGTAAAAAAGAATGCAACATATGCAAATATTGACCTGCCCTCTCTTTGGCCCATTTCGTTTCCAGTTTCGGTGCCATGACAAGCTATGCTTTCGCTGAATATGTGAAGAAGGTTTGCAATCTTGAGCCGTTACACATGTTTCTGTCTGGAGCATCTGCACCTTATGTAAGTGAGATTACTTAATAGTGGTTCTTTGCACTAAAATAAGTGTAGTGTAATTTTCACGATCATAGGGACTTAATCTATACCAGCCATGCTAGATTTGTTTTTCAAGACGTGGGCTACTTTGAGTGAAATGTTCTGAAGCTATGGGATAGACCACAGTGATGCATGTTTCCTTTGTGGAAGTAAATAAAAAATGTTGTATGCAGTTGCCTGAATGATATAGTATCGATACTATTTAGAGTTACTAATAGTTTGCTCAAGCAGTAAAAATGCAGGACCTCTTTCAAAAATCAAACGGTTGCCTTTTAAAAATAAATCCCTTTTTTTTTTTAAATAGTTGAAAGTATGGAGCATTCAGCCATGTAATGCCTATTACAGACTGCGATTTTTTTAGCAATCGTATCTCACTCAGTATGCAGTGGATCAACTGTTTGAAAGTCACAATTAAAGAAATTGGATGCAAGTGCAGACCATTTTAATAGCATGCAGACTTATGACAATGACAATGAAACAAAATACAAAGTAATGAAGAATCCATAAGCTTAGCATGAAGACAAGGACTGAACAATAAAAGACAAACGTGAGGTAATGAGTGAAAGTTATACATGTGGTAATCACAAAAGGACTTAATTCAGGTTCAGAGATCATGTGATTTGATCATGTGATGGTGCATTGGCAGAGAGAGAGAGAGAGAGAAACTTAGAAATTAGAGAGAACTTGTCATTGCATAGTACAGGTACACAGCAATTGAATGCAGTTTAGCACCTACCAGAAGTGCAAATAGTAGCAATTGTGCAAATTGTCAAGTGCAGACAAATATGTAGGTGTACATATACATATATTAAAGATTGCCATAAATATATATATTGTGTGTGTGTGTGTGTGTGTGTGTGTGTGTGTGTGTGTGTGTGTATATATAATGTGTGTGTGTGTGTGTATATATATATGTATATGTATATGTATATAAGTCAAATAAAAGTCAAATTTCCTAGTTTTATTAGTAAAAAAAACGTTTTATTATAGTGTAGTCAATTTAAATAAGAGCCGGAGAGAGTACCGTGGGAACAGTGCCTGTGATTGGGAGTCGTGGGACAGGAGAGAGAGAAGGGGAGAGAGAGAGATATTATGGCTACAATAGAACATTATAGCCATAATAAATCATATTACTTTGGATATCTAAGCACCTTTGAGGCAAATACTTTTGTACTTTTACTCACATAAAAGTTTAAATTCAGCAGATTTAATTTTACCGGAGTCATATTTTACCGTGTATCTCTACTTTTACCTCAAGTACATGCTTTGTGTACTTCGTCCATCACCTTTGAGTTGTGTCATGATCCAATAATTCAGTCGCAACAAACATAAGACGCAAACACTTTTCAAATAATAATGCTATTTATTTAACATAAAAACATGAAGTTTAAGAAATCAGGATAAGTGTCAGTCAGTGTGTCTGCATGTATGTGTAATGTAGCATAGTGCTAATGGCATCAGTCCAACCAAGAGGAAGGCTACAGAAAATCCACGCCATGATCATGTGATTCAGATGTGAAGCCACACCCTCCAATCAGCCAGCCTAAAACACACAATCACCAATAACTGAATGACGGTTTAATGAACTGAGCCGTCACACGTCTTTTTTGCAAAGAATGAATGATGCACAAAAATATAATTGTGTTATGTATTTCACATGCTGTAGACTCTTGCATTGTTTTTCAACATGTGGTAAAAATTCATAAGATAACAATCTTTCTGCAGTCTGAAACTCGATTGCAGGCCCCACGCAGAAGCCACCTGTCTGATGAAGAATTCCTCCAGTGGATGATGTCCCTTGGAGGAACACCTCCTGAAATCCTGGCTAATCCAGAGGCACTAAAGCTCTTCCTTCCAGCCTTGAGAGCGGACCTCAATGTTGTAGAAAACTACAAGTAAGTGGTTGGAACAAGAAGCCAGTGTTTGCTTAGTGTGAATGGAACAAAGCAGCAGTAGCAGTAGCCCTGTTTACAAAAAACACTTAATCGTAAGGCACTACATGCATTTATATTTATGCCATTTGGAAGACGCGCTTATTCAGATCATCTTACAATTATCTCATTTATACAACTAATCAGTTGAGGGTTGAGGGCCCTTTCTATAAATTAATAAAAAGTAGTATTGCACATTTTTTTTTCTCATTATTGCATAATGTATAGGCTGCCATTCCAAGTCAATGAGAAAGACAAACCCACCAAGAGGTTTCTGTGAAGGTTTTTTTCTTCATATTATCTGAGAGTTTTTTTCTTACCACCATCACAACTGGCATACTCATCAGGGAAAAAACTTAGAGACCAATTTATAAATTTAAAATGTATATTCTTAATACATTGACAGTCAGTTGTAACAAGCTGTACAAATGAATTTAATTGAACTGAAGTTGAATCTTTTATTAAACGTTTATATACTCTTTTGTTAAGGGAGCTGTAAGTCTAGATGCTTGTAAGTGAACCAGGAGAGCAAGAATAAAAAGTATGAGGTATACACAAAATTGATTTAATACATACTTGAGTTTGTGCAGGCAGTAAACTGTTTACACATTCTATGAAATTAAAATTAAAAAAGTTTGTGCTGGATCAAGTCCTATTTTATAAGCTACCAAAATGATGTTGAAACACTTGTATGGTGTGTGTGATTTGCAGGTGTAGCAGGCCGACAACCCCTTTTCTGTCATGTCCAGTATCATGCTTTGATGGCAAGGAGGATTTGCCACATGACTTACAAGGTCAGAAATGCAGCCATGAAGGATGGTGAATTATCTGATTTCCTGTCCGTTTGTGCTAGCACCATTATTTAGTGAATCCTAAAGGGTAGCTAATACGCAGTCTCAGCATTATAAATGCACATAAAATGTATGGACAAATTAGACCTGGAACACCATATTCGGATTAATATGCTACAAAGAAATTTTTTAGCTTCTTAAGGTTAGAGATATTAATGTCTATCAGCTATGTGTTATCAGGAATCATATTATTAAGTATCATGCTACTTAAGAGGTTCCTACCAGATTGCCTTTGACAGGGAGCCCCAGGGAGTCCCTTTCACCCCTCCTAAGCAGCAGGTGTGCAGAGTGTCATTTGGATTATGTTTGTCCGAATGTCATGAAGAACTGATACAGAGATGACCACCACACACATGTCACTGGGCAGAAGTGTTGCTAACTCTGTAGAACAGGAATAGAATCCTGACAGATCTAGTCAGGGTGGAAGTTGGTTAGATGTTTCCACCATCACTGAGAGCAGCAGTAATAGAAACCCAAAGCTGTACAAGTCCAGTGTGTGGTCTAGTAGAAGCAGCTTGTGACAATAGATAATACAGTCAGACCCCGACCTACAACCACTCGACTTAAGACATTTTGGAGATACGACGGTCACCTCGGACAAAAAAAAAAAAAATCTAAGAAAATCTACACTTTCCATGAAAACGTTCTAAATCCGTGCGGTAATTTGACAATGCCGCAAACAGCGTGGGGAAGAAGTATGCCTTTGCAGGCATGCATTGTGGGTATCAGAGACGCTCTAGTTGGCTCTAGTGCGCTCTAGACGCTCTAGTTTTACCCTTTGCTGCTTTATTTACCTTGGCTGAAAAACTCAAAAGCAGTACGCTTGTACTATGTACTATGTAAAAAAAAATGTTTATGTGTTTAAAGTGCCTCTTTATGTCTGCGTCGGAACGCATCATAGAGTAGTCACTCTTCTCGACTTACGACATGATGGACTTACGACCGGTTTTTCGGTCCCCATCTACGTTGTAAGTTGTGGTCCACCTGTACTGGAAGCGAACAACATTCTAGCAGCTCAGTTTGAGCAGTTTTAGACACAACTCTATAAAAATATTTAAAATATGACAAGGCAAACACAGAATAGCTTTTCCAGAGCTTTCTGGAAAGTTTTCTGGAATTTTTTTTTCTTTCAGGAATCAGAAAAATCCTTTTAAGATGCAATTACTATTATTTTCCATAGAGTTTGGGGAGGTTTTTTTTAAGTAGCTCAAACTGGTGACCCTGACATAATTGTTCTGTCTACTTGAGAAATAGGGTTCCTGCCCCTAAGGACCTCTGTGAGTGCTTGTTCCAGTTTCCGATAATTCAGTACTCGGTGCAATACTAAATATGCAAGCTTTAATGGGGCTTTAATAACATTCACATAGAAAGGCTTCTAAATGAAGCTAAATGTGAGTGGTGATATGTAAATGAATCCGAAAATATCAAAATATCTTTCAGAATATGCAGAAATAATTGCAAATACTTTATTACGTATGCATGTTGTAACTTTTTTTTAAAGGTCTCAGCAACCATGCAAAGTATTCAGTATACCTCTGATGGGTAAATATATGAAATATGAGTTTGAATATTGGATGAGTTTTTGAGGGTGAGGGAAACTGCATGTCAAATGAAGCTTCGCGTTAATTCTTTTAAGCCTCAAGCCTTTATTTAAACAGGTTTGTATGTTGTCACACACATAAAAAAAAATGCTTATCTCATGTATTGCATTACAGCATTCAAAGCCATGACCAGTGGAGATTTTACGGTACAGATGCTGCCTGGATCACACTTCTACCTAAAAGAGACAGCAAATGAGAAATTTATACTGGACTACATCACTAAACATCTAGAGACCGCTGAGATGGACTACTTGTAGTATACTGTTGGATATAGTCACTGCTTCTGTCACAGTCGAAGTTTAAATGGAAAACATGAAACGCTGATAATCTTTCTTTAAATCTGATATATTCCTTTATTTCTATATGAGCATTAATTGACCAAATTTATGATAGAGTTGCCAATGAATTGTGGTGCTACAGTTCCGATCATTTTAGATATATTTGGTAGCTAACTTTCAAAAATGATAATTTTGCGAATGAATGGAGAATGTCAGTTTGGGAATCTGGTCCTAAATCCAAAAGTTTGATTGATTTCTGACATTTAATTCTGTAAATCATTAGACAAAAAGAAGCATAACAATAAAAATAAAGTAGGTCTGTTGCTTGTGTTGTGTTATGATGAATTGGATACGCAGAAATGAACATTTATTTATTTGGCTGATTCTGTTCTCTGGAGTTAAATCACACTGAGGCAGGATCCAACTCCAATACAAAGGTAAGTATGTTGTTAAAGTTCCCACACAAGGCCACAAAAGTTATTCTCCACCAACATTGAATTGGATCTCAGAACCACTGACTGCATAGGAACATAGTATAGTGCTGAATGTACATTTTTGGAAATGTCTGTTGTTGTGTGCCATCGTTGCAATGCTGAAACTGGAGATAGTTTCACTTGTTTTGTTTGGATTGCCAGGCCCTTCTTTTATGCACATAATCTTGATGTTGCCCTCAACACCAACCCATACCACCTCCCTAGTATGGGTTCCTGACCACATTACCTTAAGATTAAGAGTCCCGATCTACCAACCGGGTGAACCAGTCGTAAAAAAATGACTACTGTGTAATGTCATGTTTGACAATAGTAATAAATAAAACATTTAAATAAACAAAAAATTGCATTTGGATATTTGTTTCAATAAGTATATTACTACATTATATTAATACTTACTGTTTTTGTTATATTTTATGGTTTGCAGGTCACAACCAAATGTGGCACCATTTTCATTTCACTGGGAAACTCATATAATGATCCAAAACCCCTGAAGAGCTCAAAAGTCTAAAACATGTGGGACACGCAATACATGTGGGATTAAGCTCCATGTCCATTGCTAGACACCAACATTTAAAAGCCAAGCTTTCAGGCCTGTACGTTTTTGCAAAATGTGCATTTCTTCTTTGTCAGAATCAGACGGAGATATAAGGAATTGGTTTCTGGCATATACTGTAACATCCAGCATGCAGGACAGAACAAGACATAGACTAATACAAACGTTTATAAATAACCACTAAATGACCAAACAGAGATGACGGTACACGTTGTCTGTGACAGAATGAGACATTGTAGTGCAGTGATTATCCAGTGAGTAAAAAGACAAAAAAATCACACATGGGTATGATATTGCACAAAGTAGAGGAGATAGTAGAGTAGTGTAGTAGAAAAAGGTCCAGTATAGATTGGGTTGTTTATGGGAGGATGATTAGAATCATTGAGGCTGGCAGGAAAAAAAGCTATTTAGCAGTTTGGCAGTTCTTGTTTTCCCAATGGATAGAAGACTGAACAGTCTGTGTGCAGTCTGTATAATTTTCTCAGTCCATTTCCTGACAGGGGATGTCCACAGGTCCTGGAGGGAGAGCAGATTGGACCTGATGATGTAATGAGTTTCCTACAATGCTCATTTTTGTCCAATCATGTGTATATTTATTCCTTTTATCTAATTATATATTTTATGTCAATACCATTCTTCTGGTTTCTTTCCTTTATTTTGCTTTTGTTTTTCAGTTTCATGTACATACTCTGTATGGCCAATAGTTTGCAGGCATCTGACATTACAGTCTCTTTGTTTAATCAACTCAGTTTATGTGAAAAGACTGTTACTCTTTGCACACCAATCTATTAATATAATTATTTTAATGAGTCAAACACTAATTAATATCTATTTAAATGATCAGAGATGGGACATAGAGTATAAATACTTTGTTACTGTACTTAAGGAGAATTTGGTATCAGTACTTTACTTCACAATGAATTTTTTAGACAACTTTTTATTTTCACTCTACATTTTTTACACAAATATCTGCACTTTCTACTTTGGATGTTTTTTTCTCATTGCACACCATTTTCAGTCCATCAACCTGTTTCTTGTCATAGCGTGGCTTTTTCAATCTATCACTGGTGTATCATTTCTGGTTCTCACACACCACAGACGTAGACTAGTTTACGAAGCGCACGACGAGCAGGGCAGAAGGCAACAAGAAGTGTATGGGGTTAATGTGGATGAGACAGAGGGAGTCAGTGATGTGAACATGACTAAGAACAGAGACATTCCTGATCACCTGATCATCATCATGATCTTATTTCTGTTTGTGTTCTACATGGTGGTTGTTCGGCCTGGATACATATTATATAATATGAGGTACCAGTGTGACACTAAATACAAAAGTATAGTCAGTTTTACCTTTTAAAACATGAGTATCTGTACTTCTACTTGAGTGAAAGATGTTTTTGCCATTTCTAGTACAATTTTTCAATATAATGAATCTTGTCCCCTGCTTTTTTTTTATTATTCCAAACAGCTCTCAAAAGAATTATTCTTTCATATTTTAATGGTATAAAATTTCTATGCTAGTATTTTTATTAAACCATACACAGCCCATTCAAAAAAGCTTTCCACTGCCTCAGAGCAACATGTTTAATTTTTTATGAAATATACAGTGCCTGTCAAAATATTTTCTGAAAGACATCCATATTCCTTCCTTTGCCATATTATTATTTAATAATAGAATCTATTAGTAGAATGATATTAATGAGTCAAACACTGATTGATATCTATTCAAATTATCACGAGCCCAAAACCTTCTTTTCAACTACTTGAAAGAAAATTTGTGCAAATTTTTTTGATCATTTATTTCTCTCTAAATGTTCTGCTTGCTGATGAACTGATGCTGAACTTTATGTTGGTGATCAGTAGATGCCACAAAGAGCCAATCAAAACAAGCGCTCGACTCTGATTGGTGGATTGCTGCGTGTTTGACCAGTTATGTTTTTAATCCTCATAAATAAATAAAAGTAACCACTGATTTCACAAAAGGAGGTAAAGATACGTGGACTTTGAAATGTATTGAAGTTCAAGGAAAAGTCTTTCCAAATGGAAATACTTCAGTGAAGAACATCTGACACAGTAAAATGTGCAGCGCGAGGCGCCTTGACAGCTGTAACGTCACACCGTTGCGCCGTTGCCATGGCAACGCGAGTATTACGTTGCATGTGCGTCGCCTGGAGACAGGACGCGATTAGTATTAGTGAAACCTCACTCGGAGAAAGACGCGTGTGAATTCCAGCCCAAAATTTTCCGGTAAGTAAGAATGAAATGTGAAATAAAAGTAGCTGGATTGTGTTATGTGCAATAAAACATAACTCTGATACTTTACTTACTGAGATCTGATCCAATTATACTTTTCCTCTGTCCTCTGAGTGATCTGATCAAAACTACTTATACTGGACCTCTACTGTAGCTTTCACCTTCAAAACTATTTTATAATTGTTTTATATTATAGATTTATATCATTTAAAATGTTATTATTATTTGATATTATTATCTTTCACCTTAAAAAAATAAATAAATTGAATAAAATGTCACTAATATTATTAACGTGTGATTAGTGCAGCGAGCATTTCTGTTCGATCATTTTTTTAAATAAAAAAAATATAAATAAATTAATATATGGGGCGAATTTAAAACCTTCAACGCAATAAAAAAAATTTTTTTGCAAAACTTCCTTTCTGTACTTAAATATAAAAAATTATAAACTCCAACGAAAAATAATTTTTACTCACTCAACATTTGTTTTACTGATACGGCAATTCTCAAATCAGCACCCGGCGAAAATAAAACCGTCCGTGTGGAAACATGGCAAAAGTTTCGCTTGGTGTCTCGATGATTAACGTAATTTAAAACCATAATCACTTTCAAACATTTGCAAGAATATTTTGCCTATATTCATAAATAAATATCTAATATATGAATCTGGTTTTTACTAATTATAAACATACATTCGCATAAAGCATCCATGCCCATGTTGAAGTATTAAAGAATGGAAAAAATGTAATTTGAAGGTACATTAAGAACAAATGAAAGTCAAAGACAATCCTTTGATTAATCACGATAAACTTTTTGAATCAATTGACAGATATAATATTTATATGTGTAATTTTTATATATATATATATATATATATATATATATATATATATATATATATATATAATTTTCATAACTCAGAACATTACTTTTATACATTTAATATATGGGATAAAATTAATAGAAAATACTTAACAAAAAATGTAAAAATATATACCATAAAATAATTAGAAAATTGTAATGTAATGTTAATTAATAACTAAATATATATACTACATATCATACTTTCTTTCTTTCTCCTGGAAGTATTAGATATAAAATAGTATTTTTGATGCTTTTACTCATTTTTATTACACTCAGAACAAGGTGCATGCAATTTAGGCTACAATACAATTAAAATTAAATGTAAATAAATATGAAGGCATTGCTACTTTAGACATATGTAGATATTTTAATGTTAATTCATATATAAATGTATTAAATATATCTGCAGTCACTCTTACTTTAGACATGAGCTTAACTGTTCTGTGTTAAAAACATGTTCAAGTCATTGAAAATACAGACATTCTGTTTCAGACAGATCTTAAAAAAAAACTTTATGTTCTACACATCAAACTGTGCAGGAGAAAAAGCTGAATGTGAATAATTCTGTTATCCTTTCAGAAATTGTAATGATAATCACATACAGCTGTGTGCAGAGATCATAGGCATGTTTAAAGAAATGCTGTAAAGAATCTGACAGTTATGCTTGCTTCTTTTTTGTATAGGTGAAACCTCAACAGTCTTTATTATGACTTGTTTTTGTTGTTTTTTTTTCTCAAAAAGTTGTCTGTGATGTCATGGAAAAGAAACACTTGGAAAAGAATTATGCAGGGGGTCACAAATTAAACATCTATTTATATTTGTATGATAAAAAAAAATCTGTATGTTGTAATGAGGAAGATTGTGGGGAAAAAATTCAGATTGAGATGATATTTATTCATCAAGCAGGCAGAAAAAGCCACATCGTAATCCGAACATCGTAAACCTAAAACAAGCGTTGGTCAGTCAAACAAACTGGGCAACACAATAACAAAAACGTGAAACCAGAATGAAAATATATATGAAACAAAACAAAGTAAGCTGACTGTATTATTCACAGTGAGCTGAATGAATGAGAGTCCTTTTAATCTGTAGCTGTGACGAGTGTGTACTTGGGAACGGGTGTAAATTATATGTTTGATGGTGATTGAATGTGTGTTGGGAGTTGGAATGCAGGGTGGCCGTTTTTGAAGGCTGTGGTGCCTGATGGGAAATGGAGTTTGTGTCTGGTAGTGACCTGATATTGTTCAAAACTGTGAAACGTACAAAACGATTCTTTGCAAGTAAATAAACCAGTGAGATCGAAGATTGTACAAAAACATTTCGATGAAAATCCATGTGCATTATTATCAGTTATTCCTAATATCTTTCCTGGTTTTTGTTTGTTTGTTATATCAGTAGTCATGACCACCTTTAGCATGAAGCCAGGCCTCCGCAGCACTGTATCTGACTGGATAAACTACAATAAAGAGATCTCAGTCACTACCGAGTATAAGAGACATCTATCACACGGGATACGGATGGAGGGCCGGACTCTGTGCAATGACACCTCCAATAAGGTAAAATGGAAATGTGAGGTTAAATTCGAAATGCTAAAGAACAGTTCAGGTTTCTGAGTAACTCTGTGCATCTCAGACAAAGTGGGGTGAATATGACAGCAGTCGTCGACTCCGTGACCGAATTAATGACATCACACTTTCCAAGAAGAGCCTTGAGGCCTGTGCAGAGAAACTGGATATGGAAATGGACGCTCTAACACTAGTGAGTAGAGTTATAACACTGCTCAATTTTTTTGCACATGGACAGTTTAAAAAAAAAAGTTGTATTTTATTAGCATGAGATGTTTATATCTATACTTCCTTTCCAAATCTATTCATTTTTATCATTTCACTGTTTTTCTCTTGAATTTTCATAAGCTGGTAGTTACATTTTTCAATATAATTAATCTTTACTTTTTTTTTTTTATTCTGAACAGCTCTCAAAAAATTTATTCTTTAAAATTTTAATGGTATAAAACTTTTATGCTAGTATTTTCATTAAACCATACACAGCCCATTCGAAAAAGCTTTTCACTGCCTCGGAGCAACGTATTAAATTTTTTATGAAATATACAGTGCCTGTCAAAAGTTTTTTTCTGAAAGACACATGCATATTTCTTACTGTGCCAAATTATTATATAATAATATAATTTATTAATAGAATGATATTAATGAGGTTCCCTGGTGGTCTAGTGGTTAGGATGCGGCGCTCTCACCGCTGTGGCCCGGGTTCGATCCCCGGTCAGGGAACCAACCCCAGCCATTAGGGTTGCACAAGCCTTAGTGCCAGTCCCAAGCCCAGATAAATGGGGAGGGTTGCGTTAGGAATGGCATCCAGCGTAAAAAAAAACATGTGCCAAATCAAACATGCGGATGGTCCGCTGTGGTGACCCCTAACGGGAGAAGCCGAAAGAAAGTTTAATAGAATGCTATTAATGAGTCAAACACAGATTGATATCTATTTAAATTATCATGAGCCCAAAACCTTCTTTTTAACTACTTAAAAAAAAAATTGCGCAAATAAGGCCACGTGTGTTGTGGCGAGTTCGAGTCAGGAGTTTCTTCCATCATTTATTCCTCTCTAAATGTTCTGCTTGCTGATGAACTGATGCTGAACTGTACGTTGGTGATAAGTAGATAAACCAAGCACTAATCAGAACAAGTTTAAAACAGAGCGCACGCTCGACCCTGATTGGTGGATTGTCAAGTAAAAGTCAAAGTCAAATGAAAATACTTCAGTGAAGTACAGATACATAAAAAAAGCTACTTAATGCGGTAATGAATTACATTTACTTCCTTCCTCATTATATATTATGTCAGTAGACATGACCGCCATAAGCATTAAACCAGCAATAATGGAATTCCAGTCAATGCTGTGCACAAAACATGGCTGAAGGGCAAAGACTCGGTTTACTGTTTAAAATGGGAGTGTAGTCAAATTTAAAATGCTAAATAATTGTGCAGGTTTCTGTGTAAATCTTTGCCATTAATCATTAATCATTATATAATGACATTTTATAGCCTGTATATTGTAAAATCTGTTAGCATGGCTCAGACGATAAAAGGGCTATGCAGTCTAACAACCAACTATGAATCAAACCTGAATCAGGTTCCCATTCTTCCCCTGAGTCATTTCCCCCTCATGCACGTTTTGGATTTCCACAATAGCCCAAGACTTTCCCTCTCCATAAAAAGTACCTCTGTCCATCTCCTTTGACTTTGTTATTGAATGTAAGTACTTGCTGAGAAGAATGAAGCTTAATTACACATAAAGATGACTTTAAGACAGACCATAACTGTGTAATGTTGCTCCAGGGCTAAGAAATCTTTTCATATTCTTGTGGAAGCATTTTTTCAATTGTATTTGTCAAATGATATGACGCTCCCCACTTTACAAACATTCGCTTTACGAACATTCTCGGATACGAACAAACCTGTCCTCAAAGTGAAATTTGTTCGGAGTCGAAAAAATTCAAAACGGAGGAGAACCGCCACGAGTTAGTCATCGACCGTAACAAATCTACATAAATAGCACTGGACTAGGTCCAAAAATTTTTTAAGAGAATCTTTTATTGTATTAATTTGTATTTTTTTTGTGTATTACTTAATACAAAATATTGTATACAGTATTTTGATTTGTTTTAGTATATTTGATTGTTTATTTGATAGTATATTATAGCTCTTACATCATTAGGAGATATGCGTAGTCAATAACGAACGCAGTAACAACTCACGAACAAATTCATGGTACGAACGGTTGTTCGGGATGTAACTCGTTCGTCAGGTGGCGGAGCGTCTGGACTTCATTAAGCCCCTACCCCGAGTGTTGCATCACACAATATGTTGCAGGTTACTGGATAGGTTATTGACATGTGATCAGCCATCTCAGGGCAATCATTTATTGCCTGCGCGCAAAAATATGCAAGAGAGGTAATCTATTTGTATAATGTCAACATCCATAATATCAATAGTTATTGTTAGAGATGGCAAAAGTACACACATCCTTCTACACAAACACAGTCAAGTAGAAGTACAGACAATATACAAGAAAGTCTTACAGTTGGTATATCAACTTGTTTTGGGACTTTGAGAGGCATCGTGTATATTTCCATTCATACAAGTGAATCGGCTTTAAGATAAACACCACCAGTTTTGATCACCTCGACTTAAATATGGTCTGTGACCATGTTCATGTTCAAAACGGCTTTATCTGCTCAAAGTAAAAATAGTCAAACGTCTTTGTTTTTAGTCCAAGGATGCGGCAGAGCGTGCTCTTGCAGCCACATTGTTGCCCCTTGAGGTCACTAATGAGTGTTTGACCTTGAGGGAGAGTCGTCAGGGAAATGAGCTGGTTAGTGACCCAGTGGAAGCGGAGCTAAAGAAGGAGGTGGAGGTGATCAATAAAGCACAACAGATCCTGCAGCAATGTATCGACCATGCCTTCAAACACCTTTGGTAAGAAAACTGGAAATTGGTAAAGATAAACAAAACAGAATGAGAAATATTAAAGAAATGTCCACACACATAGAAGTACAGTCCTTTATGCTGTGTTCAGTTTGCTGCAGGAAGCCCGTCATCAACTGACTCTTGACCTTCAGCACAAGACGGAGGCTTTGGATGTAGACATGTCCTGCCTTTCGCTTTCTGTAACGTCCTCAGAGATCTCGCTGAAGCCCAATCCCACCAGAGTTCCTCCTGGGTGAGCTTAGCTTTTACTGTTCCTCTTTAGGTATCTCATTCCTACAGGCAACATTTTACACATTGCAGGATCTCAATAACGATTTATTGACTTAATAAGACTTTACAGTATTGTCTATTATGATTAAGTTACTAGATATGTGCTGTAACGGTAAAGATATGAGGTCTGATCAAATCTACAAAGTAACCCTCCAGAACTGCAAATGCAAAGCAAATATATTTTTGTCAGTTTTTTGAAATCTTTGTCAGTGGTCCCCAACCTTTTTGGTAGGGTTTCGGGGAAATAGCATTCCCTCTTTTTTTTCCTGTCACCGAGGACGACATTCTATGTAATGCATTTCAATAGAAAGTATTTTTGGCCTCTGCCTCATTTGTTATTGATTTTTTAATCTTCATGCACTATTACTCAACATTTAAGCAGGAGATTTTATATCCTTGTTTTTATTGCTTTATATTCTGTAAGCCACTTTCTATTATAAACCACCGTCAGTGGTTCCTTCCAGTCAAAATACAGTAAATATTTCTCCTGGTTAATTAAGGAGACTCAATTCATTAGAGACACACATTTATTATAGTATAACCCTGACCCTCTGATAAAAACAAAGAAAACAGATTACCTTTGGCATTTCTGTTAGCATTACCCATGATCCTTTGCCTCTGTTGCTATGGAGACGGTGCCAGACAGGTTCAGTCGTGCTGAGTGGCACAAAAAAAGAGGGAAATTTGTGTCCATGAACACGAATCAATACATAAAAGTTTGTGACTATATAACGAAATGCCTTGAGACTCTGTTGGAATATTATATAACTAGTATACATATTACACGATCCCATTATTTAATTATTGCATATATAATGAAAATGTAACTAAACTCAGCATAATGCAATTATCAGTGGAACTTATCGATACCTAGGAAAAAAAAAGTGAAACCGCAGATCATGAAATTCAATAAAATGGACATAAAATTTAAAAAATCTGACCTGGTTCCAAAAGATCCATTGCCAACCAAAAGGTATTGGTCTGTGGCCCGGTGGTTGAGGACCCCTATTCTATGTAGTATATTCCTAAATCCTTTGATGTTCTTGGGTTTTTGCATTTGGAGTTCTTTAGATTCAACTAAGATGGTCATTACAAACCTTTAGTAAATGCATATGCACTTTTTTTTTTTGGCTCCAACCAAACAAAGACTTTCTCCAGCAAATGCTAATGCAATTTAAAACTTAGACAGTAAGTATAGGTGTGTATAGTGTTCAAAGGCAGAAAGTTTGATTTTGAGTTTGAGAGCTCTTTGCTTGACAATGGGACAGTTTGTGTCTCGAACTTTATATTTGGCTCTCAAAATGGAGGTAGCTGCTGTATGATTACAAGAATTGATATAATTTATAATAATATATAATAACAAATATATATACAGTAATATAATATTCATGTAAGATGTAGTAGTTTCCTTTTTTTTTATCCATAGCATTTGGCAGACACCTTTATCCAGACTGACTTTCACTCATTATCTCTTGTTATACAACTGAGCATTTGAGGGGTTAAGGGCCTTGCTCAAGGGCCCAGCAATAACTTCTTGATGTTGGTCTTGATGTAGGTTTACATTAAACTCTACATTAAACTCTTCCGTTCTGGCATCAAGGGGAATGAACTTCCTGTTTGAACAGCTGAGTCACTGGCTTCAAACCACGGGTCACTTCCTGAAACACTTCAACTAGTTAAACGTATTTTTCCTTGTTTGTTTTATGTACTTAAATAAAGGATTGTGCTGTAATTCCTCAAGAGATTTAGGCTGATGGTATCCTGGTAAGTCTGCAACTAAAATTAACCAGTCAGTGTTGATGTATTCATTGATGGAGATCTCTCTGGATAAGGACTCCAATATCACTGATAATTGAGCATTTGAGCATTTGAATCTTTGTATGTGTCAGACCTTATGACAGACAAAATGATTGTGACAAAAAAAAAATCTAGAATTTTTCTATCAAGTAAATGGCCCTGCTTGTTTCTTCTACATTTATGGTTGCAGTTCCACAACCCCTGAGCAGTGGATACAATTCAGCCAGCGTAATATAACCCATGCCCAGGAGGAAATGCAGGCTTCACTTGATCTGAGAGAGAATATCAATATCACTATAGCACAGGTATGTAGCTGAAGGTATAGTATGTTGTCTCGCATGTCTTCCATATACTGTACCCTTTAGACCCGTTTTAATTCCCATTCCCGCATTTTCTTTTCCACAGGCACAAAACGAATTGAATTCGCAACGCATGGCAACACATTTCGCCCTCCGGAAGCGCACTCATCAGCTGGAGCAGGCTCACCAAGAGCTTCAGTGGCAGATAAAAGCTGTAAACTGACTTTGGTGTCCATTTCAGCCTTGTCTTACTGGTGATTTTGATTCAAGTAAGCATGGTTCATTGTGTTCTGTCTGACAGATTCAGGGTGAGATTAACGAGCTGAAGGAAGACATTGTCAGACTGGAGAGGGATGTGCAATCTAAGATGGCTCCACTTAAACTGGTGCACACTCGTTTGGAGTATAGGACCAGGAGGCCAGGCATGGACCTATGCAGAGACGAGGTAAACATTCATGTCAGAATTCAGGTGGTCTCTTTTTTCATCCGTTTATTCAACAGTTGTAATGTTTGCAGGTCTCCGGTTCACGTGAATGCTCTCTTTTTGCAGGTGCAGTACGGGTTGGTGGAGGAGACCAAAGAGCTTTCGTCTTCTATTCTGGCTCTGAAACAGAAGCTGGCGCAGGCTCAGTGAGTCCCTCTTGTCCCAAATCTACTATATATTGTGTTTTCCTATAAATCATTTGGTTAGTTGGTAAATGTTTAGCTCAAATAGGCATGTTAAATATGTCACGAAATCCTATAAGGCAAATGCATGTTTCATCTCCCTGGTGATCAAGAGCGAAGGGTCAGGTCCGATTACCACTCAGGGTAATTAATTCATTTTGATGAAGTGGTAACTCAGTGGTTAAGGGTCTGGGTTACTGATCAGAAGGTCGGGGGTTCAAGCCCTGGTTTTGTCAAGCTGGCACTCTTGGGGCTTCGAGCAATGCCCTTAACCCTCTGTGCTTCAGGGGGAATGTTTCATGGCCGACCATGCGCTCTGACCCCAGCTCGCTAACATCGCTGGGATAAGTATGACAAGCATTAAAAAAGTATTAAAGCATTAAAAAAACAGATGACAATATTTTTTTTATCTATATATATATAAAGAAATATAGAAAAAGACAGAAAAGAATGCCATAATACTAATTATCATCTACATTTAAATTTAGGAGGCAAAGGAACTATTTTTTTCATGGTGACACCATGAAATTAAACATATATTGTATATATTTATATATACTGTACCTTATTAATTTGCGTGAAGGTGCCATAATCTAGTAAAGCCTTTAAACATAACAAAACATAACGACATATTTTGCTCATATCGTCACAGACTTAAATGTAGAAATACATAAATATTCTAGACTTGACACTTCTATATATAGCAATATGCAATAATATATACATCATAACATTATAATTGCCATGAATCTATCATAAAGCAGCATAGAAAAACAGCTGAGCTTCATTTGCCGTTCACTATAAACCAAATATTTGCTAACAAGAAGCAAATTTGACGTGCGTATGTATCTAACAGAAAAGCGTTACATTTTTTAGCTATTACTTCACAAAAAGCCAACAAGGTGTACAAAAGTCAGGAACCAATGAGAGTACATCCATCATGGCCTTCAATGTTAATGCCATTTTCCACCTGAAATTAAAAACTTAATATAATAATAATAAGTAATTTTCAGACACTGTAGATTTAGTTCAGAAATCGAGAAATATAAACCTAGCTAAATGTGCATGTATCTCAACAGAAAAGCATCTGATAATCCATGCTGAAATATGATTACATCCTGCTACTGCACAGAAACCCAGATTTCGTTAAGAAATTGAGCATCTGTTCTCTCTCTCCTTTTTACCAGGGACTCGTTGCAGGTTTTGCAACTACACGAAGCTCGGATGCTTGCGGATCTCACGCATAAACAAGAAGCACTCTCTGTCGAGCAGCGGAGCATGCAAACATGCCAGCACCTGAACTCAGCTCCGATCAAATCCAAACCATTAGCCGTGTTGCCTCTTACCAACTCCAGTGGCATGCACAAGCATTACCCAAAATACAAAGACTTTGCCTAAGACCGTTGTCCTATGCATTCCATCACGTTCTTCCTCAATCAATTCAATAGAAGCTAATGCCGCCTTCTCTCCTCGCCTGTCCATGTGTAGAGTGCATTAATTTGTTGTGTTTCCTTTCCTTGTGCTTTGTGTGATAGGTATCACAATATGGTTTTTTCCACTTTTCCATTTGTTTGCAATGCTATCTGAAAATATCAGGTACGTTATGAGAATCAGAATGAGTTTTATTTTGCACATTTTAGCAATTTCATTTGGAGAATGCACTTAAAAAAGGGGAAGTGGGAGCTCAATGGTTAAGGTTCTGGGTTACTGATCTGAAGGTCTGTGGTTCAAGCTGTGGTATCACCAAGCTGCCATTCTTTTGGGCCCTTGAGCAACGCCCTTAACCCTCTGTGAATCTTTGTATGTTTTAACATGGCTGACACTGCGCTCTTTGACCAGATCGTCCTAACATCGCTGGCATATGTGAAGAAAAAAATTTTCACAGTACATGTGTTAGTGTTAAGAGGGTTTTCACTCTGTTTCACACACATTCCTTTGTCTGTTCAGTGTCTATAGAATATTTACGATGTTAGTATGTAAGGTAAACAGGGAGTCTTATCTGGGCTCACACATCTCCGGCTAGTATATCCTTTTGTCTAAACAGGAAACACTTTAGGTCAGCTTTCTCTCCTCTGTGTGTATATACGTTTTGCTGCCTGCAATAAACTGAAGAGGAAGCATTTGCTGTGTGCGGTGTGATTCTTCCCTGAATTCAGAAAGGCACTACGGGCATCGCAGGTCGTATGGAAAACATCATTAAGTTTCGTTTGGGCATGATAAAAATCTAACAACATGTGACAAGTATAAAGCACATTTCTTTCTTTACCTTTCTAAAAGACAACCCTGGACAGTTCACAATATCATATATCTACATGGAATCTGGAGTGTTCTATTCCAGTTGTACCTCAGCAGTGTTTTCCAATCCATTCCAGTATAGTTATATCCAGTCCCATTCCAAAGGAGGGAAGAAATTAAGTACTAATACTTTGTTACTGTACTTAATGGATTTTTCTGGTATCGGTACTTTAATTCACTATTTATTTTTCGACCAACTTTTTACTTTTACTCATTACATTATTTAAACAAACATCTGTACTTTCTACTTTTTACATGTTCAAACCAGACTCGTTAATTTTGTTTTAATCCATTTGGTGACGTGACCAATATTTTTTCTTCTCATTGCGTTTTTAGTCCATCAACATATTTCTTGTCATAGCGCGGCTTTTTCAATCTACCACTGGTGTATCATTTCCTGGCTCTCAAACACACCATAGACGTAGACTAGTTTACGAAGCGAACAACGAGCAGGGCAGAAGGCAACAAGAAGTCTGGGGGTGTAACTTGAATGAGACAGAGGGAGTCAGTGATGTGATCATGACTGAGAACAGACACATTCCTGATCACCTGATCATCATCTTTTCTTTGTTTGTGTTCTATATGGTGGTTGTTCAGCCTGGATACATTCATTAGAGAACAACATTTGAAATTCTTTTGTATTAATTTATTAATATGACGTGAGGTCCAGTTACCAGCGTGACACTAAAACAGGTAGTAGTAATGAGTACTTTTTATTTAAAACATGTCAAAGCCCAAACTTCTTTACTTTAAATTGAATGGAAAAGTGTAGTATTTCAAAACATGAGTATCTGTTCTTCTACCTGAGTGAAGGATGTGTGTACTTTTGCCATCTCTGTACCAATCCCTCTAATAAATTTTAGTCAATTTTCCAAGCTTTGTTCATGTTTAGTCTCTAAGAGTGTACTAGTATTTTTAATCTTGCTCTTGCAGATATGATTTTTCTTTATTGTTTCTGTTTGTATAAATTTCATTTAGTTTTAGTTCAGAAAATTGAACCCAGCAACCCAAAAGTCACTATGACCTTCACCTTGATACGAAGGCAAACTGAAGTAATCTTGTAAATGTATTGCACAGAAAATCACATTACACCAATCAACATTAAGTAGTCTTTCATTATTAGCTTCATATCTAAAGCAAAAAAAAAAAACTAAACACTTTGTTCCAATGCTCCTCTATTGTTGCACATCTCTACCAGATGCAACAGCATATTCATATTGTATTGTATCTGTTTATAAAATATTATTTAGAACCCATATACTATATTCCTCCAATGTTGTCTAAACAAAATTTATGTTGCTGTATTAGACAATATTGACATATGAGTATATTTAACAGTGTGATAGCATTACAACATTGTTTGTTGAACAAATAGCAGCACTTTTTCTTGTTTATCCTGCATCTCTATTCACTTTGACCAGCTGAATCCAGAGAGCTATGAAGGAAGGTTGGAAGAAACCTATAAATTTGTTGGTTTGTCTATAATAATTTTCATATATTTTAGACCAGGGGTCACCAACCTTTTTGACACTGAGAGCTACTTCTTGGGTACCGACTAATGTGAAGGGCTACCAGTTTGATACACACTTCTGAAATAACAAATTTGCTCAATTTACCTTTAATTATATGTTATTATTAATAATTAATGATATTTATCTATGTCAGGGGTGATAAACTCAATTGCACAGGGGGCCAAAACTCAAAGCACACTTTAGGTTGTGGGCCGAACAGGATAAACATTTATTGAACACACTAAAACAATGTTTTTTGAACATAAATATGAATAGAAACAGACAGGAATATTATTCCAGAATAAATCAACTTAAACTTTGAATAACTTAAAATACTTTGCTCTCCATAAAAATATCTCCTGTCAAAATTATATAAGTTAGAAATATGAACATGCTGCGAAAAAACCCTGAACAAATCAATAAAAATTGTGCTTTTAAGTAAACGTTAAAATAACAGCAATTCAAAACAATCAGATTTCTTTGCTTTTATGCCATTTTATAAAAAAAATAATATTAAACTTTAAATAACTTCAAATATTTTGCTCTCCATAAAAATATTTCCTGTCAAACACCAGACATCTCACACCTTCATCATGCAGCTCTTCAGAAACTCTCCCTCAGTAAATAACCGGCTGATGTGCTTCTGATTTCTCCTCTGTTTTCACACCAGCTCCACTTTGTGATTGTTCTGTGGTGAAAAACGTCTGCTGAAATGTCAGATTCTTCTTTAACTCTTCTACTTTCTGTATCTTCTGTTCTCCAGCTTCTGAGTAAACATGTACTCAGAATCCCATCGGTTTTGAAAGGCTCTGTTTTCAGAATCAACATTTCTCTTCGCCACTGTGAGGCGCTGTTTCACAATAACTTTACAATAGGGTTAAATACATCAACAGAAGCTCGACTTGATTGACGCTGGAATGTTCCCAGGTAGTCTAGTGTTCGGTAAGGCAGCTGAAGCGCTACATTATGGGATATGTAGTTTGTGTTTATCAGCGCTTCATATCGCCGGGCCATTAATAACAATAATAATTGATCTTTATAAAATCATCTCGCGGGCCGGATTTGACACTGAGTTTGACACCCCTGATCTATGTGAAGACACTGATAATGTTAATGATTTCTCACAATAATTATCAACAATGATTTAACAAGGTAGGAAACCGCAATTTTTAGAAAAGGCTCGCGGGCGACTCATGTGGTCCTTGCGGGCACCACGTTGGTGACCCCTGTTTTAGACAATATGTAGACAAGGGTTTCATGAACCCATGGGGGTTTGTGGGACTGAATTGAAAATGTCCCTTTCAAATTAAATGTATTATTTAATATTTAAATCGATAAGTAAAAACAAATATTTAACAAAAAAAGAAAAAGGATTTTAAGATGAAAATTAAACGAAATAAAAAAGTACAGGTTGAACAGTTTACTAAGACGCGCTAAAAAGGTGAACCAAGAAAACTTCATTGAAACACCTGGCCTTTCAAAATACATAATAGATAGATAGATACAACTTTATTGTCATTGCATAGTACAGGTATACAGCAACGAAATGCAGTTTGGCATCTACCAGAAGTGCAAAATGTAGCAGTCGTGCAAAAGTGCAGATAAATATCTAGCATATTTACAGCAAGTGGTATATATATGAAAGCATATACAGTGAATAAATATAAAGGCTATTACAGTGCAGAGACGTGTGGACATACAGGAGTACAGTGAATAAATATAAAGGCGTACAGTGAATAAATGTAAAGGTTCAGAAATGGTTCTAAGGCTATGACATTGAAGAGGAATGTGCAGAAATGAAAGGTTACAAGATCACAAGATTATGGCATTTAAGGAGTTAGCAAGCTGAATAAACAGTCTACTATATATAAAAAATATATATATAAATATATATACACATACGTTATATACACATAAATGAATGTGAAATGTTGGGCAGAATGTACAGTAATGATATAAAGATACATATAGATAAAAATAGTGCAGATGTAATGAGGAGTAAAGAAAGATATACTATGTAGTATGTACATGTATTATACAGAGGTTATATACAGTCTTTTGTTTTGTAGTGATTTAGCGGTGTAGTGTAGAGTTCAGTAGTGTTATGGTGGATGGAAAAAAGCTGTCCCTGAACCTGCTGGTTCTGGTGCGTAAGTTCCTGTATCTCCTTCTTGATGGAAGGAGGTTAAACAGTTTATGACTGGGATGTGAAGAGTCCTTGATAATGTTGTGAGCTGTGCGCAGACATCTGCTGTGGTGAAGGTGTTCAATGGCAGGTAGTTGGGTGCCAGTGATGCGTTGGGCGGTTTTGACCACCCTTTGCAGTGCTTTACGTTCACACACAGTGGAGCCTCCGTACCATACGGTGATGGAGTTGGTCAGGATGCTCTCAATGATGCAGCGGTAGAAACTCGTTAAAATCCCCGGGGACAGATGAGATTTCTTGAGACTTCTCAAGAAGTACAGGCGCTGTTGTGCTTTTTTTTTACCAGAGCTGACGTGTTCTGCTGCCAGGACAGATCCTCAGAGATGTAAACTCCCAGGAACTTAAAGCTGGAGACTCGCTCTACCTCAGTTCCATTGATGTTGACTGGTAGATGTCTCCTGCTGTTGGATTTCCGAAAGTCCACAATGAGCTCTTTGGTCTTTGTGGCGTTGAGGGTCAGGTTGTTGGTGGACACCATGCTGCCAGATTACGGATCTCTTCCCTGTAGGCCGATTCGTCGTTGTTGTCGATCTGGCCGACCACGGTGGTGTCATCTGCATACTTGATGAAGATGTTGGAGTTATACAGAGGAGCACAATCGTGGGTGAACAGGGAGTAGAGTAGTGGGCTCAGAACACAGCCCTGCGGGATGCCAGTGTTCAGAATGAGGGTTGAGGATACCTGGTTTCCCAACCTGACAGATTGAGGTTCTGTTGGTGAGAAAGTCCAGAATCCATCTGCAAGTGGAGGTGCAGATACCCAGTTCACTGAGCTTAGTGATCAGTACAGTGGGGAGGACTGTATTGAACGCAGAGCTAAAGTCAATGAACAGCATTCTGATGTATGTGTTGCTTTTATCCAGGTGGGTGAGGGCTGAATGAAGAGCTGTGGAAACTGCATCCTCTGTTGACCTGTTCGGGCGATAGGCAAACTGGTGTGGGTCCAGTGTAGGTGGTAGGCCCGCAGTGAGGTGATTCAGTACCAGTTTCTCAAAGCACTTCATAGCAATGGGGGTGAGTGCAACTGGGCGAAAGTCATTCAGGCATACAGCAGCTGCGTGCTTAGGCACAGGTATGATGGTTGTGGTCTTCAGGCATGTAGGAACTGTGGCTTGGGCCAGTGACAGGTTGAAAATGTCAGTAAAAACCTGTGCCAGTTGTCCAGCGCATGCTCTGAGAACACGTCCCGGTATGCCATCCGGGCCAGCTGCCTTGCGTGCATCCACTCTGCTAAACACTGAATAGACGTCCGTTGTTGAGAGTGAAAGTGGGCTGTAAGCAGTAGAAGAGTCCGTGGTTGGTGTAAAATGTCCTGTGCTTTGGTCAAAACGAGCAAAAAAGTGATTGAGTTCGTTCGGTTGGAAGGCACTGCTGGTTGGTTGAGCTGTAGGTTTGTAGTCTGTGATGGACTGGATGCCTTTCCACATGCGTCTGGGGTCAGAGTTGTGGAAGTGCTCTTCTATGTGGAGTTTGAATATGAGTTTTGCTTTCCTGATGCCTCTTTTCAGGTTGGCCCTGGCTCTGTTGTAGTCTTCTGCACTGCCAGATTTAAAGGCAGCATCTCTTGCTTTCAACAGGAGACGGAGTTCAGAGTTTATCCACGGCTTCTGGTTAGGAAAGCATTTCACGTGTTTGACGGTAGTGACATTGTCAATGCATGTGTTAATATGGTCCAAAACAGATGATGTGTAAATGTCCATGTCTGTGTGAGAGTCCAGTGTGGCCTGTGAGGCAAACATGTTCCAGTCAGTATCCTGAAACTGTTGCTGTAGAGAAGAAATGGCCCCCTCTGGCCATACCTTTACTGTCCTCACAGCTGGTTTTACCCGTTTGATCAGTGGTGTGTATTTGGGTAGCATGAACAAAGAGAGGTGATCAGACTGACCCAAGTGGGGGAGGGGAATGGCTGTGTATGCCCCAGGTATGTTTGTGTATACCTGGTCCAGTGTATTGTTCCCTCTGGTAGAGCAGGAGACATTGCGGTGACATTTTGGTAAAACAGATTTCAGGTTGGAGTGGTTGAAATCTCCAGCAACAACAATAGCTCCTTCAGGATGTGCAGACTGCTGTTTGCTGATAGCTGCATGCAGTTCCTCCATAGCTAGCTTAGCATTAGCATCCGGCGGAATGTACACCGCAGTCACAACAACGGCTGAGAATTCTCTCGGTAAATAAAAGGGTCTGCACTTAATCATCAAATACACTAAATGAACAGAGCAATGACTTTCAGTAACAGTAGAGTCCGTGCACCATGAGTTGTTAACATAAATGCACAGACCTCCACCTCTGCGCTTACCAGAGTCCTCTGCCGTCCTGTCCGCCCGAAAAACACTGCGACCCCCGAGCTCAATGGCGCTGCTGGGAATGATGTTGTTGAGCCATGTTTCCGTAAAAATCATGATATTACATTCCTTAATCCGTTTGTGTGATGATATCCGGAGCAGCAGCTCATCCATTTTGTTTGCGAGAGACCGTACATTAGCAAGGAAGATGCTTGGAATCGATGGTTGATCCGGGTTTAGCCTTAGCTTAGCCCTGATGCCGCCTCGCTTCCCCCTCCTTTGTTTACGGTCTCGCCGCCGGCGCTGTGGTCTCACTGTCGGCCGAGCTGGATCAGCGGTCCGCGGTGTTCGGGCGATTTCCCGAGGGAGTTCAAAGTTGGTTGAAAGTCCTTGTCTGTGAGTGTAGCCGATGTCTAATAATGCTTGTCGGCTGTATGAGATGTGTGCAAGCCTGTTCTGAGTGAATAAACTTGCTGTTGATGGAGAAATTGCTACTAAATCGCAAAATCTTTAGAGACGCTGGGCCTCGCGTTGTGCACGCCCCGCCACAATAGCCTTAGGCCTTAAAGGAAATATGAAACATGAAATATTGAGCACAACCAACCCATAATACTCTAAATCAAATCAGTTCTGAGAATGCATCAGCAAATCAAGGGCAAAACATTTCCCCAAATTGTAACCACAAAGTTAGAGTTACATGATTGCATTAACATTCACTTTTCCCTTCACTTGAACTAGGAGACCCAAACCTGTTCCAGAATGACAATGCCCTTGTGCACAATGGCAGCTCAATGAAGATATGCTTTACCTGGGTTGGAGTGGAAGATCTTCATTGGCCTTCTATAGAGCTCAACCCTGCTGAACACATCAAAATCTAGTGAATAAACTTACAAGAAGAGGAGGTTTTTTAATATCATAATATAAATCAGACAGACAGACAGATAGCAAAAGAGCAAATAGCAGCAATCCCGTAAGATGTGCAAAAACGGCATGTAAACACTTGTGGTAATGATTAGTGTGAGTGGTACTGAGTCATGGGTGTGCGAAGTGAGTATTATTGTGTGTTGAGTCCGGTTTGTACAGATCAGTCACACAGTGTGTGTGTGTGTGTGTGTGTGTGTGTGTGTGTGAGTTCAGTTCAGTTGTGTGTTGAGTAGCCTGATGGCTTGAGGGAAGAAACTGTTGCACAGTCTGGATGTGACGGCCCAAATGCTTCGAAATCACTTCCCTGATGGTAGGAGAGTAGGAAATGGTAGGAGAGTCTGGATAAGGACGTCTGCTAAACGCCGCAAATGTAAATGTGAAAGTGTGGGTGACGGGTGTGTGTGGTTGTCCACAATGCTGTTGGCTTTGCGGATGCAGCGTGTGGTGTATATGTCCATGATAGAGGGGAGAGAGATTCCGATGATCTTCTCAGCTGTTCTCACTATCCTCTGTAGGGTCTTGCGATCCGAGATGGTGCAGTTCCCAAACCGGGCAGTGATGCAGCTGCTCAGGATACTCTCAATGGTCCCTCTGTAGAATGTGGTCAGGATGGGGGGAAGGAGATGAGATTTCCTCAGCCTTCTCAGGAAGTAGAGACGCTGCTGGGCTTTTTTGGTGATGGAGCTGGTGTTGAGTGACCAGGTAAGGTTATCCGCAAAGTGAACACCAAGGAATTTGGTGCTCTTGACGATCTCCACTGAGGATCCATCAATGATCAGTGCAGAATGGTCACTCTGTGTTCTCCTGACGTCAACAACCATCTCTTTAGTTTTGTCCATGTTCAGAGACAGGTTGTTGGCTCCACACCAGGCTGTTAACTGTTGCACCTCCTCTCTGTATGCTGACTCGTTGTTCTTGCTGATGAGACCCACCATGGTTGTGTCATCGGCGAACTTGATGATATGATTCAAACTGTGCATTGCTACACAGTCGTAAGTCAGCAGAGTGAACAGCAGTGGACTGAGCACACAGCCCTGAGGGGCTCCAGTGCTCAGTGTGGTGGTGCTGGAGATGCTGTTTCCGATCCGGACTGACTGAGGTCTCCCTGTCAGGAAGACCTCAGCTAAGCCCAGTATGCTCAGCTTCTCAATGAGGTGCTGAGGGACGATCGTGTTGAATGCTGAGCTGAAATCTATAAACAGCATTCGTACATAAGAGTCCTTGTTGTCTAGGAGGTTGAGGGCCAGATGGAGGGTTGTGGAGATGGCATCGTCCGTGGAGCAGTTTGGACGATACGTGAACTGTATGGGGTCCAGTGCGGGTGGAAGCTGTGTCTTGATGTGCCTCATGACGAGCCTCTCAAAGCACTTCATCACAGTGGGTGTGAGTGCAACGGGACGATAGTCATTGAGGCAGGAGACAGTAGACTTCTTCGGCACGGGAATGATGGTCATCGTCTTGAGGCACGTAGGAACAGTGTTGCTGCTCAGGGAGATGTTGAAGATGTCGGTGAAGACATCCGCTAGCTGTTGTGCACATTCCCTGGACACTCTGCCAGGAATGTTGTCTGGTCCAGCAGACTTCCGTGGGTTAACTCTGCATAGAGTTTTCCTCACTTCAGCTGTGGTTAGACAGAGCACCTGGTCACTGGGAGGAGGGATGGTCTTCCTCGCCACCATGTTGTTCTGCACCTCAAACCGGGCGTATAAGTCGTTCAGCGCATCTGGGAAGGAGGCTTCACGGTCCCAAGCAGGTGATGTTGTCTTGTAGTTCGTGATCGCCTGGATGCCCTGCCACATGTGCCGGGTGTATCCGCTGTCCTGGAAGTGGCCGTGAATTCTCTTGGCGTGTGCGCGCTTCGCCTCTCTGATGGTACGGGACAGTATTTAAGGCCGTCTTGTCCCCTGCTCTGAAGGCGGGGTCTCTTGTTTTTAGCAGCGCACGCACATTGGCAGTCATCCACGGCTTCTGGTTGGAGCGTGTAGTGATGGTCTTGGAGATAGTCACGTCATCAATGCACTTGCCGATGTAGCTGGTCACTGTTGACGTGTACTCCTTCAAGTTGATGAAATCGTTGTTGGTTGCAGCATCCCTGAACATGTCCCAGTCAGTGCATTCAAAGCAGTCCTGGAGAGCAGACATGGATCCTGCTGACCAGGTTCTCACCTACTTTCGAGCTGGTCTTGAACGCCTGCTGAGTGGTCTGTATGCTGGGATTAGCATAACAGAGATGTGGTCTGAGTACCCGAGGTGGGGGCGGGGCTTTGCCCGGTAAGTGCCCCGGATGTTTGTGTAAACAACATCCAGCGTGTTTTCTCCTCTGGATGAAAGTCCACATTCAGATGAAATTTTAGTGTATATTCTTTTTATATATTTGCATTTATTTTTATTTCTTTCCTTTGCTGCTTGTTAGATTTTATCATGCCCAAAACGAAACTTAATTCATGGAGAGATTTTCCATACGACCTGTGATGCTGCGTAGTGCCTTTCTGAATTCAGGGAAGGAGAAATACACAGCACAAAGCGAATGCTTTCTCTCTTCAGTTTATTGCAGGCGGCAGACACGTATTTATACACAGGATGATACAGTCCACACACACACATATTGGGGAGAAAGCTGGCCTAAAGTGTTTCCTGTGAGATAAGAGGATATACTAGGGGGAGATGTGTGAGCCCCAATAAGACTCTCTGTTTACCTTAAAGACTAACATCGTAAATATCCTATAGACACTGAACGGACAAAGGAATGTGTGTGAGATAGTGTGAAAACAGTTTTAACACTAACAATGGCCACTTTAAATCATTTATGATTTAGCATCACACAAACATAGGATGTTCATCCTGTTAACAGAACCTGTGACATAAACTGCGAATGAAAAGATAAAGACAAACAAAAACATACAGATTCCATTTCATTCTTTCCCTACATGCAAATAATCCTTCATCATCACTCAAATCGAGGCTTTTATGGCCTGTCTTCATCAAACATGGCAACATACATAGTACAATTCCAACAATCAATACAAGAATCATTCCTAAAACAAAATAGTGTTCAACACTCGTAAACAAATTCTTAATCTTTTCCACAAACTTTGTTCAGCAGTTGTTTCACGTTCTCCAAGACATCATGAGACCATTTTTTCTCAGTGCTTGTTCAGTTATGTCTATAATCAGTAATATAAGGTATACATAACAGTTTCTTCTCTGAATAATGTATTCAAAGAGAATAAAAAAATTCGGAGTCTAGTTACATCTATGCACATATTGTTATAGAATTTAGACCTAGAGCGGGTATCAGGGTAAGCTAAACTAAACAGTCAAGTGAGTTTTGATCTTCACCCCGGAGGTGGCCCCCTTTCCACTAAAAAGAAAAGATCTTTCCGTGGGCTCTTAACTGTTTCAGCCCTGAATACTCACTTAGGTAGGCTTCTTAGGCCAACAGACCAATTAATGCATAGATTAAGTGGGTGCTGTTTTGATCCTGCTTGCGTGTATCCACTGTGGCTGATAATCAGTCAGAACTCCAGTTCTGGTTATAGCTAGAACAGTCGCTGGACCAGATACTTCGGTTCACCGACCTTGATGGGCTTCAGACTTCTTATCAGGACCTGCTGATTAGGCACAAAAGGGTGTGTGGGCTTATCTGTGGGCAGAGGAAGAGTTAGTGAAACATCAGCACTGATAGAATTCAATTTCTCAACCAGGGCAGAAACGTAGTCGTCCACCATCACTTCCAGGTTACCTAAGAAAGAAATGCCAGTGCGTCTCCTGACCCATGGGGTCATGAAAGGTTAGAACATAAAACTTTCAAAGGATTAGTTTTGTTAGAGATAGGGTTAGTTTTGTTAAAGATAGGGTTATTTTCATTTCTGTGAGTACTACCGGGAGAACAACAGTCCAATTTTTGGCCTGTTTCAATGCAGGCTTTAGTAATACGCTTAATGGTTCTGTTTGTTCTCTCTACTACTCCAGCTGACTGTGGGTGATAGGGAATATTAAAATAACAATCAATTGCTAAACTTTTAGCCAAAAGTTGTCTTACCTTTGAAGCAAAAGGTGTGCCGTTATCACTTTCAATCACACTAGGAGTACCAAACCTAGAGATGATCTCTTTTGTTAATATTTTGATAACCGTTTTAACATTCTCTGTCGCACATGCAAATGCTTCTGGCCACTTAGTGAATCTGTCAACTATAACCAATAGGTACCTCAAATTTCCTACAGGTGGCATATGTGTAAAATCTATGGCCACTTTGGCAGGGAGTTGAACAGCTTTTAAAAGTCGCCTATGAGATTAAAATGTGCTATGGGCTTTCCATCAGCTGTTTTAAAGTCTCTTTGCTTCCATGTTTCAGCAAAATCATGCACAACACCATAAGCATACTTAGAATCAGTGTATAAAGTCACTACTTTACCTTCAGACGAGTGACATGATCTTGTAAGTGCAACCAATTCTGTAGCTTATGCTGATGTGTATGGTAATGATTTAGCTTCAACTATTACATCAGGTAATCTTACAAACGCATATCCACATAAATACACACTAGAAGGTTCTGAACATGAACATCTACATATAAGCAATCCCCCTCTTCCAGGGCCGTATCTAAAAGATCGGGCCTACAAGAGGTCTCATGTCCAATTCGTTTAAGGCAATCACGTGCGTAGTCAAAACCATCTAAGCCAATATCGTCTAGTAGATCACGCAGAGCTACTACGGCTGAATGCGGCTGAGAAGAAGGCGTAATAGTAACGATTTCCGTCGCCAAGAGTGTAGTTTCATAACCAGATCTACATTGTGCTGTCAGATGTTGTGTAAAATAGCTGTTACCTGATTTGAGGTGTACAGTAGCAAAGGATGCGACAGCACCGTTTTCTCAGCATCCCGGACCATCAGAGCCGCAGCAGCCACCGCACGCAAGCATGAAGGCAACCCTTGTGCTATATTGTCTAAAGATTTGGAAAGATACGCAACAGGGCGATATCTGTCACCGTGTTCCTGGGCTAGGATCCCCGCAGCCGTACCACCACGTTCGTGCACATAAATGTGAAAAGGCTTAGCATAATTCGGAAGACCTAGAGCTGGAGCAGACTCTATAGCATTCTTGAGGGCAGCAAAACTGTCAGTCATTTCATGAGTCCACAGAATGAGATGTGATGGAGGAGCTTTGTGATCAATAGCACTATGCAAAACTTTATCATGCTGTGCGCAGTCAGGGATCCATGCTCGGCAGTAGTTCATCAGTCCCAAGAAGCTCTGCATCTGTTTCACAGTCAGAGGTCTTGAAAACCTAGTCACAAGCTGTACTCGGTCCTGTGACAAGGATGTCATCTGCGTATTGAAGAATGCAGGTTGTTTCCGGCAGGTGTATATCAGCCAAAGTTTTGTGCACTACAGCGGAGAATACGGCTGGCGAGTCAACAAAGCCTTGAGGAAGACGTGTCCAGGGGAATTGACGTCTACTATAGGTAAAAGCGAAAAGCGTCTGCATCTCTGAGGCCAAAGGGACACTGAAAAAAGCAGAACAAAGATCAATCACCGTAAAAAATCTGTGAGTGGCTGGTATAGAGTTAACAATGGTAGCCAAATCGGGCACCAAAGGAGCTAACGGAATAACTAATTTATTAATCTCACGTAAATCTTGTGTTAGCCTCCAGCATTTTTTATCTGCCTTCAAGACGGGATTAATCGGTGTGTTATACGGTGAATGTGTCTCGATCAAAACACCTTGTGACAATAAATTGTCAATAACTGGAGCAATGCCAACATTCTTCTCTTTCGACAATGGATATTGTTTAACAAAAATCGGATGGTGTGTTTTCATGAGTGGATGATACGGTTTTACCTGGATTAAACCTGCCTCGTCTTTGTGAGAGGCCCATAATTTAGGGTTAACTTCACCTAAATTTGGTTCATCAGGCAGGACCTCTGTACTACCCTGAAAGAAATCTTCCAGATGTGGCTGTGGCTCAGTTGAGAGCATGAGGACAGAAAGAAAAACAGTGAGACATTGGTTTCAAAAAACAGAATTTCCATTCCCATTTTGTGCATCATATCTCTTCCTAAAAAGTTTAAAGGCGAGTTTGCAATTATTGTAAAGCTATGATATAAATTTGTACCAGTCGGTGTCACCACAGGCAAAAGGTGAATTACAGGACATGAAATTGGAACTCTATCTATTCCCTACTAGATGAACTTCCCCTTTTTCCTAGGACGTCCTCCTTGAGTTTTGTGCTGAGGCTGGAATGCACCACTTCCTGTTGCAGTGCAGAGCATAAAGGGTTAACTTAACCTGAAGCATAGCAGAAACCTCTAGCAGCATCTAAATCTCTAGGAAAAAAGTATCTAGATGTGACACAATTTCACTCCATAATGCCAAATGATCTAAATAAGGATTAGTCCAAAAACCAGCACAATTCCTATACATAAAATCTTTGGGATTTTCTTCCGGCAGTAAGCGAGAAATGTTATGACCCATCTTCTTTACACAGAACAAAGAACAGACACACAACACTTAATACACAGACAATACACACAACACATAACACTCAGACAATACAGCTGCGCAGGCACCAGGGAGATCACAGTCTTCAAACAAAAAGGTAATCCAGTCTCTCCAATTGGATCACAAATTTTGTAAGTTAGGAGAAAAAAATAGACTTTAAAGCCAAAACAAGATTGAAGTCTTTTGAAAAATTTTAAAGTCTTTTCAAAATGTCCGTTTTTCTTTAGTTCCTTTTCTCTTTTCTCACTTTTTTTTTTTTTCTTTCTTAAAACAATTAATTTCTCATTTATCTATTTCTTCGGGCATATAGAAAATTATCGTGGATTCTTCTGGATACTTCAGACAATATTGCCTATATTAGACAGACCGTAAAAAACGTCTTCCAATCTTGCATCTTACGTCTAAGGTGAGAAAAACAATGTCGCGACGAAATCATCCCACCAAAGGACATTATCATTAATTAAACAATTAATGCATAACCAAGACACGAACACACATGTGCAGCCCTTTTGGCTGGCAAACAGGACAATCCCCGCAAACAAGGAAATACATTAAATTCTACCTTGATGCGTGATCTCCCTCTGGATATTGTCGGAAAGTATCCCACTTCTGACACCAAAACTGTTAGATTTTATCATGCCCAAAACGAAACTTAATTCATGGAGAG
>JAAIIK010020246.1:0-10581 GCA_014706435.1 Silurus glanis
CAGAGGTGGCAAAAGTACACACATCCTTTACTTAAGTAGAAGTACAGATACTCACGTTTTAAAATACTCGGGTAAAAGTTGAAGTACTGATTATACTTTTTTACTCAAGTGAAAGTAAAGAAGTCTTGGCTCTGACATGTACTTAAGTAAAAAGTAGTTATTACTTCTAGCTGTTTTAGCTGTTAACTGGACCTCACATCATATTAGATGGATGGATGGATGGATGGATAGATGGATGGATGGATAGATAGATGGATGTGATAGCCTAGTGGGTTAATGTCAGGGTCCCCACGAGGATGAGTTTGAGAGTTTGATTCCTGGTCGAGCTGGTTGCTGTGTTGGTAAATAAAACTTCTGGACCTTGTCCGCTCTGAAAACATTTCAATTCTGTCCTTTCTGTGTTGGATTAATTTCTTGATTTCCTGGTCTTTAATGAAAGATAACTCCACCAAAAAAAAAAGCACTTCTGTGGTAGCTCAGTGGGTTAAGGCTTGTGCCTGAACATGGTCCTTAATATAGTCCACGCTGGTGATAAGGTTTCAAAGCCAGTCCTACATGCCTTCTTTCTTACTGCGCTGGCATGAAACAAAGTATGAACCCTACAAAAAGCACACATGCTTTTCAGCAGTGGTCGCTCAGTGGTTTAAGACTTGTGCCTCATCTAAACATGCTTCCCAGTCTGATCTCTTCCATGGTTCAGTGGGTTATGGCTGGTGCCTCGCTGAAGTCCTTGACTTAACACTCGACACACACTCATTACTCATCTCAGCCCATTCCACCATCATTTATTTATTATTATTTATACTCTACCGTACTACACTGTTTACATGCTGTTTTTTGCACCTTTGACTCTATTATACCGTTTATATGCTGTTTTTTTCCACCTTTACTGTTTCTTATTACACTATACTGTTATTATACTATACTGTTTACATGCTGTCTTTTGCACCTCTTGACTGCTGCTGTTTTTTGCACTACATTGTGTCTGTTTATATTCACTCCCGGGTATAGTTTTTACAGTTCATACAGTACTGTATATTCAGAGTATACAGTAGGTTTACTAGTTGGCGCTATCTCAGGTTTTGTGTCTTGTCTTGTGTTGTCTTGTGTTGTCTGTCTGCACTGTCTGTCTGTATTGTTTTTTGTCTGCACTGTTTGCACTAGGTTGCACTCGATGCACTTTATGTAGCTTGTTGTTGTTAGTGTAGCACCAGGGTTCCGGAGGAACGTTGTCTCGTTTTTACTGTGTACTGTGTACCACTGTGTATAGTAGAAATGACAATAAAAGCCTCTTGACTTGACTTGACTTGATGGTGAGGATCAGGGTTTGAATCCTGCTTTCTGTCTGCTAGTTGCGATGTAGGTTATGTTCCTGCTTCCTAAATCTTTCTTTAGCTTTATAGTCTTTTGTTGATGGTTTAAGGGTAGATAGACCTGCTCTAAACAAACTTCCTGGCCTGTCTTCCCTAATGGTTCAGTGGGTTAAATCAGGTGTCTTGCTTTTGGTGGGGTTCAGGGTTCGAATCCTACTTTCTGCCTGCCAGTCACGATCAGGATTCACTTCCTACATCTTTCTTTAGCGATATATTTTTGTTTTTAATGGGTTGAAAAGAAAGATAGACCTGCTCTAAACAAGCTTCCTAGCCTGTCCTCACCGATGGTTCAATGGGTTAACGTTGGTATCTCGCTGGTAGTGGGGATCATGGTTCGAATCCTGCTTTCTTCCTGCTATTTACAATGTGTGTTCAACTTGTGCCACTTACATCTGTATTCGCTTCCTACATCTTTCTTTAGCGTTAAATTCTTGTGTTGATGGTTTGAAAAGAAAGATAGACCTGCTCTAATCAAGCTTCCCATCCTGTTTTTTTCTGATGGCTTAAAGGGTTAAGGCTGGTACTTTGCTAATGTTGGTGGTCAGGGTTCAAACCTGGCTTTCTGTCTGCTAGTCATGAGGTAGGTTAAATTCCTGATTCCTACATCTTCCTGCTTGTCTCATGCTATTGCTCATCGCTAGTGGAGTTTGTGACTGTTAGATGTAGACCATTTTATTTACCACGGGAATTCACCACTGTTTACATTGTCGGAGTGTACATTCCTCCCAGTGCTAATGCTAAGGAGGCACTGTGTGAACTCTACGGCGCTATTAGCGACCTGCAGAATGCTCACCCCGACGGATTGTTTATTATCGCCGGAGAGTTCAACCATGTGAATCTCAGGACTCTGCTTCCTAAACTCCATCAGCATGTGGACTTTGGAACAAGAGGAGGGAACACGCTGGATCTTGTTTAGACAAACATCCCCGGCGCGTATCTACCACTGCTCTGTTATGTTAATTCCAGCATACAGACCGCTCATCAGACGCTCTAAACCGGTTCTGAAACAGGTGAAAACCTGGCCAGAAGGAGCTACTTCTGCTCTTCAGGACTGTTTTGAGTGCACTGATGGGACATGTTTAGAGAGGCTGCAACCAACGGCTGACTTAATGTGCACATCATCAGTGACCAGCTACATCAGCAAGTGCGTTGATGATGTGACCATCTCCAAGACCATCACTACACGCTCCAACCAGAAGCCGTGGATGACTGCAAATGTGCGTGTGCTGCTGAAACAAAGAGACTCTGCCTTCAGAACAGGGGTCAAGGCGGCCTTAAAAACAACAAGGGCCAAACTGTCCCTTGCCATCAGAGAGGCGAAGCGCACACACACGAAGAAAATCCACAACCACTTCCAGGACAGTGGAGACACTCGGTGCATGGGGCAGGACATCCAGGCGATCACAAATTACAAGACAACATCACCTGCTTGTGACCGTGACGCCTCCCTCCCAGATTCGCTGAACGACTTCTACGCCCGGTTTGAGGTACAGAACAACGTGAAGGCGAGGAAGACCACCCCTCCTTCCACTGACCAGGTGCTCTGTCTAACCACAGCTGAAGTGAGGAAAACTTTATGCAGAGTTAACCCACGGAAGTCTGCTGGACCAGACAACATTCCTGACAAAGTGCTCAGGGAATGTGCAGAACAGCTAGCGGGTGTCTTTACTGACATCTTCAACATCTCCCTGAGCAGTAACGTTGTTCCCACGTGCTTCAAGACAACGACCATTGTTCCCGTGCCGAAGAAATCTACTGTCTCCTGCCTCAATGACTATCGTCTCGTCGCGCTCACACCCATCGTGATGAAGTGCTTCAAGAGGCTCGTCATGAGGCACATTAAGATCCAGCTTCCACCCTCCCTGGACCCCATGCAGTTTGCGTATCGTCCGAACCGTTCCACGGACGATGCCATCTCCACAACCCTCCATCTGGCCCTCACCCACCTCTACAACAAGGACTCATATGTACGAATGCTGTTTATTGACTTCAGCTCAGCATTCAACACAATCATTCCTCAGCACCTGATTGAGAAGTTAAGCCTACTGGGCCTGAACACCTCCCTCTGTAACTGGATCCTGGACTTCCTGACTGGGAGACCTCAGTCAGTCCGGATCGGGAACAGCATCTTCAGCACCACCACACTGAGCACTGGGGCCCCTCAGGGCTGTGTGCTCAGCCCACTGCTGTTCACTCTGCTGACTCACGACTGTGTAGCAATGCACAGCTCCAACCACATCGTCAAGTTTGCCGATGACACGACCGTGGTGGGTCTAATCAGCAAGAACGACGAGTCAGCACACAGAGAGGAGATGCAACGGTTAACAGCCTGGTGTGGAGCAAACAACCTGACTCTGAACGTTGACAAAACCAAAGAGATGGTTGTGGACTTCAGGAAAACACAGAGCGAGCAATCTCCACTGATTATTGATTGATCCTCAGTGGAGATCGTCAAGAGCACCAAATTCCTTGGTGTTCATCTGGCAGACAACCTCACCTGGTTACTCAACACCAGCTCCATCACGAAGAAAGCTCAGCAGCGTCTCTACTTCCTGAGAAGGCTGAGGAAAGCCCATCTCCCTCCCCCCATCCTGACCATGTTCTACAGAGGGACCATTGAGAGCATCTTGAGCAGCTGCATCACTGCCTGGTTTGGGAACTGCACCGTCTCGGATCGCACGACCCTACAGAGGATAGTGAGGACAGCTGAGAAGATCATCGGAGTCTCTCTCCCCTCTCTCATGGACATTTACACCAGACGCTGCATCCGCAAAGCAAACAGCATTGTGGATGACCACACACACCCGTCACACACACTCTTTACTCTCCTGCCATCAGGAAAACGGTTCCGAAGCATTCGGGCCACCACATCAAGACTGTGCAACAGTTTCTTTCCTCAAGCCATCAGGCTTCTCAACACACAGAACTGAAACGGAACTCACACACACTCACTCACACACACACTCACTCAAATGTGTGTTACCGAACTGTACAACCTGGACTAAACACTCAACACACACTCATTACCCATCTCAATCCATTCCACCACCATTTATTTATTTATTATTATTTATACTTGACTGTACCACTCTCTTACTGCTGTTTTTTGCACCTTTCATTTTATTATACTGTTTACATGCTGTTTTTGCACGTTTGACTGTATTATACTATACTGTTTACATGCTGTCTTTTGCACCTCTTGACTGCTGCTGTTTTTTGCACTACATTGTTCTGGTTATATTCACTCCCGGGTATAGTTTTTAGGTTTACTGGTCGGCGCTATATTTGTTTTTTTGTCTTGTCTTGTGTTGTCTTGTGTTGTCTGTCTGCACTGTCTGTCTGCACTGTTTGCACTAGGTTGCACTCGATGCACTTTATGTAGCTTTGTGCTTTGTTGTAGCTCTATGTTGTTTAGTGTAGCACCGGGGTTCCGGAGGAACGTTGTCTCGCTTTTACTGTGTACCATGTAGAAATGACAATAAAAGCCTCTTGACTTGACTTGACTTCATATTCTTGTTTTGATGGGTTAAAAAGAAAGATAGACCTGCTCTAAACAAGCTTTCCAGCTTGTCCTTCCTGATGGTTCAGTTGGTTAATGCTGGTACCTCGCTAATGGCGTGAGTCAGGGTTCGAATCCTGCTTTGTCCCTACTAGTCATGATATGGTTTTGCTTCCTACGTCTGTCTTTAGCATTATATTCTTGTGTTGATGGTTTGAAAGAAAAGATAGACCTGCTCTAAACAGTTATCGCAGCTGGTCCTTCCCGATGGTTCAGTGCGTTAAGACTGGTGTTTCGCTGTTGGTGGGGTTCAGGGTTCGAATCCTGCTTTCTGTGTTTCTGTCTGGACTGAATTTCTTGCTTTGAAGCATGAAACAACGGATAAACCCCCCAAAAAAAGAAGGTGAGCTGTGGTACTTGATAGCTTTGTGATAAAAGCCTTGCCTCTGAGCAAAGAGGTTGCTGGTTTGAATCTGGCTTGTCCCCACACTGGGTAAGCTGTGTGGAAAGTAGTGTGTGGTGAGCAATGGTTTGGTTGACTGTGAACAAAGGCTGTGAAGACTTCACAGCCTCAGAAAAAGTGAGGGTGATAGGTTTTTGGCAGAATTTTTCCCTATATATGCAAAACTAAGTCGATAATTTTTTGGACGTTTTTGCTTCATAACCCCCTGTTTTCAGCTTCTCAGACGCCAGGGGGCAGATGCCCGGATAAGGAAACCTTCACAACCTTCCACGCAGCCATTTCTGACACCTTCCTCACTACGGTTACCGGAACCTTCCACACTCTTAACTTTGAGCCCTGGCCGGGGTTTGAACCGGCAACCTCTCAACCCACAGGAAAAGCGCTGCCAATTGAGCCTCAGGATCTCCTGCAAGAACCTGATTTTTAGGATCTTTTTTGGTTCTTTTTTAAAACTTTTTAAACAATTTAAAGGAAAGCTAAGCGGTAGGATTCGAACCAGGTGAGTCAGGTAGCAGCAACCACTTCACTGACCATTACACCAACACAGGAGAGGCAAACAAGCCTTTGCTTATTGGACTCTTGGCTTTTCTATAGTTAGGAGACCACTGGTTTCCCTTAGATCATGATGGTAGAAGGTCAAAACTTCTCCTTCCTCCTTCCAAAACATTCTCTCAGTAACCGGAGGTCTATGAGAAGTGACTCAGGTACAAGAACCACATCTCCAACACCTGCACCACTGATATACCATGATTTACCAGCAACCAATTTTAATGACCTTTCATTGTTCTGTTTTTAAAAACTTCTTATAATGTTCAATATGAAACTAAAGGTAAGAATCGAACCAGGAAAGTCTTACATCAGAGACCAAGACATTAACCGCTACACCACCACCAGACAGGGAGCAATCGGTTTGCTTATTGAACTTTTGTCTTCAAGAGTCTAAAAAAGATACGCGAGGTGCCTTTTCTTTTTTCTCCATTTACGACGGTAGCATTTAGACCTCAATTAGATGTCCATTTAAGGCATTGGGCAGAGGCCCTTTTCCAGTGTAACCTACAACCAAACAAACGAGGGCTATGGGCCTGGCACGAGCGCACAGTGGCAGATTGCTACTGTTGGGATTGGAACTTGTGACCTTTTGACCCAGAGACCAAAGCCTTAACTTCCAAGCTACTACCACCACCCTACGAGAAATGACTGAACTGTACAAGAACCACAAGTCCAACACCTGCACCACTGAGGTCATTCTTGTACCATGATAAAACACAGTCAACCACAAGACTCTCTTGTCCAGCCTTGGTATCCGTGGAGCAGCATGGAAATGGTTTGCTTCCTACCTGGAAGGTCGCTCATACCAGGTAACATTGAGGGGGTCCACATCTGCTGGTCATCCCAGCACCATTTTACCTCAGGGACCTCGTCACACTTCGCACTGCACCACGCTGTCGGAGATCCTCCAGCACTGCTCGACTGGTACCACCTTCTCTCAGGATGAGAGGTAAGTATACTTCAAGGCTCTTCTCTCTTCTGGCACCGGGGTGGTGGAATGAACGTCCCCTAGATGTATGAACAGCGGAGTCTCTGGCTTTCTTCAAGCGACAGTTGTAGACCTACCTCTTCCTGAAACACTTAAACTAACACTTTCAATGTTTGCTTTGTTCATACTCAACAGAGTTGAGCTTTTTTCTACAATTGTTTTGGCTCAGTGGGTGTAGGTACGTACCTCCCTGATGGTGCCAACTGGAGTTCACTTTGTGGTCTGTTTTCTTCCCCTGTCTATGTTTAGAGTAAAGCTTTGCTGGTATTAAAAGGGGTGGGGCTGCTGCCATCTATGATGGCTCAGTGGTTTAGGGCCGTTCCTCTGTAAAAGAGTGGATCAGGGTTCAAGTCTTAGTCTTTTCGTTCAGCTATGATGGCCCAGTGGGTTAAGCCCAGAACCTCCATGATTGTATTATTCAGCTTTTGAGGCCTATTCTGGGTGGGTTGTTTTTTTTTGGATTAGCGCTTGCTTTGCTCAGAGGAAAGATAAACCAGTACAACAGGAGGGTTTGTACTCATTGGCTGTGATATCCTAGTGTGTTAATGTCACTATCCCCATGAGGATGAGTTTGAGAGTTCGATTCCTGTTCAAGCTGGTTTCTGTGTCGGTAAATTAAACTCCTGGACCAAATGAAAGGTAACCCCACCAAAAAAAAAAGCACTTCTGTGTTTTGTCTGTCTTGGCTCAGTGGGTTAATGCTTGTGCCTGAATATAGTCTACGCTGGTGATAAGGTTTTTAATCCAGTCCCACATACCTTCTTTCTTACTGCACTGTCATTAAACAAAGGATGAGCCCTCCAAAAAGCACACATGCTTGTCAGCAGTGGTGGCTCAGTGGGTTAAGGCTTGTGCCAGGCTTCCCAGCCGTTCCTTCCCGATGGTTCAGTGGGTTAACACAGTTACCTCACTTTTGGTGTGGATCAGGGTTCAAATCGTGCTTTCTTCCTGCTAGTTATGATGTGGGTTCAATGCATGCTTCTTACATTTTTCTTTAGCGTTATATTTGTGGTTTGATGGGTTGAAAAGAAAGATACACCTGCTCTAAAGACACTTTCCAGCCTGTCCACCCCGATGGTTTAGTGGATAAATGCTGGTGCCTCACTGCTGGAGGAGATCAGGTTTCGAATCCTGCTTTCTCCATACTAGTCATGATGTGGGTTAACTTCTTACATCTATCTTTAGTGTTATATTCTTGCGTTGATGGGTTGAAAGTATAGATAGACCTGCTCTAAAGATGCTTAGCAGCCCGTCCCCCCTGATAGTTCAGTGGAATAAGACTGGTTTTTTGCTGTTGGTGGGGTTCCGGGTTTGAATCCTGCTTTCTGTGTTTATGTCTGTTCTGAATTTCTTGCTTTGCTGGTATGAAACGAAGGATAAACCCCACCAAAAAAAAAAACGAAGTTGAGCTGTAGGACTTGACGGCTTTGTGGTAAAAGCCTTGCCTCTGAGCTCAGAGGTTGCTGGTTCAAATCTGGCTTGTCTCCACACTGGGTAAGCTGTGTGGAAAGTAGTGAGCATTGGGGTGATTGACTGAAAAAAGGCTGTGAAGACCTGATGCTTCACAGCCTCAGAAAAAGTGAGGGTGATAGGTTTTTGGCAGAATTTTTCCCTATATATGCAAAACTAAGTCGATACTTTTTTGAACGTTTTCATTTCATAACCCTCTGTTTTCACCTTCTCAGACGCCTGGGGGGGGGGAGATGCCCGGATATTGCCCCCCTGCTTCAGGATACGCCCTCCAAACCCTTCCACATCCAACATTCACACAGCCATTTCTGACACCTTCCCCACAGCAGTCTCCGGAACCTTCCGCACGCTTAACCTCGAGTCCTGGCCAGGGTTTGAACCAGCAACCTCTCAACCCAGAGGCAAAGCTCTTCCAATTGAGCCACAGGAACTCCTGCTAGAAGCCTATTTTTAGGACCTTTTATAGTTCTTTATTAAAACTTTTTAAACAATTTAAAGGAAAGCTAAGAAGTAGGAATCGAACCAGGTGAGTCAGATATCAGAGACCACATTACTAACCACTACACTACCACAGGGGCATTACTAAACACTACACTACCACAGAGACACCTTTGCTTATTGGACTCTTGGTTTTTCTATAGTTAAGAGACCACTGTTTTCTCTTAGATCATGATGGTAGAAGGTCAAAACTTCTCCTTCCTGTTCATTCTCTCAGTTACTCGAAGTCTATGAGAAGTGACTCAGGTACAATAACCACATCTCCAACACCTGCACCACTGATATACCATGATTTGCCAGCAACCAATTTTAATGACCTTTCATTGTTCTGTTTTTAAAAACTTCTTATAATGTTCAATATGAAACTAGAGGTAAGAATCGAACCAGGGAAGTCTTTCATCATAGATCGCTAATGGCATTACTTCAAAACTCAAAACGTTGTTAGACATGTAAAGAAGCAGGAAAGACAGACAAAGACAAAGAGACACAGACACAGCTTTAGAAAGAGTGAGAAACAAATAGAGAGACAGCAAGAGAGAGACATATACAGTGAGACAGAGACATTTACTAAAAGAGACACAGAGACAATTAGATAGATAAAATAGAGAGACAAAGATAGCGAGATATAGCCACTTCCTGTTGGAAGTGTTTATCCCGAGCGACTTTTAATGAGTAGTGAGTTAAGGGCTTGCTCAGGTGCCCAAAACTGGCAGCTTGGCGGTGTTAAACATGTATCATATTTACAGCATGTGATATATATATGTAAGCATATGTACAGTGATTAAATATAAAGGCTATATCAGTGCAGAGATGTGTGGACATCATTAAGAGCTTTTGCTATGTTTCCACACAGACAGTTAATGAGGTGATACCGGAGAGACTGCACCTCTTCAAGTGAAGTCAGGAAGCTTATATATAGAAAATTATAGACATTTTACAGATTTGAATGATGTATTGTTTTTATCTGTACGATCAATAAAGACAGTAATTTAAGTTTGTGTCGCCATTATGAGGGAAAACCCCACAAAACGCCACCTAGAGGGTTAATTGTGTGAATCATGGCGGATTTTGGTGTTTTGAGACTTGGCACATAAATAAAACAAAAGTTTACTGATTAAAGATATTTTTATCTGGAGTTTATTTATTTATTTTAGATCTAAGTAAAGAAAGGACATCGTGGATAAATGTATTTTTTGCCAAAGGTTTTAATTTCGCCTCTTTTTTATTTAGTTATTTATTTATGTATTTACATTTTTTATATAAATGGTGAAACAGAAATGCGCGCTGAATTGATAGCGCGTTAATAAAATTTCGATGCCATTTAAAATAATTTTAATTTTGACAGCCAAATATACATATACATACATACATACATACACACACACACACACACACACACATGTTTATATATATATATATATATATATATATATATATATATATATATATATAAACTGGTTTTACTGACTCCCTCTGTCTCATCCACATTAACCCTAAACTTCTTACTGCCTTCTGCTTGCTGATTCTTAGCTCCATAAACTAGTCTACATCTGTGGTGAGTGAGAGACAGGACTTTATACACCAGTGGATTGAAAAAGACACGCAATGACAGGAAATCGGTTGTTCGGCTGAAATTGGCACGCAGTGAAAATAAAAAAAATATATTTCACCAAATCAATGGATTAAAACTAAAGTAGCGAGTCTGTTTTGAAAATGTAAGAAGTAGAAAGTACAGATATTT
>JAAIIK010020251.1:51399-67239 GCA_014706435.1 Silurus glanis
GTGTGTGTGTGTGTGTGTGTGTGTGTGTGTGTGTGTGTGTGTGTGTGATAAAAGGAAAGAAAGTATATGAAACCAGAAGGTCAAATCAAGGCAAATTCATTCCAAAAGTTGTGTCGTTATGTTCCTTATGTTGCAATGAAGGAGAAATAAATATGTAACACTGTTCCTTTATATAAATATAATAACAATTACGATATTTTGTATGAATATTTTTTGTAGAATAATGACATCCTGCTGAGCACAAAGAGAAAGAGAAAAAATATATACATACATTTTTGATCATCTGCTAGATACTAATGATCAAAGTGGGCAGGATTTGACTCAATGGGCAAAAGAACAGCAATAACTGGACAACCAATATCTTTATAAACTAATTAAAGGTGAGTTTCTGCAATAATAAACAAAGTCCTATATGGTAAATGGGATCTTTGGCCGGTTCCCTTGTAGAACTTTTAGTATAAAGTATTTATTACATGAGCAGTCCTACTATTACAACTCTGGTTTGATCAAATAAACATTCTCCATTTAAACTTGCTTTTATATCGCACTCAAACACATACACATTATTTACTCAGCCTGGATCATTGTGCGTCACCCACAGTATCCGCAGTGAGTGGTGTGTAAATGATCAGGTTGTGCCTGAGGAGGCAGACTTCCTTGAACTCTGCATGACCCGCTGGAATATGATGTGGGCTCAGCTTGCTGCAGTGAGATTATATTCTACCCGCCTTCAAAACAGGAGACTGTGAGACGAGTTAGGCGTGTTGCCTTGGATACGTAAGAACTCTATAGGAGCTTGCACAATGATGAATATTAAACGTAGTGCCAGCAAGAGAGTGCAACATGGGAAAAACGGAGAGACAGAGAGAGCACGAGGAATAGAGAGAGAGAGAGAGAAAGACAGAGTTCATTGCATCCAAACATGCATAATACAATATTATGCCCATTTGAAATAACAATAGTGTTAATAGCATCAGTAGAAATAAATGTTTAAATATCTACACAGCACTCTCTTTGGATGGAGTTTTTCTTGTTTTCCACAAGGCTACTTTTTCTATCCTTTGCAAAATGTTAATTATAACTACAACAACGCATCTGGCCACACTGTATATCACCCCTAAAGTACTGCTGACTGCTTGTTATGAGCTGAAGCATTATAGTAAAACATGGACATGGTGAAGAGAGATAAAAAAGACTTACAGATCAAAGGGGAGCTAAAGACATGAAAACTCCTTTCATCATCCTGCTCCACTTTATTAAGTACTGTGTGTGTGTGTGTGTGTGTGTGTGTGTGTGTGTGTGTGTGTGTGTTTTTGTGTTTTTGTGTGCACGCATTTGTATGTTGGTTGAACAATTATCCCTCATTAGATATTACTTTTGACCGTTTGAGCTCATGGGGACATTTGGATGATCTACACACAAAAAAAACTGCAACTGTAACAACTGCAGATTTAATTTAAAATAATAATAATAATAAGAAGAAGAAGAAGAAGAAGAAGAAGAAGAAGAAGAAGAAGGGAAAAAAGTGTCAAAGGGCTTCCTTTTGGTTACTTGGGTTAAATGTTAGGTTTAGGGTTAGCATTAATTAACTGTATTAAATTAATTATATCAATTGAAGGTCCTCATGATGACAGAAAGACAAACATGGGTGTGGACCATGGGCCACTGTCAGAGTCTGCCTTAGCAGCGTGGATTGGTGGTAATAACAGGCTATTTTATTTCATAGTCAGTGGTTGGGCCCAGGGCTCTGGACTTAAACCAAAAACTGATCCATGGCTTGGAAAGACCATTAAAGCCTATACAAATAGATATAAATATCCTTTTTAGCTATAAAAAGCTAAACAAGGACTGTAAAAACCTTTTAAACTTTGTATCACTTGTACGGAGACATTCAGAGCTAAAGCACACTGGGTTTTAGTGCTGAGCTCTATGATAAGTCAGCTGACTGGCGCCATCTTTGGCCACATGATGATACTACAAATCATATCATATATAATGCTATATATGTAATATATAATATATAACATGTATACATGTCTTTTTTTTTTATTATAAATGACCAACAACTGGATGCCCTCAGGCAAGGTATCGACCCAGGAATCCTGCTTGGGGTGATTTTTTGGTGATCTTTTCTTGTTGATCCTGTTTATTAGAAATGTAAAAATATATAATATATTAGACGTGAAGCAAAGTGATTAAGTTGTCCCAAGCATTAATTGTATTCATATGTTTTTTAGCTTCCAACCATTTTTCTAACTATTCAGGTAGACAGATATGCCTCTCTAAATTGTTCCTTGGAGAGAGAGAATTAATTATATTCCTGGATTGGCTCTTTTAATCAGTCATGTGATAGATAGATAGATAGATAGATAGATAGATAGATAGATAGATAGATAGATAGATAGATAGATAGATAGATAGATAGATAGATAGATAGATAGATAGATGTTTTCCTGCCTTGTGTCCATTAATCATACATTTATTAAATAGACAGGCACTCAAACAGATAGATTTGTCTTTTTAAGATTTTTTTACTATTACTATCTTTATGACCCAGTTCCCTTCCTAACTAAATCTTCGTTGACATTTATCTTTTTAAAAAAAGTGGCGTCGAAACTATATAAAACGTCTAATTTTTCACTCAATGGTGTCGAAAACTAAACTTAGACTGCTTCCATCACAGTGACTAACGCGGAACCAAAGTTTCATCCCGGTTTTTACACGACGGATATTTACAACGGACTTAGTTTCCTGGCAACCTTCATCCTCGGGAAAGAAGTGAAGAGGTAAATATTCATCTGGTTTGTGTGTCACGGCGTAGTGAAAGTTAGAGGTGAAATATTTTGGTTGGCGGAAGACTAACAACGTTAAGTCTTGTATTAAGTTAGCGAGAAGAGACGTTTCAGGCCTGCTGAGCAAACGCCAGGCTCCACAGCCGCCCTGCTTCTCCGCGTCAGTCCGGAGGAAGGGCTACTTACTGTCAGATGACTCGTGGGGCAGCAACATTGACATTGATTTTTACTTCTCCTGAGCTTTAAGTGAGTTTTGTTTGAAGGGACTCGGGTCAGGAATACAAACGCGCTAATCATTGCTCCAGTTTGTGTGTTTAAGGTAATTCTGTTGGCTATTGCTAGCTGGCTAATGTCGTCATTTGATTTCAGTTCCTGAATCTCTCTCACTATGGCTGATCAAGAAGACTCGGTCACGTGAAAATACAGTCAAACAGCTGCTGTCACTGGAAATATTTTAGAATATTTTTAGCCCTGAACTTAAAGAGCAGCTCGTTGTGGATGATGTGAACTAAGTGTCATGAAAGCTGCGGTGGGATTCATTTCGTTTAAGTTCAGATATGGCAGTAATCGTGCAGTGTTATTCAGTAGTTCATATCAAGTAAACATCTGTATATTATTACTAGATAGTTGAGGAGTTTGTCTTGCCGTCAAAGCATCAGTGTGGATTTGGGTGTCTGAGGTTTCAAATAGTAGTCCAACGTATTAACCGCATCCACATGTCACGTGGCATAAAGTACCACTCAAAAGTTTGGCTACAACCTTCTTATGCAGTGTTTATTCTTGTTTTGTATTGTTTCCAACATTGCATACACACCCATCGAAACTACATCCACTACAAACTATGAAAGAGCATGTATAGAATAATGTAGTCACCAAAAACATGTTAAACAACCCAGAATATGTATATTTTCGATTCTTTGAGGTAGCCACCTTTTGCTTTGATGACAACTGTGCATTCTCTCAGTCAGGCTCACAGGGTAGTCACCTGAAAATTGTTCTGACAATATTAATGTAGTGTGGAGTACTTGTTGGCTGCTTTTCATTCACATCGATGTCACTTTTAACAGACATGGTAGTGATAACCTAAAATCTTTGGACTCATTAGACTGAAGGAAAATTTTTCACTGATCAAATGGCGATTCCTTGTGTTTCTTAGCCCAGGCAAATCTGCCTGTTGTTCTTCCGAATTACTTTTTCTGCAATTCGGCCATGAAAGCCTGACTTATGCAGTCTCCTCCTGACAGTGGATGTTGAAATATATAACGATTAGGCAATAGAGTCAATAGAGAAGTAAATAACACTGATTATCTCTTTAACATGATTCCTGTTAGTGGGTGGGATTTATTAAGCAGCACGTGAACATTTTTGTCCTCAAAGTCTATGTGTTAGAAGCAGGAAAAAAGATTGTGATGTCTGGATGACTGGGTCAGAGCATCTCCAAAACTGCAGCTCTTGTGGGGTCCCAGTCTGCAGTGCTCAGTATCTATCAAAAGTGGTGCAAGGAAGGAACCGTAGTGAATCGGCGACAGGGACATGGGCAACCGAGACTCATTGATGCACGTGGGGAGCGCTGGCTGGCTGTAGCTCAAATTGCTGAAGATGTTAATGGACAAAATTTTCACTTGCTGCCTAATATATCCCACCCACAGGTGCCATGATGAAGAGACAATCAATGTTATTCAATTCACCTGTCATTGGTCATAATGTTATGCCTGATCGGTGTATGTCTGTCACTTGAAATCCGAGAAGCATTTTTGTAAATCGGCAGTTTCTGAGGCTGGTAATTTTAATGAACACATTTTCTGCAGCAGAGGTAGCCACACACAATCCTAAAGGGATACACAATCATAAATCTGTAAAGGGAGAGAAAGAGCTGATATATTGTGCAAAAATGTCTATAATAAGTATGTGTGCACATGGTGTGGTTACAAAAAAAAACATACAGAGCCTGTAGATTCAAGGTAGGTGAAAATTATAAACTGGCACTTCTAACCCTATGAAGACAAAAAACGGCCAGCTGTTTCACGTATTTTGCGGCGTATGTAAGTGAGATAAGAATTGTTTTTATACTTTTGTTCCGAACATCCTTTCGAGGAAGCAGCGATGATACTGTGTACGTGCAAAAGTAAACTCACAATTGAGATAGAGAGATGATAGAGTTTACGATAGCGGCATACTGATAAAACTTTTTTTTTTTATGATGTAGCAGGTTGAGGGATGAGCCACTCCTCTGGGACTGGCCCCAATGTACTGGAGGAGACAGATGGGACAGACAGCCCTGACTCTCCAGAGGCTTGCAATTGGGCAGCCACTAATGGCTCCTCGACCTCTCGGGTGCAGAAGTGTCGTGATGGAGTAGCCCGCCTGGAGCAAGACAACCAGGAAGGAACTCCTGAGACTCACACACACCCGCCTCACAAAAGTAATCCTGCGTGCAGACAAACACACACAAACTCAGCGTCTCACACCAACACGGATGGCCTCACACATACAGACACACACACGTCTCACTCCCAACCAGTAACCAAAGACAGTCTTTACATGGAAACCCTTATTTTGCCACACACACAAGCCAGTGATGGGTGGGAAGGAGTAGAGGAGAAGGAGTTCAGAAATGAGAAAGATGGAAGCGATGGAGAGGAAGTGGAAAACAATACAGAGAGTTTGCAGACCGCAGACGTAACTGTGCAGGTGAGAATTTAGCAAAGTGTTGAATGCACACTAATTCTTTTGCTGAATACGGTCCAGGTTACAAAAGCTGACTTGTTTTCTAAAACCAAAAATAAAGCATGATCCTGACCAATCCCAACCACATTCAATATTTTATTCGTTAAGGTCAAAATAAAACTTGTCTATATCTATGAAGTGTTTCCTTTTTGTATTGTAGACCTGTAGAAACCTTGTTCTGAAACCACACCAATCTTATACCCTTATCAAACTCAAGGCCAACAGGATTGCGCCACAAGTACTTGGAAGAAATAATACTGAAATGGTTTATAATACACTGCTGCGCAACATTTTTACACTATCCACATTTCACAGCAAATTCGTAGCATGTCCATCAAAGAGAGAAGTCATTGTAGTCTGGATTAAATATGGGCACTCTGGTTTTTACCACAGCTGGCCTGACACCAGTTTAATGCTGGCAGTGGTGTAACCAGGCACTCATTTTTTTGGATGAGCCAGGAAGGAAATATGCAAAATAAAATCTTATAGTTCGATGTATTGATATTGTAGTGGTTCAATTTGTTGTCATTACATGAGAAAAGTATTGACATTCACCAAATGTATTTGGTTTATGTTAATATCGCTTTATAACTATGTTTTGGGGTTTGTATTGTATTCTATGGTATTGTGGTGTTAGTGTATTGTCCCAAGCATATTAATTATTGTTATGTTGTGTTCGGAATATTCATCGTAGGATAAGAGTCAGGTTGGGGAAAATGGTGTTCACACCTAATCTGTGAACTAAAAACACTGACTCATTATTACCTTTAGATGTTATGAATAACTATGTTGATTAAATAATTTGGTGTAATTGTGTTAAATTTTACAATGCAAATTGTGAAAATGAATGAACTTATACGCAGATTTGGCTCAAGAAAGTACAGTAAACACGAGTAACACAAGTTTACTAGTGCTTTGTGGTACAAGCAAAAACTTTTTGTGAAATATTGCATTGGATTGCGAGCAAAAATCCGATATACGAGCATCGAGGAGGAGGAGAATAGAAAGAAGAAAATCAGTTCGGCTGATATTAGGGAGGCATGTTCGAAGTGGAAGTGCAAACTTTTGTTGAGAAAAATCACCCGAATAAGTGATTAGAGTGGTCAATCTCTTTAATGATAATGCAAAGTCACATTTCCGTGACCTATTAAAAAGCAGACAGAAACAAATGTCATTGGAACATTTTTTGACTGAAGTTGAGAAAAAAGGAGAGTCAAGTGAATAAAAAAAAAAAAAAAAGAATTTAAAGTTTAGTGAAAGCAGCGATTCAGGTGACAGTCTTCCCAAAATCATAATGGAAGGATACTCTCCTTCCAAAAAAGAATCCTCCACCTCCACACCTCATCTTAGCCTCAGCCTCAAGTCTTCTCAAAGGTACAATAAAGATCAGGTTTATTTATTTTATATCTAATTTGACATCACTTATAATTGTATTATTTTCTGTACTGTATACTTTTTTTTATATGAAAATCTTTGGGTGTCTGGAACGCATTAACTCAATTTAAATTAATTCTTATGAGAAAATTCGCTCCGATATACGAGCAAATGGGCTTGCGAGCACTTTTCCGGAACGGATTATGCTCGCAAACCGAGGTACTACTGTATTACAAAATTGAATGCTGCTTGCATTAGCAAACCCTTGACCCCTGAGATGTTTTGGGATTGGCCAGGATTATGTTTTCATTTCAGGCTCATTTGCTTTGTCTGACAGTCTGGAGAACTGTAACAACCCCGAATTTAATTTCGATCTATGCTCATTAGCAACAAGCGCTTGATCAGCTTGCAGACTTGGAATTTAAAGTTGAAGTGTCTGTAAAGGGTGATGTGCATTCGATCTTCATTGTCTCGTCAGCCAGTAAAAGAGGCCACCACTGAAGACTTCACCACATCACAAACGCCACCTACAGAACCAGTCAACTGTAACTCTCATGATGATTGCCATTTGTCGGCTTCCACGCCCCCTGACCAGGCCCCGCCTCTGGTCCCGGTTCCTGCACCCAGTTCAGCGCGTCCTGCCGTTCTTCCAGCACCTGATGATTGGCCACGGCCGGCTCACGTGATGGCAGAGGTGCGGGTGCGTTCTGCCCCTGGACGGGAACGGGTGGTGCGGGGTATGCAGGACAGTAAGAGTCTGGACGGCATCAGTGAGGCGTGCGGAGGCGGCACACGGGCTGCAGCAGGTGAGGGCCGTAGGGCCACTATTTCCAGCGCTTTAGAACTGGAGGGCACAGTGAGCCATGACGGAGATCTCACTCACTTCATCACCAAGAACTTGGAGCAGAAAATCAAAATGAGTTCCCGCCCTAGCCTTGACACCGACTGTGAGTGTGTCTCCTGTAATCCCCATTCACATTCCGACTGCAATAGTATATGACTTCAGTAACTTGTTAGTGTTGAGAATAATTTCAATCATTATTTACTTATTTATTCATTAACAGATTTACCTGATTATTATGAGCTCCAGAGATGTACTAATCAGCATGTTTGTGTGCTGTGTGCAGCAGACTGCTCAGGCCCAGTGGTGCAAGGTCGTGGTTCATTTCGTCGGCCAGCTGACATCCCACCCATAGACCCCAGTGTGCTCCTGGACCTTCAAAAACACACACAGGAGGTTGCACAAAGTGTGGAGATAATGCTCCGCAGCCTCAATGGAACCATCCAGAATGTAAGCTCTAGCACCCTAGAGCACAAACACAACCGCTATACTGTATATATACATACACAGATCCCTTTCACATCTGCTTAAAGGTCAATGCATCACTGATCTAATTTGACAAGTCGAATAGCAAGTGTGTTCCAGGAAAACTTTTGCCACACGACCTTTTTGAGATAGCATCAATACTTGCACAAAATATGGATATAAAATATACCATTCTCTGTTTCTGATTAGTCTCAGAGCTGCCAGTGCAACGCCAACACACAGTCAAATCAAGCTGTTCAAAAAAGCTTTTCAAACCACACAGCATGTACTAAATATCCCTAAATAGTATTACAGATATACCACTGATATGCTATTTAGTAGTGTAGTGTGCACTTTCCAAGTGTGAACCTCTCCAACGCTGTAATAATCTACTTTCATTTTGCTATTATTAAAGTAGAATGTCAGCTTGTCTGTGCTGATTATTAACAACAAAAAAATACAGTATAGAGAATAAAACCATCACTTTTTCAAGGACACAGATTAGTGGATCAAGTATTCAAATATGCATAAACGCGAACCCACTGTCCTCATTTGATCTGTTTAGCTGAAACCAATTAGCAGCTGATCTATGATGCACATTCCTCACTGGGGACGTATCAGATGATTATAATTCCAATATCCAAAAATGAGTTTTGCTATACTTTTGATTATATTAATCCATTTCACTGTCACTTTTTTTCAGCTCCCATTCTCTCTCGCTCTCTTCTTCTCTCTCCCCCACTCTTTTTTACTCTGTAGTCAGACTTCTTTCATGCAGCCTATTTGAGATGTGATCATGGTTTATGTACCTAAGATGGCAAATTACATGTATTTTTGTTCCCTGACTCAGTGATCAGCATCCCACAACATTAGATCTGTTGATTCTTCCACGTATTGGGCTACACTACAGTCTGTCCCCTTTCCTGACATCACTAATCTCACAAATCCTGTTGTTACAGACCTCTTGTTAAGACTCTGCTGACACTATTCCTTACTTTACCTCTGAACTTTGTTCTAGCACTGATCTTACTGTTTATGCCAAGGCCTACTGCAACCATTTGATAAAGTACACAAGTCTGGCTCACTCTTCACTTCTATTTTCAGCAGCTGTGAGACATTAATACGGTCAACACCTGTGTTGCTGTTGTCTACGTATCCTTCTTAAGATGCCGAGAGCTCAGTAAAATAAGCTCTCAGTCTGCTCAGCTCCTGTAATAGAGATTTAAATAAAAAAAATCTCTCACCTTGACCTCTGTTTTTTTTATTTCTAGATCACATCTCTTCATCTGCTCATCTGTTATTTCATGCCCTATCCATTAGTTCGTTAATGAGCCTCTTGATTAGTTTTGGGTTCTATCTGATACTCCCCATTGATTCTCCCAATGTCTAAAAATATTAGACCTAGTTATTATTTTAATTCACACTGCCTGTAAGAATGCTGGAATTACTTTTGCGACTCCGAGCATTGCACTAAAACAGCTTGTATAAAGATCTGTACTGATTTTCACTCCGCTGACCTTTTCTGCCTTTAGTGCAGCCTTTGATGCATCGACTCATTCTTATCTGTTGTCTTTACTTTTCATTGGAATGCCAGACTCAACTCTTATCTCCATGAGAAAACTTATTTTGTATCTATGATGAACATAAATCTTTAATCACTCATTGCACAAGGAGTCCCTCCGTGTTGGGATCTTGGCCTGTGCCAGTTCATCCTATGCTTCACTTTTTCGAGATTTTTTTGGTAACCTTTAATCTTAGATCCAATATTAGAATTACGAGCACCACGGCATTATTTGCTACTGCAAATTAGCTACTTTTCTGCTTCTTTCTTTCTTTCTTTCTTTCTTTTTTTTTCAATCTAGTTTCATAAATAATAACTCATACTTAAATATGGTTAAAGCAGGTCTCTTAAAGCTTCTATAATGTTAGATATGAAGCTTCTATAATGTTAGATATGAAGCTTCTATAATGTTCGATATGAAGCCTCATGAAGCTTCCATAATGTAAGATATGTAAGAAATAAACCACTTCAAAATTTGCTGTTGTAGGACTGATGTGCTGGAGTTAGTACCATGAATTTCATTGATTTGCTATAACAACAGTCCTGACTTTATAGATCCTGGTGTCACTTAAACCATTTCTTTCTCACCTTCTTATTTTCTTCGTTCTTGTTTGTCTAAATAATATAGAATAAACTGTATAATAGTTTATTATTAGTTATTCCTGATTTTTAAAGAATATTATCTTCTTGTATGAGAGAAATGCAGGTTACTCTGAATAAAGGCATCTGCAAAATGCATTAATGTGAATGTAAGAAATGTTAATATTTTCAACCTTAATTTTCCTCCTTTCCTCATTTAATCATGCCTTTCTCTTTATACAGATGACCGCATTGAGTGTTGGTTATATCCAGACATACCGAGACTCTGTGGACAGTTTGGGAGAGTCTGTAGATATGAGCATAAAGGTACGAGACATTTTTACTAACCCTGTTAACTCATTATTTTATTACTGACCTCATTATCTGCATTATCTTCTTATTTCTGTTCATGAGATATTTTGTTGCGCTTGTGTTTGTAGGGAATGTACACACTGATGGCACGTTGTGAGGAACTGGATCGCTCCATGAAGCCCATTCAGACGCTCGCGGCCCAGATCAGAGACATCAAACGCACGCTGGACGCTCTGGAAGCCATCTGCAAATAATAATAAGCACGACTACGCTCTGTAGCTCCAGGAGATGCTCTGGGACAGCTCCGCCCTCTGCTAATTATCACGCGACCGAATCACTTTGCTAACTATCTTGTCTCCTAGAAACGCTCCGTGAGCGCTGCGCTCCGACTCTGCAACACCTCTCAATGGCAGCGATCCTCTTGTTGTGGCTCCACCCCTTAGAATGATTGGAAAGTGAAATAGACTCTAGTGTTTAAACTCCGTCCAATGGATTGATGTCGCAATCTATCTTTTTTCCTCTCTTTGAATGCACGATACTGGGATTATTTATAGTGCGTGCGTGCGTGCGTGCGTGTGTGTGTTTTAAAAGACGAGTTGTTGATGGCATTAAAGTTCTTTAATTAGGTCAGATGTGTCACATCTGTATTTGTCGCTATGGAAACGTTCTCCAAGCCATTCTCTGTTAGTATGCTTCTCCCTCTGGGTGTTGGTTAGTCTACAGATTGGATGCTTTGTGTTCCTCATTTTCATCGTGACTACTGATAAGTTCTAACTTAGTAAGTTCTACTAACGACCTAGTAATCGTCCTGAGAGTTTTGGACCTTTTGTTGCCACGGTGACAGTCATGAGGAACGTAAGCACCGAGGCTAAACTTGCTGCCTTTTTTAAATGAACCCTGAGACTAAAGGAGGGTGTGTGAGTAAAGCAAGATTTTAAAAAACGGACCGAGGAAATGAAATGGAGTGCGGGAAAGTCCCCGAATGCCAGCCTTTGTCCGTTTCTTTCAGTGTCTGCTTCCAATACGGCAATTTAGTGAACTGTCTGGCATATGTGTGTTTCAAAGAATGCAATATAACAATAAATTTACTAGAATTATCCAGAATCATACTTAACTGGAAATCTTTGGCTTTGTCAAGCAAATGCTGCAAGTGTTTTGTGAAGCTAAATAAGTAAATAATTCTGAAAAGTAAATGGGTAAACAGGACTGGAGACATTGTTTTGAGAAAGAAACCATGTGTAAACAATGTTCGGCTTCCATAATGCCTCAGAGGTTGTTAATTTTTTATTTTATTTTATTTTATTATTTTTTTGTTTTTTTATAAATGTAACCTTTTTGCATCTACATTCAATTCTGGAAATGTTGACATCCAGGATAAGGAAAAATAAATGTAATTAAAAAATAAATTATATATATATTTATATATATACAGATGCTCCCCACTTTCCGAACTTTCGCAGGTATGAACAAACCTGTCCTCAAAGTGAAATTTGTTCGGAAAAATTCAATTCGAAACGGAGGAGAGCCGCCGCTGGATAGCGTCGACCGTAACCAGTCTACATGATGCGCACCGGATTGTTTACTTGATAGTATTTATAGCGCTTACATCGTTAGGAGATATGCGTAGTCAATAACGAACACAGTAACAACTTACAAACAAATTCATGGTACGAACGGTCGTTTGGAAAATAACTCGTTCGTAAGGTAGGGAGCGTCAATAGTTCAACTCATCCCCTTTCATTCATTCATCCTCTAATCACTCCATCCTGGTTAGAGTCATGGTGAATCTGGGGCCTATTCCAGAAACACTGGCTATGAGATCAGATGACACCAAGGACTTTTCTCACAGTTTCTCAAATTAGAACTATTAAACTCTATACTTATTATAATGCATCTGTAAAACATCTTTGTCCTCTGTCTTAAATAGCTGTTCTTCATTTGTTCTTATTTATTTGTAAGCACACTTTCCATGTGCACAGTAAGGATAATGGTGTGTACTAAGCAGTTCTGTTGATTCTAAAATTGAATTACTTTATTCATGGTTCATAAATTGGGTTGTTAAGTTTGAAATTTAGCAACAAAACAGCCATAACAACGAGCTGTTTGAAAGAGTTGCATGGCACAAAAGTATCATGGGAACTATAGTAGGAATCATGTGATGTGGTCAGATGAGAACACAATTGGACCATTTGGTCATGCAGCTGGTTCAACCAAACCACTTTGACTACCCTCTAAAAACCAGGAAAAAATTGGCTTTAAAATAAAACTACAGCACTACAATGGATTTGTGCAGGGTGGCTTTCTGTTTTGTGCAATCTGAGGAAAGGCTGTGTGTTCACTGTGATCCAGGCTAAATTTGTTACTGAAGATGTATAAATAAAAGAGTGGAGTGTCCCCATATGCTTGAACTTGAACATTACAGACTACTACTCGTGGAATGTTTACTTTTGCTCAATATTTCATTTTACATTTACACCACTTGCTTGTCTCATTTATACAACTGAGCAGTTGAAGGTTAAGAGCCTTGCTCAGGGGCCCAGCGATTGCAGCATGGTAGTGCTGGGATTTGACCTTCTGATCAGAAGTTCAACATCTTAACCACTGAGATACCAAAAAAGGAGCTTTATACTTGTCACATGTGCATTACAGCACAGTGAAATTCTTTCTTTGCATATTCAGGGTTCAGAGTGCAGGGTCAGCTATGATATAGCAACACTGGCGCACAGAAGGTTAAGGGCCTTTCTCAAGGGCCCTAGAGTGGCAGCTTGGCAATACAAGGGCTTGAACCACCAACTTTCTGATCAGTAACCACTGAACTACCAGCACACTGGCTCAGCCAACTACCCCACTTCCAATTAAGTTATTTTTGCTCAATGCCACAGTCGATTCACTGTAGCCAAAGGGACTTGGCTTGTTGTGCAAAATCCATATTTATTTTAAAACTGTCCACAAGGAATTAAAATAGGACTCCTTCAGTAATCCACAATAAAGAGTGTATAAAAAAAACAACAAGGGCTAAACATGAAGTTTTTTCATGCAGGTCTGCCATCGCAGTGTAACGGCTACCACATTAGAACATTAACCCTTCCTAATTTCGTAGGGTGCCCTTTCTTTCGTCCTCCGAAAATCTTGTCTTGTTTTTGTGGATTGTTTCCTTCTGTCATTACATGATTTTCACAAAAATCTTTTGACAACGTAATCTTTTTATTTAGAAGTGCAGTAACGTGCTAATCAATCAAGTCTCATTTTTGTGTGTCTGCTCCTTGAAATGTTTTAAGAATAAATCTGCAGTTTGATAAATGAGGCACACTGTGTCTAGTCTTGGTCAGGTGGCATAAAGAGCTACAGCTATGGTACAGTGAAGAGTGAGACTTGAGTGTGAATTTCTACGCAGAGCACATTCCTGCCAGCTGACTTCTGCATTTGCCTCAATCTCTGCTTTATAACATCTTCATTAGAGATGACGGTGTATGCGTGTGTGCACGAGTGTGTATTCTCTCTTGAACTCTTTCACAGCAGAACTTGACTACAAACTGTAAATGTAAGCACTGTTGATCATCCAAAAACTTTGACCGGGATCACTACTTAGGAGGCTGTAATAAAATGTGACTTTTTATAATATGCACATACTCTGCCTTCAACAGGGTGAGAGACGCTGAAGATACACTACATGGACATAAGCATTGGGACGTCTGACTTTTCCAGCCATATGTGTTTTTACCTCAAACTGTTGTAAGGATACAATTGTATTAGAAGTCCTTGGATGCAGTGGCATAATATATTCCCCTTATCTCACAAGGAGACTCAAACCTGTTCTAGCATGACAATGCCCCTGTGCAGCTCCATGAAGATATGCTTTACATGGGTTGGAGTGGAAGATCTTGAGTGGCCTGCGAAAGAGCTTTGACCCCAACCCTAATGAGCACATCTGAAATGAATTGAAATGCTGACTGCACCTCAAGCCTCCTCACCCTACATCAGAGTCTGACTGTTCTAATGCCCTTCCAGAAGAGTGGAGGTTATTATAACAGCAAATGGGGACTAAATGTGAAATGGGATGTTCAAAAAGCACTTACAAATGTTATAGTCCGGTCTTTACAAACCTTTGTCCATATAGTGTATGCCTTTGCTTTTAAACACTGTTTACTATTGTTCAGTATCATTTCATGCTGTTTCTGATGGTGTAGCAGATGGTTCAGATTTGCTGTAAACACAGCTAGATCTGTGTGTCTGTCCCAGATTAACGATAAGACAAAGACTAAACACAAGATTAGAGGTTAGTTTGGACAGCTTGAACAGATGGACTGATAGAGGTGACAGGACTGGCTGACCGGCTCTGCAGCATTTTGTAAATCTGATGATGCACTTATCGGCCTTCCTCCACCAAATACGGGTCTTTTACTGGATCACACGTGCGCACATGCATGACAGACAAGACACTGGCTATTCATATGCACAAATGTATCCCTACACTTACTTCCTTGTCTTACAAAACAATTGCACCAGCTTTAGAAAGTGGGAAATTACTATCGGTATATATATATATATATATATATATATACAGTGCCTTGCGAAAGTATTCGGCCCCCTTGAACCTTGCGACCTTTTGCCACATTTCAGGCTTCAAACATAAAGATATAAAACTGTAATTTTTTGTGAAGAATCAACAACAAGTGGGACACAATCATGAAGTGGAACGAAATTTATTGGATATTTCAAACTTTTTTAACAAATAAAAAACTGAAAAATTGGGCGTGCAAAATTATTCAGCCCCCTTAAGTTAATACTTTGTAGCGCCACCTTTTGCTGCGATTACAGCTGTAAGTCGCTTGGGGTATGTCTCTATCAGTTTTGCACATCGAGAGACTGAAATCTTTGCCCATTCCTCCTTGCAAAACAGCTCGAGCTCATTGAGGTTGGATGGAGAGCATTTGTGAACAGCAGTTTTCAGTTCTTTCCACAGATTCTCGATTGGATTCAGGTCTGGACTTTGACTTGGCCATTCTAACACCTGGATATGTTTATTTGTGAACCATTCTATTGTAGATTTTACTTTATGTTTTGGATCATTGTCTTGTTGGAAGACAAATCTCCATCCCAGTCTCAGGTCTTTTGCAGACTCCATCAGGTTTTCTTCCAGAATGGTCCTGTATTTGGCTCCATCCATCTTCCCATCAATTTTAACCATC
>JAAIIK010020251.1:86768-103847 GCA_014706435.1 Silurus glanis
GTGTGTGTGTGTGTGTGTGTGTGTGTGTGTGTGTGTGTGTGTGTGTGTGTGCTTTACATTTATTATTTAATTTTCTAAAGATATTAATCTTTAATATCTTCATTCCTTCCATCCCTCATTCATTCGATCCTTCATTCATTCATTCACTCCCTCCATATGTGGAATTCCCAGATTTTCTCCTTTTAAGAGAAATTCTTGAAGCTGTACATAAAATGGTAAAGAATCCATGTCGCTAGTATTAGCCGCTAACCACTTCTTGGTTAGCGGCTAATGCTAGCACTATGGATTCTTTAGCATTTTCATGCATGCGCACAAACAAATCTCATTTCCGGTACAAAGTAAGTAGCCACAGTGACACTGCGCTAACTCTAGTTACTTTTTTATATCCCTGGACTTATTGTGTATGTTTTTAAGTTTAGTAAAATTTTTTGAGGCGGAGACTAAAAAAACTTGTTCCACACATAAAAGGATTGCATTCGGTACACGTGTGTACATGTTTAACATGACTTAGCATGTCTTGCCCTAGGATTTGTATTTTAGTGTGCAGTGATGGTAATTTCGAGTACTCAGCAACTGTTCCTATTTTGTGTAATCTGTAATAAACAGGAAAATCTGGCAAATTTTCGCCTTCTCATCTGTGGAGGAAAAAAACACCACATACTATGCATGTGCAATAGAGATTTGCCTGGAAAGAAAATGCTTGGATAATTTATTTAAGTCAATTGAAAAAGACAAATATATCTGCATCCGTCTAGACATATCCTGACCATGTACAGATTTCCTACACACACAGTCTTAAATAAACAAAGGTCTGTCTAAACAGGAAGCAGGACAGGATGTCATTTCTCTGCATTTACCTTACACAGTGTGTGTGTGTGTGTGTGTGTGTGTGTCTGTGTGTGTGTGTGTGTGTGTGTGTGTGTGTGAGAGAGATAGAGAGAGAGAGAGAGAGAGAGAGAGAGAGAGAGAGAGAAAGAAAGAAAGGTGGATTTTGTATAAACATAGATGTAAGCAGTCTGTTTTTTTTATACAATAATGCACATAATTAATGTGAAAGTGAACTCCTGCAGCTTTTCTATATACATGCCTAAAAATAGCACTTGTTTTGCTGGTGAAGAACAGAACCCAACGACCGGAAGAACTGCAAACAGATATAAAAAATAAAAAAAGAGTAGGAAGAGACATAGACATTGGAGAGACAGAATGTCCCAGCGTTTGTCTGTGTATCTCTGAAGATCTACAGTTGTTGCAACACTTACTATAATCAGACTTCTTAGAGAGGTGTTTGTGTGTACATGTGTGTGTGTAAGTAAAGGGGCTCATATCTGTGTCAGAAACCTTCTTCCACAAGCGGTAATGATCAAAGCGCTGCTGGACCCCCTACCATACCACCTCTCATCTACAGCAAATCCATCTAGAGAAAATCCATCTCCAGCCAAATCACTCAGCCATACACTCTCTCTCTCTCTCTCTCTCACACACACACACACACACACACACACACACACACACACCCTGTGAGCTAAAATCAGTTAGTTTGATGTTGGTTTGCAGATCATTTTCCGCATAATGTCACATGCACCCAAGGTCATCAGCATGTGCCATTAGTGTTTTTAAGCTCAGAATGTTCACCGTCAGCTACATTTCACTCAGGCATCAGTGCTGAATAAGAGTGTGTGCTCAGCAGGAGGTATACACATTACACGTCCACACAAACCCACACAAACCCACACACACAAACACACACACACACACACACAAACACACATACAGATACCATATACCTTAATTATACAGGACAAAGGTAAACAACACATGTGACAACACATCCAGCTCTTTTATTCACAAGAATGCACAAAGACAAATCAGATTATAAAAATTATAACAACACAATGCAAGCAGTAAGTATCAGAATTATTATCACAAAAATGGAAATAAAGGGTTGTGCAATATATATATATATATATATATATATATATATATAAAATTGCTTTGTGGTTCATATTTTGTGATGTGTGATTTATGGCAACATGCCTGTTTTGTTCAGGGTTTTTTGGATTATAAATTGATGCTAATATGATTGCATCTATATATGGGTGCATTTTAGAACTGAACTATGATTTAACGCTCCCTGCTGCACCGATCACATATTAAAAACATGAACTGTGTCTATGTGTGTCATTTGTGAATGGTGCACAAAAGTTTTAGTGCTTGTCTTGAAGCATAAGAGAACAATAAATATTATAATATATATTAATATATATAAAATATTATAATAACATATAGATATATAAAAATAAATGAATTATGTTGAATGTTATGGATTCCCTAAATTGGTTTAAAGGCTTCCACCATATACCTGAAGGTTTCAATTCAAGATTTTTCTGGTTACTATTAACACTGCTTGCAGAAACAGCACCAAGAGAGAACCAGGACGTTATATAATTAGCCAGGTTTAAAGAATAGTGTTTGCCTTTTTGCCCATACATTCACTGTTTTGAATCCTGACGATTCCAGTTTCACAGCCATTCGTGGCTGGGAATCCAAGAGAACAAAATTGGTTGTGACCGGCAGGTCAAAAAGGTGCAGATGATTCGATTCAGGTGTCTCAGAGGCATCACGTGTTAGTCTTCACCCCTCCTGGTTGGTGGCTGATGTACAATAAGGGAGAGCTGGATTGTTGGTCGGAATTATAGAAGACTAAATTAGAAAAAAAGATAATATATCTTAAAGTTCAGGAACAGAATACTTCCTCATTTTAAGTAGTTATTTGAGATTCTCTCATCTTAGACATTAATACTTACTACATCACATTAGTAAACACTACATCACTAAAATAATAAGGCTAATTATTAACATGATCTAAATTCCTATACAATCTAAACTAATCTATCTGCTGTTACATTTAGTCAGTATTTGATCAAAGTAGCTTCATCATGCTAGCTTATATTTGAGAGATTAGCATTTCACCTGCTGTTAGTTGGTCTTAGCAAATATTGGTTCCTTGCTGAAAGGAAAGGCACTGATTTATATACTGTTATCATTGTGTGATTTAAGGCAGAAATATTTTGTGTACATTTACTTTTAAAGATTTTGATTTATTTCAGGACCTAAGTCACAGTGATACAAATTGACATTTCCACAGGACCAATGTGCTATATAAAGAAATTATAAATTACCAAAAAGTGTACATGTGTGACATTTAGTGCAAAACCACCCCCCAAAAAAACAGCACTGTGCCAACCAGAGCAAAAGATTGTTATATCAATAGAGTTTGGCAATGGTACACACAAACACTGGTTGCGCCGATGTCCATATGCTGTGTAAAAACGTGTAAAACGGGCTGCAACACAAAGATAACACCATTTTGGATCCAGAACGGCCGCTGTGAGCTACTGCCATGCCGCCATCTTGGATCACCTGCTGTTGTAGCTTTGGCTATTTTGGTACACATGCGATGGCTGATGGCTGATGGTGAGACACATTTGTTGAAACAAACAGTAGGTTAACTTTTGTGTCTCTGTAAATCTTTAGCAATCTAACAAGCTATATATTGCATGAATTAGCTTTCAGATTTGAATTTGGAATGTCAGTGGTTCCAGTGGTGGGCCATGCATTTGGTACCTAGGAATTCAATGGGGACTTACCCGACTTAATCCACCTCTTAATACCACCACTATCACGTCGCAATTATAGAAACCATCAATACTATACAAAAACGCAATATAACATTGCGTGGCATTACAGAAAGAGAGAGGCATTTCGCATATGGAGGGTGAATACTATTTTACTAAAGCAAGAAACCCAGACAACTCCAAACCTCTACACTACAACCCCAACTGTGTACCTACATCATCTGGAGCAGTTCAGAATCGATATTTGTTTAATAACATGACGAAAACATTCAAATGTAAATAAAATGCAACATACTCACCAGAGATGCATAGTCATAATTTGCACCGCTCCTCAGAGGCTGTACTGCTGTGGTACTGCTCGTATTTACTGGTCTGGAAGTGGTGAACAAACCCTTTCCCGGGCTGAGACAAGCTAGCTAGCTTCAGAGTTGGCCGACCTCCTCACAATGTCTAGCTTTTCTTGAAAATGTATTTTTATGTCCGAAACCAAATAAATTTCTCTTCCTCTGTAGGCGTAAAAAAGTCTAACTCAGATGTATTAATGTGTGCAGAGCTACAGACTTGTTTTGCCAGTCGAACTTGGCTGTAACAGTTTTCCTCTGACCAACCAATCAGAGGACAGAAAAATGCTGATGCTATTCTGGGCCAGCTAGCTGGCCCTGTGATGCAAATTTGAAGCCTGATTGGTTGAAGAACCAGACCTGTTGGAAATATTCTCAAAGGAGAAGGGCCAGCAGAACAGACTTTGAAGGCCCTGGGCAGATTAGATTGACATGGCAGCACATAGAGGCTGAAATCTGATTGGACAAAAATCTAACATCCACATACACGTACAGGAAGCAGTGCAGCCAAGAGAAACGCTACGAAATGAAGAGAATAAACTGTTGGGAATAAATTAATACAATTTCATGGAACAAATATTAGAATTTAGGTTCAATCCTTGTTTATGATGTGATACATATGTGAATTTCATACCTATCAAATGTTGCTGACCGTGAAGCTATTTTATGGTAAGTAAGAGTAGCTGAAGCTGAAATTATCGTCGAAAACTTCTATTCAAATTCTCATTTGCAAATTTCATAAGGAAACAGGTGGAACAAAAGAAACGTACCCACATCAGCTAACCATTCAAGTGAATATTAATGGAATAATCGTTTTTTAAGTGCTTTGTGGTGTTCAGTCATGCTGCAGGAACATATTTGTGTTTGTGTCTGCTTCTGTGCGTGTGTTGGTGTGTGTGTGTGTGTGTGTGTGTGTGTGTTTGTGTGTGTGAGAAAAATAAACATTAAACAGAATGTCTTATTTAATCTTATTTAGCCAGTTATTTATGATGTGCTTATTCTTTTCGTGTGTGTGTGTTTGTGTATATAATACTGTTGTGTATGCTGTTCCATCAGAAATGCTTTAGCTGCTGAATCAGTTATTCTGGAATGTGTGTTTATGTGTGTGTTTGTATGTGTGTATGTGTGTTTCATTTCACTACCTGTGTGTGTATGAGAGAAAGCGAGAGCAGCAGGGTGGCTGTAGGCTTTTTGTTGTCTAAATCCTGGTTAATTCCACGTCTCTTTGTGGTCCTGTGCTGAAGCGTCAGTTAGAGAGCTGAGCGCAGAATTCTGCCACGGTGCCCCGCTCTAGACCAGATGACGTTCACGCTTTTTTTTTTTTCCCCCTAAATTTTTTTGTTCTGGACGTCGGATGAGCTCGGTGCTCATTCCTCTGCCTCATTTTCCTCACACACACACACACACACACACACACAGGTACATCCAGTCACAATCATCAGAGAGGTGCTGAGTCTAAATCTAACTCCCATACCGTGTCTGACTCGGATCAGCCATGGGGGTTTGCTTTTTCCGTCTCTGACAATATTTCGTGTTTGTATTTACATTTTACTGTGAGGTTCTTGAATCCCAATTTCAATTTCTCTTGTTTTCACACAGCATTGATGAGTATGGAGTTTGAAGGAGCTTGAGCCACTGAAGCACATGCTAAGGAAAATAGCACAACACTAAACAACCAGCCTTTATGAACAAATGTGTGTAGATTAGTTATATGTAGTTGTAGAAGAATATGTACATAAACATATAATTTATTTGCAATATTTGTTAATATTTAATATTTAGAATAGAATTAATTTATAATTTATACCATTTAATAATAATAATAATTATAATAATTTAGACTCATTCAAAGATTTAACACTATGTTTATGTAATTTGTAGACATCATGGTGGCACATTCACTTCACAGCTTAATAGACCTTGGTTAGTGTCTGTGTGGATTCTCTCCAAACTCCATAAATCAATGTTGGGTGGTAGACTGTCTAGATTAAAATGTTCCCAGGACGGAATAAGCATGTAAATGTACTGTGTCTACATACCGTCAAGCAATGGACTGGCATTCCTTAAAGTGTGTATCTTGTTTTGTATACAGGGGGCTTCCCGTGGCAGGACTCCAAATCCAACGTAACCTTGACCAATCATTGGGGGCTTGCGAGAAGATAAAAATATAAAATGTACATTACTGACTAAAATATAGGTTAATATAGGGACAGGCTCTTCACCATATATAGTGATTAAAAATGTGATTGTGATGTAAAAAATATATATCTAATTTTAAATAAACCGTTTAATTTACATTATTAATCAGTAACCTACTTAGGTTATCGTCTTAGTGTTTCCGGGCTAAGTATTTTTTAATTACTCTGTATAAATTATGCTTCATCCATTATTATAAGCATAATGAATGGATATTTCTATATTTCTCAGACCCTGTTAATGAACACGTCATTATTTTCTTTATTACTGCACCATAATGAAATCATTACTTACTAGTAGAACTGAATGTAAAATGGTCCCAGGTTTCTTATTGAATAGCTTTAGATTTAAATCATGATAAATGACCATGTTTTATATTGATTTTTCCATTTAGCATCTTCTCTGGCTGTTTAAACCTAAAGCCATTCCTGTGTCATTTTCTCTATTCTTCCCACATGCGATGGTGTTTCATTACACCAGTACGGACTACACTTTCTGGTTTCACTCTCACTGCCATCCTCATACGACTGAAATATTAACATTTAATACAAATTACCTTACAGTGATATTGTGAATGAAGGCAATACAATTAAAGTAACAGATCTGATTAAGCTCACCCACACATTTGTTGAATATGAGCACGCGTTAGTGAGCCAGACATTCATAGGTTATTGGATTTCTTTTTTTTTTTTCCACATTTCATTGGGAAGTGAATTGCGACAGCTCTGTGAAGAATTTCGTTCTGCTCACTGTATGTCTGAAGATTAGGTGGGTCTTGCAGGATCCCAAATAAAGCCAATGGGATTGACTGAAAGATTTTCATGCATGGGAGCACACAGATATCATTTCTTAATATCATATTACACAATACATATACAGTACATATTGAATCATTCAGATTGAGTCCACTATCTTTTGCTCTCAAATTCTTATGACCTTGGATTATAAAATGTAATCAGTGAGTGCAAATGATGTAACCGAGTAGAAACAGTAAAGTATTACACTGACTGGCTGATCAAATCTAATCAAATTGATTATCAATAATTAAAAAAAATACTATAACAAAGACATGCTTCTGCTTGGGAAAAAATAAAATCATAAGGAATGAAGTTGCTTTTAATTCTAAATGTAAATTATGAAAAATCTGGCTTTATACTACATGTATATGTATATGTATACATATACATGTGTATATATATTACATGCTGACTTTATACTACATTTATACTACATTAATAATTGAAAGAATAGCTGAATGCACAGAATTTTTCTCACCTAGCCAAATGTAGATGGTAAACCAGAACATTGCAAATTACAAGGATTACACACCCAAAATCGTTTAAATAAATGCAATACAAATCTTGGCGTACTGTTAAACTGTGCACTTCAATATTTTTAAATTAAAAAAAATGTAAATCTCAGTCATAGTACAAACATTATTTACAAATTAAGGTTCAAAGTAAAACTATTTTGAATTCATATCGTTTGAAATTGTCAGGACGTTCTACCATCATGCTTTTGGTGCACACAATAGCTGCAACTGGGAAAGTTACAGTGTTCAGCTTCATGGCAAAGTTTTGTCATGTTTATAGAGTACAGCAAGTCACATTGCTTCCTAAACCACGTCAGCATGCCTGTGTTTCATCACTGAAGAACTGCAGAACTATGGCAGATATTTATAGCAAAGATTTAGAGTGAGAAAGACTTTAATTACTTGTTGACCAGGCCTGATGAAACAAAAAATCCAGCTTGGTCCATCCAGCTACCCCAAACTGTTTTATATTGTATTCCAGTTTGACTATTATTTGATGAAATTGATTAATACATTTTTGTATATTTTTATTATATTTACCTACCGTTGTGTTATATTTTAAATAACTATATGTTGATGTTAGATCTTATCGAACAGGGAAAGGTTTATTATTAGGGATACTTTCTTTACTAGATTTTAGCTTAGTATGACTGAGAGGTGTAAATATCATATGATGCACGACCATTTCAATACATAACAAAAGGATTCACTGAATCTGCTATTTAGCCATGTCTGATATCAGAGTCTCAGAGTACTGTTGATTTGACAGTCATTAAGATGGAGAGATGAAGTATATACTTACTATCCAATTTACACACTAGATAAATTTTTTTTTTTACACAGATCTATTTTTTTGGCTAATAATTTTAGAATTAATTATAATCAGTTCTAGATTTAGAATGAACTGTAATGCATTTTAGTGCCCTTAAATTTCATTGATTCATATCGTCCGATCGTTAAAGCCCTATTGGGAACTCGTGCAAATTTGATTTTTTCTTTAAGTGTACTGCCCTTTAGTGTGCCTCTATTTGCACATATAAGCTGGTTTTCATCCAGCCCTGTGTGTGTATGTGTGTGTGTGTGTGTGTGTGTGTGTGTGTGTGTGTGTGAGGTTGAGGGGTTTATTAAATCGCCAGACATTTCCCTCAGCATTCTGCAGTAGTTTCTTTTCATGGTCAGGAAGAGCAGGTGACATCATTTCCAATGCAATGAATGGTCAGCTCTGAGTTGGCAGAGGCCCCCAGAGATCTCCTTAGTGTGCAGCATGTGTGTGTGTGTGTGTGTGTGTGTGTGTGTGTGTGTGTGTGTGTGTGTGTGTGTGTGCGTGCGTGCGTGCGTGTGTGTGTGTTATTAACATACACATACACACTTCAGCTCAGTCTTCCAGCCTCAGGGCAGCCCACTGGTCCAAACCAAGCCCTAATGATACCCCTTACCTGAAGTGTTCACAGACCTGTGTACAGAACGGCAGAGTTCTTCTTCCTCATCAACCGGATGTGAAATAATGCAATGGTTGACCCTTACAATTAGGCATATTTCTGTAAAATGAATAACACACACGCACATACAAGGCTGATGGAATCCTTGTGCAAACTTATTGAAAATATGTTCTTTCATCTGCAAAAAATGACTAATAAAGCCAACATGGCCTCCTCCACCGCTCCCTTTATGAGTCTAAACAATTACTTTGAGCTGGAACAAGACCAGAACCACCAGACAGGGGGAGGCAGATAGAAAGGGTGACATCATTTGACATTTGCTTCAAATGTCTGGAGAAAATAATTAAACCTCTGCATATGGACCTGCACCGCCTCCTCTTTTCCATACATGTTTTCTGCAAAATGCTAAACTGGTTGGTTCTTGATCATAATATTGATATTTTAATCGACACAATTGCACAAAGAAAAATTCTGTGAAATTAGACTTTTAGGAACTTCATGTGTTTTGTATATTTTCTTGCACACGATTTCTTTATTTCCGCATGTTAATTTCTCACATTTTAATTTCATCTACACTTAGATTTCCCCTTTGCATGTATTCAATATGAGCACATATTATTCACATGTCAAATCCATATGATACTTTTCAATAAGGCTATTTTTAGACTTAGAGTATTGTTTTGAGGGTGGCACTTATTTCGCCTTGTCCATCATCTGCACTTAGGTGATAGATGATATTAGACGTATGAAAAGATGTATTAGAAGATGATATTAGACGCATGAGAGCTTGAGCTGAACTTTTCAGCACCTAGCAACTCTGGGCACAGAGGGACACGGGGCGCAAGGAAACACTGTGGAATGTGCCAAGGAGGGGGAGGGGATACACTGTGCCCTGCGGTTGGTTTTTCCCTTTCTTTCACTGTAGACAGCTGTCTTTCTCTCAATTGCTTTAGTTCATAGCTTATTGGCTTCTAGATATTGATTTCCTATATTCACTTCACACCACTGCTACTTAATTAGGCATATCTAGTTTATACCAACATGAATTGCCCCTTATATCTCATAGATGTATCTTATAGGTGCCCTGTTGAAGGCCATCTGAGGTTTTTTGCACAACTTATCAGCCTCCATTTACTCCAAGGAATAGAAAATAACACTAACCAGTTTTATTAAGGGCCATCTGGGCAATTGTGTAGATCTTAACGCACTTTTATTGTCTTAATGTGAGGGCCTCCAGGCTTAAAACCGTGCTGGTAGGTGGACTGATGAGTCTGAATTACCTCAAGGTCTGAATCATTGTTTAAATATATATATATGTTTGTTTATGGTGCCCGGCAAAAGGACTATCATTCACCGTACTCAATGTTCTTGAGACCCACCATGACTCTGACCAGGATAAAGCACATATAAAGAAGGAGGAAGGTATGAATTTTTAAACTCCTGTGGCACTAAATGAGTAGAAAATAGACCCCCAGCCAAAAATATCCAGCCAACAGTAGTAATGAGGTGGGATAAGGATTTCCAAAGATTAAAAGTCTAATTAAACAAAGGTACCTGGTTAAGTACACAGATTTATAAAACTGCAATTTGAATCTCCATATATGGTGTGTTTCTCTCTCACTATGGACTATAATGTGTCTGGATTCGATGTGCCTCATCGATCTGATCGTTCTCTTGACTGTTCAGTGCACTGTGCAGTGATGTATCTATGGCAAAACGTTCCAAACTATGTTTTCCAATGGCACTGCCGCTGTAAAGGCTGTGTAGGACGTTCCTGCGAAGATGAAGTCACCTTCACAAGTTTACAAGCGTGTATATCATCTGCCATTGGCTATGAATTCTCCGGTCCCTGGCTTTTTCCTTTTTCCGCGTGAAAACCTCTGTAACCTCCAGATGACGTCCAATGGTTTCAAGCTTACCGTGCATTGTTTTATTTCAGCACGCATGATGCTGAAACCTTGGGAGTTCACAGTGTTAAAGCTACTTCTGTGTTTGCTAGACTCTTAGGAGCACAACACTCATACACTGCTAAGAAATGAGTCCTACCATGGAAACTGGATCTCGGTTTAAGAATGAGCCACAAAAAATTGTGCAGACCTACAAAGTGCATCAGATGCTGATCACAAATGTTGAGCGCAGTAGCTCCTAGTTTTATAACCATAAAGACTGTAGAAGACTGTAGAAAGAACATTACTTGTAATCTTATACTCCAGTACTCATGTTAGTTCTCACTCTCCAGTGTTCTGTATTGTTGAAAGATTTATGATCAAACTCTTGATGTCACCCAATTGAGAATGGGTTCCCCTTTTGAGTCTGGTTCCTCTCAAGGTTTCTTCCTCATTACATCTAAGGGAGTTTTTCCTTGCCACAGTCACCACGGCTGCTCATCAGGGATAAATGCACACCATTCACCTTAATTGTTAATTTCTGTAAAGCTGCTTTGAGACAATGTCTGTTGTGAAAAGCGCTATACAAATAAACTTGACTTGACTATAGACTACTAATTGTGATTCTAGAAAATAGTGAGCTGAATATGAAAAGGTGAAGCATGTGCTTCTCGGTGAAGGTGCTTTCAGTGGGTTTTAGTGGGTGTGTGATACAAAAAAAACGCACTTTCAGCTGTCTTCGATTAACACGTGCGTGTCAGGACTGAATCCATCATGAGAGAGGAGCACTAATATACGCCATACATACCACACGACTTTTTATACGATGGTGTCCGCTTTTGGAACGTGGCCCAGTGGTGTCCTGCTATTGGCTGTCCAGAAAGAGGGGCGGGGAAGGGGGATTGAGCCTTGCCTTTTCCCCAGTCTTCCTCCTCTCTGTCTGCGCGAGAGAATGGACCGGAGGCGCACGCAGCCGCAGCTCCAGCTCCATCTTCAGCCGGCCCGCTTAAAACCTGGCCCTGTTCACACGAGGACAAGTGAAGCTACTCACTGTGTCCTTGCCGGGTTTCAGACGGACCCCGTAGCGCACTGCATGGACACTAAAGCCGTTGTGGGACAGCAGGAATCCTGCTGCGTGGCTAAACTTTCAACTTGGTGCGCTTTTTTCCCAGTTTACGCGCCGCATCTCGCGGGTCCGGACCCGGTGACTCATCCGTCATCAGTCCATCGCGGACTGCTCGCCTGCGCCATGTCTCCTTTCCTCCGGTCACTGCTGTAACCGGGACCGGGACATCCTCTTGTTTTTATTTCTTTCTTTCTTTTTTGCGCACATTGTCCTCTTTGCACAATCAAACTCGACTCGTTAAACCTGTAGTCGAGGACGTGCAGAATGTGCGGTTTTGCGGGTTTTCCCTTTACCTGGCACGCAGAAGGCACCTAACCGGCCGTCTTGCCCCAGACTAGACTATATTACGCATCTTTTTTTCTTTTCTTTCTGCCTTTCTTTAAACCCTATTTAGCGTGCTTCACCTGGCAAAATGGCAACAGATTCCATTCCATCAGGTGCAGGTTTCTTTTTCTGAACACTTTTTCTCTATTTTTGTCTCAATTGTATCACGCGTCTGTCGCTCCTTTTTTGCGCTTCTTTTGCGCCTTGCGCATTTTGAAGCATTTTCGTTCGCAGTTGAGGGCAGACAGACAGAGACACAAGCAGACAGACAACAGGTGCTCACTCAATCACGGTGTGCATGCGCATGAATGAATGACCGAATGAATGAATTAATGCACTCCATCATCTGTCTTCATTGCAGGAATGTCGCATTCGACACAATAGGCTTTATTATCATCAACTGTATGTATCACTGGATTTTTTTTAGCGTACACAGACTATTCATGTCTTTAGTTCGAGGACGTCTCGTTACACGGTGAGTAGGACTGGGAAAAATCAAGTGAGGATGCTGACCGTCTAAAACGCTCTACTACACTATTATCATATATAATATAGGACATTATATATTATATATTTGTATTAGGACAGAAAGGTTATTTGGACATCCTGCTCGGTATGTGGTGTGCTTTTTGTCGGACATGTCTGTGTCCATGTGTATAGGTATACGAGTCTAATTAGTTTTATGTCCATGTGGATTGTAAGGAGACATTGTAATACACAAATTCGCCGCTAGGGGTTAGCATGTCCAGGTGACTTCTTATCTGGATAAGCATAGGGGCGAGTCCAGGTTTGTAGACATGGGGCATATTAAAGAGTCTCACGAACTAATTAATTAGAATGTAAATTATGACTCTAAGGGAAAAATAATGTATTAAATAAAAACCTTTTTCTTGTATCAGTGAATAAGTATTTGGTCTACTCAAAGGAAGGTTGTAAGTTCAAATCCCAATCACGTATGTGAGACCTTTAACCATCATCTTCTTACTTGTATTTTGTTTTATTTGTAAGTGGATGAAAGTGTCAGATAATTGAGTGCTTAAATGCAAAGTTTTATTGGTCAAATATTTACAGTCAATTTGAATAATTTTTGAGGCACAAGCATATTCATGTTTTTCAGGTGAATGGTATGCAAATGTACCGTACTCTAGAGAGTCATCATTATCATCCCAATCAACTACACCATCCTAGTCAGGAAAAGAATGGCAACATAATGGCTATCCTTTAACGCCATAACATCAGTTCATTACAGTTCAGTTATACGTTATACGAGATTTGAGGGCAGTACTGGAGTAGTAACTGAGGCAAATTATTTCAGGGGTGATATCTGCCATCGAGTGCCCCCTTGTGTGCCCACCTACCCTTCTGCAAAGATAAAGATAGTGTTTTCTGTAGGGTAGTGTTTTCAAGTGGTTCTTTCATGCCTCATGCATTCTTATGGTAAAGCACAATCTCTTCAGACCTGTCCTAAAGAACTGCCTGTGATCAGTCATCTTTCTGGGAGTCATAACACGGTGAACATGTCTAAATCAATAAAACATATGGATAGTCTGCATAAATAATGTGAGTATGTAAATGTTTGACTTTGTGCTTTTTCCTCCTCCCCCTCTCTTTTTCTCTCTCTCGCTCTCTATCTCTCATGTGGTCTCAGAACTGCTCTCTGTCCTGTATGGCTTTTTATTCCTATCTGATAGTTTCGTGTTTCATATAGGGATGGAAGCCATGCAGGGCTGGGAGCCTACGTCGTCATGGAGACTGGCCAGAGTTGAGTCTGGTGGCTTTTGTGCCAAACAGCTGTCTTCACCTGTCAACTAAAAGACACACACACACACACAAACACACACATACGCTCGTCCTGGCACGAGTCCGGGTCCAGATGCCCAACGGGCGCTTTTTTGCTGCAGGGAGACTGTGTGAAACTGTGCTGCCAGTCGAGTTTACAGACAGCTCTCTGAAGTAATCCTAACACACACACACACACACACACACACACACACACACACATACACACACTCTCAGGAGCCGGACATCTGCTGCAGAGCTGCACAAAGACAGATGTTCATTTGCATCAAGCGACACCAGGTATACACACACATACACACACACACCAATTCTAATAGACTTCACTGGCTGTTGCTGAGCTTTTAATGAGTAAAGGTGCAGCCTCAGGCTCGGTGAAGCAGACCTGCAGGGAGCTGATTCATGTCACTGAGAGTTAGTTTAACAGACAAAGACACTGCTTTTAGCACTAAAGCCACAACTGGGGATTTCAATTTATTTGCACATAATTTATGACATTCACCCGCTCATCTGTTCAGGTGGATTACTTTAGAGTGCAGTGGGAGGGTTCATGACTCTGATATTTACACATTATGGCATTTGAACCAACACTGAAATCTTTTTTGAAAGAGCACAGAAGTGTAAAGCATTATTCGACAGACTGGAAACTTTGCTTTCAGATCTTTCCTGCTGTAGCCCCACCATTCAAACGCATGTTCTTAATTTTTTTTACCACATTAAAATGAAATTTTTATTTAGGCTTTAAGACCACAGTGCACTCAAGTTTCTCGACTCTTACCAGTCAGAAGGTGTTACTAAATTTTCTATTACAGCCAGAAGTCACAGGGTTATATGAATGCACTTTTGGTGATTTGTTATCATTTTCGTTTTTACAGACAATTCATGGGGAAATGTATATTCAATTTTTCACCTTTAAACGGATTTGAAAGGGGAAAAAAAGCATGTGTGATTGTTTATTACGTTTTTTTTTTTTTTTTTTTTTTTTTTGGTAGGAATGTCTACTGTCAGAGGTTTGTAACAGTCTGAGGTAAAAGCTGCAACATTTTCCCCCACAGAATAAAAAACAAGCTGTGTGCTTTGCTTTGTTTGTCTTATTAAAGAAAGAATGTGAGAGAACGATTGTTAATAGAATCTGTAATGTATGTAATGTAACTATACAAAGCCTTTCTGATCAATCCTTCATCATTAGTATATAATTCCCAGAGACACCTTGACATAATCACAACTGGAGTGATTATTTTAATTGGATATAATATCATATTGAGAGAGTGAAAAAAGGAAGGAATGATTGTTAATAGATGCTGTAATAAATGTAATATTAAGAACTTGTTTGTTTTATGTTCTTTCCACATTTAACCTTATTATAAACAGATTTTTAAATAGGTATAAGCCCTATATCGAATGAATAAAAATGTTAACATTGAATGTGGTATAGAAGCAATAAACCACTTCACAGTGCACTGTTTAGAAGATTAGAAGATTAGAAGTCATTTTTTGTTTCTTGTCAGGCTTTAGAAAGTACCTCATCAATAATTATTGTCTCAATTCTCTTTTATTCTTTATTTTTCTTAATTAAAGAAATGAAAAAATGTGCATAGCAAATATTCATTCATCCATAATTTTTTTTATTTTCTATCACACAAACTCGTCTGTTTATATGTTTTTTTTTCAGAGACCAACTACATAAAGCCTTTCAGATCACTGCTTCATCATTAGTATATAATGCCCAGAGACACCTTGAGGTAATTAGATCTGACAAGAAAAGCTGAAATTGCAAAGCAATGCAGCTGAAGCAGAAGGGTTAATGAGTGCCTGCTCTTGCATGTTCTAACACTTCTCTTTTTATATCTTTTATACAGTGTCACAAACAAGACTCGAGTTCATTTTGTGAACTGGATTCCAATGTGAAGCTTTTTTTATTGAAAATTAAACTGTATAACACTGTATATCAAGTAACTTCTATTTATACTTCAAAAGGTCTGATCTGCAACTTTCAAGCGTTCAAGTATTCATTCAATTGCCCGAAAAATGAAGTGTGGGTGTTCACACTTTCTTCTCTTGGCTGTTTTCCTGCTGCTTTGTCTCACAAACAGATATTTAAATTGAGACTTATAAACAGTTTAACCATTGTCATGTCACAAAAGTTTCATCTCTGCCAAGTGTAGCAAAATGTAGTGTTAAAAAGTCTAGGTAAATAGACAGAAGAGAAATGTGTTAAAAACTTGGGTTTTGGTTTCATAATTTGAATTGTACATTCATTATTCACTGAATAGAAGTTGTAGTTCATGAAACAGCAAAATACTGCAATTTATTTGATACACAACTGTAGTACTGAGAGCTAATTCACTAAAAGGGTTGGGAAAGAACAATACAAGTGTAGCTGTAACTATGATCAAATGCTGCCACTTTACAAAAAAAACACTCCTGTGGGCGGGACTTATAAATTCTAGAGAGCATTTCATTGGACGAACACGAGACTAGTACTGGATTAATCATCAATAAAGGTAACAGGGATGAAAAAAATAACAAATCTAGAATAACTCTAGAATAGAATTACAATAACAATAATAATTGCAATTCTATTCTAGAGTTATTCTATTGTAATTGTAATTCTATTCTAGAATAACTCTAGAATAGAATTACAATTATTATTGTTATTTTTACTAGATATAATATAATATTAGGGTCAGATATAAAATGTTTATAAAGTTTGATTTTAATGGGAACTATTTGAAAACATTTGAGAACACTGTGGGATATCTGTATTGCACTGTATGTTCAGCTTCAGACATGGTTAGTTGAAAAAAATTTTTTTTTATTGCGTTTCTACACTAAAACCTTTCATGCACACCGCAAATGAAAGTAAAAAAAAAGGTTAATTCGTGAAATAAAATGATGCACATCACCGCACTCCAGAGGTGGCAAAAGTACACACATCCATTACTTAAGTAGAAGTACAGATACTCATGTTTTAAAACACTCGGGTAAAAGTTGAAGTACTGATTATACCTTTTTACTTAAGT
>JAAIIK010020251.1:104247-122185 GCA_014706435.1 Silurus glanis
ACTTAAGTAAAAAGTAGTTATTACTTCTACCCGTTTTAGCTGTTAACTGGACCTCACATCATATTAATATTTGATAGACAGACAGACAGACAGATAGATAGATAGAACATTGGCATTGCATTGTACAGGTACACAGCAACGAAATGCAGTTTGGCATCTACCAGAAGTGCAAAAAGTAGCAATCGTGCAAATAGTGCAGATAAACATGTATCATATGTACAGCATGTGATATATATGTAAGCATATGTACAGTGATTAAATATAAAGGCTATAACAGTGCAGAGATGTGTGGACATCATTAAGAGCCTTTGCTGTTTCCACACGGACAGTTAATGAGGTGATACCGGAGAAAGTGCACCTCTTCAAATCAATAAATATATATATATATATATATATATATATATATAATCATAGACATTTTACAGATTTGAATGATGTATTGTTCTTATCGGTACGATCAATTAAGACAGTAATTTAAGTTCGTGTCGCCATTATGAGGGAAAAACCCACAAAACGCCACCCAGAGGTTTAATTGTGTAAATCATGGCGGATTTGGTGTTTGATTTGAGACTTTGTGCAAAAATAAAACAAAAGTTTACTGATTAAAATAATTTTTCGGTGGAGTTTATTTATTTATTGTATATCTAAGTAAAGAAGAGACGTCATGAATAAGTGTATGTTTTGCTGGAGGTTTTAATTTCGCCTCTTTTATATTTAGTTATTTATTTATGTATTTATACTTTTTATAAAAATGGTAAAAACAGAAATGTGTGTTAATAACATCTAGTGCCGTTTACAATAATTTTAATTTTGACAGCCAAATATATATATATATATATATATATATATATATATATATATATATATATTAAAACAAAACGAATTAAAAATGAATGTATTCAGGCTGAACATCCACATACAGAACACAAGCAGAGAAAAGATGATGATGATCATGAATGTGTCTGTTCTCAGTCATGTTCTCATCACTGACTCCCTCTGTCTCAACCACATTAACCCCAAACTTCTTACTGCCTTCTGTCTGCTGATTCTTAGCTTCGTAAAGAGTGAGAGTCAGGACTTTATACACCAGCGGATTGAAAAAGACGCGCAGTAACAGGAAATCGGTTGTTCGGCTGAAATCGGCGCGCAGTGAAAAGAAAAATTTGATATTTCACCAAATCATTGGATTAAAACTAAAGTAACGAGCCTGTTTTGAAAATGTAAGAAGTAAAAAGTACAGATATTTGTGTAAAAATGTAATGAGTAAAAGTAAAAAGTTGTCTGAAAAATAAATAGTGGAGTAAAGTACTGATACCAGAAAAATCTACTTAAGTACAGTAACGAAGTATCTGTACTCCGTTACTTCCCACCTCTGCCGCACTCTAGTGTTAATACCCCCTGAGTTCTGACGTCACCATTGTGGCGGTGTTATAAACACCTCGCTTTTTTTATACACGTGCACTAGCACTGAGTGTGAACTAAACGGCGCATATGTATCCTTTGGAGTGCACTACACCTAAAATAAAACGCGTGTTGACGTTCAGGCTTTGTACCGAACCGGAAGTGACGTTTGGCGGCATGCTTCTGTGTTATACAACAAGACACGCTCGATGCTTGTGTAACTGTGGTGTGTGAATGAAGTTACACAAACAGCCACACACACGCGCGGTTCCTGCACTTTGAACACGTCGAGCTGTTTTACTTTATACCTTAATTTCTTTTAAACAGAAACGGGGCACGGAAAGCTAACATGGCTAAACACAAACGCCGGGCAGAAGCTGCGGTGAGTGAAAAGGACACCGCGAAGAAGAAGAATCAGGCGGTGAAGAAGAGCAAAACTGCCCCCAAAACGCGGGGCATCAAAGGTAGACAGGAAGTTCAACCTCCACCATCCATCCATCCATCTCTCTGTCTCTCTCTCTCTCTCTCTCTTTCCCAACATTAGTTTAGAGTTAAACAGACTTAAAGAGCGGTTCGTGGTGTTCAACTTCACTTTGCTCCATGCAGCAGTAACATTATGGCTGTATTCGACTTTTCAGAGCTCTGCAGCTGTTTATTTATTTCTGCAGCTGCACGGGGCAGATGTGCACTTCTGCATAGCTGCTCTTGTGGATCTGAGGGGAGGCAGGAGAGTAACTGGTGCACACTATGTGTGTGCGAAGTGAATCGTTTCCTCGCTCCAGAACTAAAGTGGCGTTCCGGCGCCTGTGACTGAATTAGAGTTCCCCCTCTGGAGGTTAAGTAAGGACTCGAGATACGCCCACTGGGGGCGGGGAAATGGGCGTGTCTTCACGAGATCTTACTTAACATGGGGGGGGGGGGGGGATGTGCATTTTACCTAATGTTCTTAATTGACAGATACAAATTATTCTGTACACACAGGGTTGGGTAAAGGGTGAAGGTTAGAATAAAATATTTATTTATCAATCATTGGATACCTTTTTGAAATCTGGGAGCCTTTAGTTTCTTTCCTTCACCCCCTTCTTTCATATAGACAAATTTTCTGTTCTGATCTCAACAAGTCTGGGCGAACTACCGAGTAGGCACCAATTAGAGGATGCATCTTTATGATGCCATCATGTAGACATCTTACAAAGTATTTTACAGTATTTTAAAATAACAAATATGCAAAACACTAAAGTATTTAGATACAAAATATGAAGCCACTTTCATCAATCATCTCAAATATAAATGACCAAATCCTATTTTATATTTGAAATACATACTGCCCATCTCTGTATACACAACTATATAAAAAATAATAATAATTAGATAGATAGATAGATAGATAGATAGATAGATAGATAGATAGATGAAGAAGAGGGCTGCAACAACTAATCGATAACACCATTCGTTGTCAACGAATGGTGTTATCGATTAGTTGGGCTGTTCAAGTTACAGGTTAGTGTAACGGCAAGATAATAGTCACTTGTGAAATTTTGCAGAGTACAGGGAATGATGATGTAATGATGTTGTAAAACTGCTGTTCGGCCCAGTTTCTAAAGAGAGGGCATCATGTTCTGCTTCAGAATGTCACAATCCATGTTTACCTCACTGAATGGCAGTGATATATATATATATATATATATATATATATATATATATATATATATAATATATATAAAAATACAGTCCATTGGCAATATACTGACCATATTAAAACCAACATGTATTATAAGTCATGTATTATAACAGATGGTGTCAATAACCATAAATAGATTAAAATTCAGTAGTTGTGCAAGGTTGGGTACTGAGTTTTACTTTATTTGTTGCAAGTTATTGTATGTAACAGCAGAATCTGTCATTGTTCTATAAAGAGTTCAGTTACTTCACTATTCACAATGCACAGTATCATTGGCCTGGAGCAACCGAAAAACACAATCCTTTTCACATTCTTTTATACAATTCAAGTATCACTCATCACTTGTTGCACCCAATGAACACTTTTGGATCTCACACCACCTTTGTCATCCTGCTGCCTTTCGGCTGACCACCGTCTTCGGACCTCGTGTCACCGTTATCTTCTGATTTTTTTTTCCATTGTGGTTCAATCCACATTCTTCCTAGATTATTTATTAACAATGGTGCAAGGGCAGCTCAGTTATTAATATAAAAAGACACTACATTCTCATTTATACCTAGCACATTAAATACATATTTATTATGTGAACACAGTAATAATTGCACAGATCAAAATACCCATGTTCTAAATGATTCCTATTTTAACTTGCTTATATTCTAAATAATTATCTCCTCAGAGCGACTTTCTCTTTACACAAACAACTCCTTTTAGTTGTTCTCAGGTCAAGATTTTTATTAGTGGTGTGTCCCAGCCATGCTGTTTTTCAAAAGAACATGTTCTTACTCACACTGTACTTGTCTAATGACTCACTTTAGCGCACACATACTTGTCCAAAGTACACAGAAATGTAATTATTATATAATGCCTTGATTATTATAGTGTTTAACCTACAGCATTTGTTGTTTAGAATATGCAATATTAATAATGGTGCACTAACATAATAATAATAATAATAATTATTATTCTTATTCCTGATGCATGTGTTTAGCAGACAAGGTTACCAGAGCCAAAACTATTGCAAAGGCTGTCAAGCCCAGAGGCCAAGCATCGAAAAATGCACGTAAGCCGTCTGATGGAAAGAAGAGCAAATACTTCAGCGAGCCATTAAAAGAAGAGCCCGAGGACATTTTTGAAGATTCGAGCATGTCACTTCCAGAGAGTTCTGTGCTAAAGAGCAACGATTCCAACATAAAAGAAGAGAAAAAAGAAAACGATAACACGAGTGAGGAGAGTGATGAAGATGAGGATTGGGAGGAAGTGGAAGGTATGTGTCTGTACATTTATGTAAAAAAAATTAATGTCAGTGATCTTCAAGCATATGTGTTTGTGTGTGTGTTTTACATGCAGAACTTGCTGGCCCATTAGGACCAGCAGAAGAGGCAGACCAAGAACCTGCAGTTCCTTCTCAGCCTGTGGAGATTGAGATTGAGACAGCTGAGGCCAGGCTCAAGAGACAGAAAAAGTTTGTGTTTGTGTGTGCATGTTTGTGTGTGGGTGTGAGTCGGTGAGCATGCGTGTGCTGGTTAATGAGGCATCTCCAAATGTGTTTCTTTGAACATTGAGTTAAAATTGGGTTGATTAAAGTCCCACAAACTTCTGAAAACCATTAAAAAAAAAAGATATTGAATAATAAATCACCTGTCTACCTTCATCAGGAAATCTATTCGTCTAGCCACTATTCTATAAATATGCAAATTCCATCAGTGATTTTAATGGTCTGTATTTGCATATTAGAACATGATTGGGTTTTATGTCTTGTGATGCAATAGCTGGACACATGTTCAATGCAAAGTCTGGATTTCCAGTGCGCTAAAGGTTGTACTCAAAAGCTAATTGACACATTTTATAAAATCTTTATTACGTGTCACACCATCAGCCAATAGAATGTGTAAGTTTCAGTGATGATGATCTTGATTGTTTCCAGGGAAAACAAGCAAGCTGAGTTTGAGACTTACCTGCGCAGAGCAATGAAACGTTTCACCAAGGAGATACAGATGGATACACACAAGGTGTGTGCCGAGGTGGCGAAAGTACACACATCCTTCACAAAATTTCACATTTTGATACCTAATGAATGACAACTTTGAATGACGAGACATTTACTTAAGTACAGTAACTTAAGGACTTAAGGACAGTAATAAAGTATTTGTATTTCATTACTTCCCACCTCTGGGTGTGTGTGCATACATATTTGTGCATGACTTGTTGGTATTTGACTTTCAAGTCATGACCATTTTGTTTTCATATTTATGAACGAAGTTAGAATGAGATTTCATCACATTCCTGTCATTTCTCTGTTGCTCAGGTTCATCTCCTATGTTTATTGGCTAGCGGACTGTTCCGGAACCGCCTGTGCTGTGAGCCTGACCTATTGGCCATCACATTGTCTTTAGTTCCCACCCACTTCACCACAGTTTATAAAAAACGTATCAACACCGTCTATCTGGAGGATCTTCTAAAGTGGTCAGTTGAAATTAAAATTCCCAAGAAAAAGTGTTTTCCCAATCATCAAGTATGAATTCCAACGATGGCAAAATCAGTGGACAGGAGTCCAGGATAGCAATTCAATTCTGTTTATTCAGTTTTATTGGTATAGCGCTTTTACCGATGGACATTGTCCCAAAGCAGCTTTACAGAGATAAATAGGTGATAAAGTTGGAGTTTAGTTCCTATAAGTTTTTCCTTATAAATGTATCCCTAATGAGAGAGCCAGTGGTGACTGTGGAAAGGAAAACCTCCCTGAGATTGTTTAAGGAAAAAGCTTTGAGAGGGGGCAGACTTAAAAAGGAAACTCATCCTCAACTGGGTGGCACAAAATGTTTCAGAATCGGCAAAACAGAATGCTGTATACTGTTGCTCGTTACCGAAGATCCAGGTCAAAGGTTGCCGTTTTGACACCATTGCGGGGATCCAGTGCGAATTGCAGAAGGTGCTTGACACACTTTGAAAATAAAACTTCTAAGACACATTTCAGAAGTGGCAGGAACGCTGGGAGCGCTGTATTGCAGTGCAAAGGGACGTTTTTAAAGGCGATAGTGTGTAAACATAGACAAATGAAGTACTTTCTTATAAACAGAGCTAGTCACCTCGTATGTGGAAGAGAGTGGTTAGTGCTTTCTTCCATATTTGGCTGGCTTACGTGTCCCGCTAGCCTTCACCTTCCGTGGTTGGTAGATGTCATGTGCAACATAGGGCTAGCTAGTGGCTAGAAATTGGCAAATGAACAAGTTGGGAGCCAGACATTCCCTTTAACGTCCAAACATGTTACTCCTTTTTATGGCCAGAGGTAAAAAAAAAAAAAAAAAGAGCAGCCTGTGGGTGTGGTGGAGAAAAATAGGAAATGCCAAACTAGTATAAGCTTTAGTAGTGTAAGCCTGGCAGTGTTGGGAATCACATGTTTTTATAATATTATATCTAGAAGCAATTTCTACACTTACACACAGGTTTAAGGAGACGTTCACACTAAACCCGGCTCTCCCTGAAGAGAAGGATGTGAGACTGCAAGAGCTGCTTGAGAGACGTTTGGGAAGTCTGTCTGCTCGTGATCATCAGGAGATGACCTATGTGAGAGACCTTTCGTGTCACCCAGACCTTGCCGAAAATATTGAGGTACATTTACAGAATACCGTTCACGCAGAAGGTTGAAATTGAAAAATGTATGTCATTGTTTCTTAGCTGTTCCTGTTGGTGCTGAGGTCACTGCGCCTCTACTGTCGACTGGTGCTTTCACTACAGCCAATATCCTTAAAGCCAACAACAAAAACGGTAGGTTTGTTTGTGTTTTGATGGACATGAATTTGTAATGCATTTCAGAATGAATGAACTCGTAAAGTATGTTGTCTTTTTTATTTTCAGGGTAAAGCGCAGACCTCCAGAAGTCCTCCTTCTAAAGACAAATCTAATAAAGCTGATAAAAAGCCACCGGAACCCAAAATTTCCCCGGGGTCCAAACGCCCATCTTCCAGTGCTGAGGGGCAGCCAAAGAAAGGAGGAAAGAGACAGAAAAGAAATGTTGAGGATCGAGAGGTCAAAAAGAAAGAAGTAGATGGACAAAGGCCAAAAAATACCAGAAGAAGAAGTACCGCATCCAAAGTGTCATATAAAGAGGAGAGCAGTGACGGGGATGAGGAGCTTAGTGATGAAGAGGAGTTTCAGCTGACCAGTGAGGATGACAGTGACGACTCAGTTGATGCAAAAAGGTCAAAGGGTAAAGAGAAGGGCAAAAGTCAGGCTTCACGACGTTCTAGCAAGAGCAAGAAGAGAACCAGGAAGGCTGAGGAGGAGGAAAAAGATGATGATGAAGAAGAAGAAGACGATGATGACGAAGAAGAAGATGAGCTAGTATGCAAAAAGCAATGGAGGAAAAAGAGGCAGGGAAAAGGCAATGATGAATGGATTGAGGTGTACCTGAAAGAAGCAAAGAGATGGATATGCATTGGTGTCGATCGAGGGGTGGACCACCCAAAGCTCTGCTCCAACCAGGCCACTCAGCCAATTACGTATGTTGTGGGTATAGATGATAACGGTTACCTGAAAGACGTGAGCAGCAGATACGATCCCACCTGGCTCACGTCGTCACGGAAACGGCGTATCGACTCCGAGTGGTGGAAGGAGACTTTAGGCTTCTTCGAGTGTCCTGATTCTAAACAAAAGCAGAAAGAAGACAAAGAGGTACAACAAGATGACAATAATTGTTTTACTCCATGAATTGCTTTATAGATTTGGGTTTCGTTATTTAGGCTGAATTCTAAATGGCTTTCGGTTCACTGTATGCACACTAGATGGGGGATGTAGTATGAATCATCTATTGGTTTGAATACAAATGGGTGACGGTTTAATAGAAAAATAGAAAAAGTGTCTAGAAAAAAATTAATGCATTGGCTCTCTATGAGCCAGAACTTTTGCCTTTGCGCAGATTCACATCTGTGGGACAAAATGTATGCAGCTGTATGATCATTGTTCTGAGATATGTGCTTGTACCTCGGTGTTTTTATAATGATGGTGATGTGCATTGCCCCAACATCTCCCATACACGTTCATTCGAGTTAAGATCGAATGACAGAGAATGGCATTGCATATGGTTTCCACTATTTTCTTCCTCATCAAAGAGTTCGGTATTCACTACATTGCCAAAAGTATTTTCACCCATCCAAATTATTGAATTCAAGTGTTCTAATCACTTCCATGGTTATAGGTGTATAAACTCAATCACCTGGGCATGCAGACTGCTTCTATAAACATTTGTGAAAGAATGGGTCGCTCTCAGAAGCTCAGTGAATTCCAGCATTGTACCGTGACAGGATGCCACCTGTGCAATAAGTCCAGTCATAAAAATTTCCTCGCTACCAAATATTCCACAGTCAACTGTTAGTGGTATGATAACAAAGTGAAAGCGATTGGGAATGACCGCATGGCCTCTAGAGCAGTGGAGATGTGTTCTATGGAGTGACGAATCATGCTTCACTGTCTGGCAGTCCGATGGATGAGTCTGGGTTTGGCGGTTGCCAGGAGAACAGCACTTGTGCATTGTGCCAAGTGTAAAGTTTAGTGGAGGGGGATTATGATGTGGTGTTGTTTTTCAGGAGTTGGGCTCGGCCCCATAGTTCCAGTGAAAGGAACTGTTAATGCTTCAGCATATCAAGACATTTTGGACAATTTTATGCTTCCAACTTTGTGTCAACAGTTTGGTGACGGCCGGTTTCTGTTCCAACATGACTGCGCACCAGTGCACAAAGCAAAATCCATAAAGACATGGATGAGTGAGTTTGGTGTGGAAGAACTTGACTGACCTGCACAGAGTCCTGACTTTAACCTGATAGAACATCTATGGGATGAATTAGAGCGTAGACTGTGATCCAGGTCTTTTCATCCGACATCAGTGTCTGACACCACAAATGCGCTTTTGGACACATGGTTAAAAATATCCAAAACTAAACCTTGTGGAAAGCCTTCCCAGAACAGCTGAAGCAGTTGCATCTGCAAAGGGTTGGCCAACATCATATTAAACTCTATGGATTAAACATTGGATGTTACAACAGTTTATTTGCATGTGAAGGCAGACAAGTGAATACTTTTGGCAATATAGCGTGTGTGTGTGTGCGTGTGTGTATATGTATGTACACTATATATATATATATATATATATATATATATATATATATATATAAAATTACACCGTATTTTTCGGACTATAAGCTGCTACTTTTTTCCCACGTTTTGAACCCCGCGGCTTAAACAACAAAGCGGCTTATTTATGATTTTTTCCTGGGTTTTTCCCGGTTTCACAAACTTCAAGCCAAAAAACTGAACACCATAACATTAGACCAATGAAATTTTTCGAACGGAAACGAAAAAACGCACCTCACCTGTGTTCTGAGCTGCACGGCATCAGGAGAAAAAACTTTTTTTTTAAACGCACGACGCTGCCAAAAGATAAACTTCCGAGAGAAATAGTTGTGAAAGGAAGGGGGAAGACAGTGAACAATGAATTTCTTGGTCGGCTACTGTTTAGATACAAGCCGTTGTAACGCGTTGAGTCTGGGTCATGGGAGAGCTCACTAACTCCAGTTGCAACAGAAATCATATAAGCACAGACAGGTTTCCAAAACTCATGCTTTTTTATTATTCTTGGCAACAGCGTTACGGGTTAGTCAAAGAAACGTAGAAATGAGCATCAGAAAATAATAAGGACATATTCCTCGTCTTGAACACACGCAATAATAGCGGAAAAATGCAGTGGCAGGCTATTCCCGAAATACCGCTCTGCTCCTAAAGAAAGCGCAACATATTTCACCCTTTACAACGTGTGTAACGTGTCTTTCCTTAAAGCCTGTGTAAAGTTCATTAGTGTAGACACCTGCGGCTAATAGACAGGTGCGGCTTATTTATGTTAAAAATAAAAATATTTGTAAAATTCAGTGGGTGCGGCTTATATATGGGTGCGCTTTATAGTCCGGAAATTACGGTATATATGTATGTATGTATCTATGTATGTACACTATATAGTGTATATACCTATGTACATATATACATACACACATACATTATATATAAGTCAGAGATGGGCAACTGGTGGTTTGCAATATCTTTAAATACGGCCCTCAGGACCATGTCAGTCTGATCGCTGAAAAATGAAAAGACTGCTTTCGTATTAGGATGTTAATCCTCCATCCAGGAGAGGGCACTAGTTTCTGCCAGTCACCCTAGTAATTAAAACATAGTAGTATTATGCACATTATTTAGAAATGTAACCAAAATTAGTAAAAAGATTGTTTTATTCAAGTTTAAGGGGGCACCCATGTGTTTGGTGTGTTTGGTCTCAAAACCGGTTATGAAGCATTTGAATTTAAATCAACATCACACCACTGCTCACACAGAAAAATATGAAAGATACACCAGTGATGCCAGAACTGCTCCCATCTCAGATTTAAAAGGTAAAATAATCTGGCTCCCTGGTATTAAGGAGAAAAAATTCTGGTCCTCATTACTATGAAAGTTGCCCATCCCTGCTCTAGGTGATAAAACACATAATGTGCAACCTTTAAATGACTTTTCCTATAAAATGCCTGTGTGTTATGAACATTAGAATAGGGCTGTGTAAGAAATATTGAATATTTTAAATCCAGTTTTATTTAAAACCACAAAAAAAGACACTTTACAATTTCTCTTTATATGCTCTCCCTCCCCCTAACTCTTTTTTTTTTCTTACACATATGCTTGTTTCTCCATTATAGCTGCAGGAGACGTTGATGAATAAGCCATTGCCAACATCCATATCGGAGTATAAAAACCACCCTCTGTATGCATTGGAGAGGCATATGCTGAAGTACGAGGCACTGTACCCCACCACTGCCACCATTTTGGGCTATTGTCGAGGAGAAGCTGTCTATTCACGGTAGTGTGTGTGTGTGTGTGTGTGTGTGTGTGTGTGTGTGTAAATGTGCAAGGGCTGCTGGGGAATGTGACTCGGCGAAGTCCTTCAGATGTGTGCAGTCAAGGTTATAGCACAGATCCTGACTCTTTGACTTGGTATCAGAACACAGTTCATGGACCTGGATACCTAAAAACCTTCAGAACGATTTAGGAGTGTAATTAGGGTTCGATTAGATTTTTAATTTTTTTTAACCTTATGTGTATAATGGCATAGAAGAGCACACACTTGCACATTTTTTTTTATTGTATTGGTCAGCGCTATTGATTCGTTTGTGTTGCATTTTCAGGGACTGTGTCCACACCCTGCATTCCAGAGACATCTGGTTGAAGCAAGCACGCACCGTTCGATTGGGAGAGGAGCCTTACAAGGTGAGAAATCACTCTGTTCCCCATCAGATGGTTAATTTACCTGTCAGAATGCCAAAGAAATAAAAAGTGCAGGTATATTCCTGCCGAAAAAGATTGTCACGTATAACTATAAAATAGAAAAGATATAAATGTAAGTTGATAAATAAATTCGATCCAAACATTAATCAATACAATTAGAGACAGTTGAGTCCTGCGCTCAAATTTAACATGATGCTTTGCTAAAATGGTCTTTTTCACCCCCCCTGTTGGTTCAGATGGTAAAGGGCAGCTCGAACCGTTCACGGAAAGCCAGGTTGATGTCTGAGAACAAAGAGAACAAGGACCTGGCCCTGTTCGGCCACTGGCAAACCGAGGAGTACCAGCCTCCTGTAGCCATCAACGGCAAGGTGAGCATGTCCGAATAAGAGAATTGTATTTGCCAGGTAAGATTTACATTTATTATTTATATTATTTATAGACACCCTTTTCCAGAGTGACATATTTTATTCATACAACTGAGCAACTATGGGGATAGGGGCCCTGGAGTGGCAGCTTGGGTGACTGGGATTTTGACCTTGACTCATGACCTTTCAATCCAATGTCCAATGCCTTAAGCACTAAGCTACCACCTTCACCTACAAGGAATTTGACTTGGCAGTTAGTCCTTTAACTGATGGCACAGAGGGTACATTTGCTGCCTCTGTGCTCTAGGGTTCCCAGATCAAGCCTGAATTTTGGTTTTGTCTGGGTAGAATCTGTGTCTACTTGGTTTTAATCTAATTTCCCCCTGATTCACCACAAATCTATACAAATGCAGTGTTTACTAAAGAGTGAATGTATGAGTAGATTTATTTATACTGTCTAAATAAAAAAAAAAAAAAAAAAGAATCACAATCAAGTACAGGAAAATAAGTTCTTTTAAAAATAGTTAAACTATACAGATGAAAAGACTTATTAAACATTGTGTCATGATCAACACTATGTGGTTGAATCCTTCAATCTGATTGGTCAGAAGATGAGGATACATTTTTTTCTAACAGCAGCTTAGGCAGTTATTGTTCTTTAGCTATTACAAAAAAAATAACACTTCTCTGTTAATACCCAGATTCTTCTATGGAACGGCTCATACACAGGGACCCGTGCCAGGCACATGAGTCCACGTGATCTAAGCCTTGTAATCAACAGCTTTTCAAAAATGTGTTGTTGAATAAAGAAAAATGTATGATGAGAGAGTGAGAGAAAGTGAGTTTGCTACATGGTGTAGTCATTCAGCATGTGTGGGTTGGTGTTAATGAAGTTTTTCCAGGTTGTTATTGAGCTTGGGGGAAAAAATGTGTCTGTGTCTGGGCCTTTTTGTTTTTATAGTTCAGTGTCCTGACGCTGAGGGAGATGGATGTCAGAGCTGCTGGTCTATAGTCAAGATTGATGATTATTGACTTTTCGGGGGCTGGAAAGTGAATGGCACTTTTAAAGCAAGCAGGAACAATACAAAGGTCTAAAGATTGGTGTTTGTGTGTGTGTTTGTGTCTATTGCAGATTCCACGTAACGAATTTGGAAACGTGTACATGTTTCAACCGTGCATGTTGCCAGTGGGGTGTGTGCACTTGCATCTGCCTAATCTGAACAGAGTGGCTCGAAAACTCAACTTGGACTGTGCTTCTGCTGTAACAGGCTTCGATTTCCATGGAGGATACTCGCATGCTGTGTAAGTGTGTGTCTTTTATAATGGCAAAATCTCAAAGCGTAATAATCGAAATGACAAGCCACAATCTGCACACATATGGAAATTGCTGAAATGTTGTTCAGACACAACAGAATGTAAAGGTGCTTCTGAAGGATAGATCAAAGAGACAAAGGACACACAATCAACTGCACTGACATTACATTTATGGCAATTGGCAGATGCTCTTCTCCAGAGGCCATGTATGGAAGTTCTTGAAGAACAAACTCCATTAGATCAGAAAGAAATCTCATCCTGACACCTGATAGTCAGATTTTGATTATTACTGTATGCATTCATGTAGAGAAAAGACAAATCACTTTGCAGGTTTATAGGTACAATCATGACAAAGACATGACCTAGCCTACACAGAATCTAATGGTCTTCAGTTTGGGGTAGTATACTGTAATTTGTTAATAATTCCAAAAATGGCACTACATAATTTAGCAAAATAGATCAATTTACAGTACCGGTAGCGGGTGCATGGATGAGCTCCGGTTCGTGAATAAAAAATAAAATATTTTTACAATTTTGTTGTATTGCTATCATAAAAAATTGTAAGTGGAACCACTGTAATTTGGGGGATACCTGTGTGTGTGTGTGTGTGTGTGTGTGTGTGTGTGTGTGTGTGTATTTTATATATAAAAATTCAAATATCTACATCAAATTTCAAACGCAATTTACGGCCAAGTTAATGGTGTTCTATGCTGCACGGTTCTCTACAACTCTGCGGAAGAGGCAATGACCGGGGGTCTTCCGGTCACCATCTTATAAGCACAAACTTCGTGCATTAAGATGTTTACAAACAGACGATCAGTAAGTATTGAGAAATGTCCTTTTCATAGGGCTTAAATTGATGAAGGTACTCTAAAGCTTTTCTCTTATGCGCTTTCATTGTCATCTCGTCATTTTCTCGTTCAATGTTCCACTTCCCGATTCAAGAAATCTTTTTTACATTTAAATGCAAATTGTGCAGGAGGAAAAGACGAACAATTTTTAGGATGATGTGTCTAAGTGCATGGTCAAGTCAAGTTTATTTCTATTGCGCTTTTCAAAACAGACATTGTTTCAAAGCAGCTTTAAAGAATTTAACAGTTATGGTGAACAAGTGTATTTATCCCTGATGAGCAGCCGTGGCGACTGTGGCAAGGAAAAACTCCCTTAGATGTTATGAGGAAGAAACCTTGAGAGGAACCAGACTCAAGAGAGGAACCCATCCTCATTTGGGTGATATCAAGAGTGTAATTATAGTGTTTAAACAATACGGAACACTGGAGAGTGAGAACTAATATGAGCACTGGAGATTATGAGTAAGAGTTTTTTACAGTCATTTGAGATTATTGAACCAGGAGCTACTGAGCAACTCCTAAAATAAATAAAGACCCATCTCAACATAACAGAGCATAATAAATGTAATCAGATTGGGGTTAAAATACATTTTCTCTGCTTCTTTTGGATCTGGACATAGGAGAGGAGTTGCATATGATCACCTTGCTGAAATAAAAGACAGAGAGGGCAGATGCATAATGATGAGGTTGAGTTGAGGGCACCTTAATCACTATTCTTAATGTCTATGCACCTCCAGGAAGTAAATGTTCTTTTTTCAAGACTTTGATTGATCTAATAACATCTGAATCGCAGGGCATTTTTATCGGCAGGGGGATTTTAATGTTTTATAAGACCCTAAATTAGATTCTTCGAACTCTTCCTCTCAACTAGTGAGCCCATTGTGGAAACAGATAAACACAATGGTAAAAGAAATAGGTTTGATTAATGTATGGAGAGACTTCCATCCAGGACAAAGAGAATTTGGATATTATTCAATCCCACATACATCCTGCCCAAGAAGTGATTACTTTTTTTTGCATTTGGAAAAGACAAATTCTGAATAACAAATTGCACCATAGGATTAATTGATATTTCTGATCATGCTTCAATATCAGTTTTTCTAAATGTATAGAATAAACCAAAAAACACTCTCTGGAGACTAAACTCTAGCATCCTGAATAATAGAGCGATTGGGGAACAACTTATAGAAGAAATAGATCAATATGTGGAGCAGAATGATAATGAATTAGTCCCACCTACTATATTATGGGATGCATGTAAAGTTGGGAAAAATAGGGGTAAAATAATAGCTATTATGTCCAAATAAAAAATAATGTAGGCTTGAAAAAGTTAACACACTTACAAATAGTAGAAAATTAAAACCGAGTTGGATAACCTACATACACAGGAAATTGAGGAAAAAACTAATGTTCCTAATGCAAAAATATTATGAGTCTGTAGGCAAAGACATGAAGTTATTTGCCAGAATGTTACGCAAGCAACAAGCCGACTTGACGATGCAGAAGATACAAGACCCAATATAAAAACACATATAAGTCAGAAGATATTCAGAGAGTGTTTAAAAATTATTATAAAAATCTGTATACTAAATCACAGACTGTAGATCCTATTAAAATGTATTATTTTCAAATTTCTGTAAAACTCCCTTTGGTGAGTGATACCTGGGATGCTAATTTAACTGCAGATATAACTGAAGAGGAAATGAATATAGCAATATCCAGGCTTAAAACAAATAAATCACCAGGACCAGACGGATTTCATTCCGAATGGTATATGGTATTCAGACAACAACTTTTTACCATTTTTCACCATTTTATTATGTTTTACACAGAAGAGATTTGCCACCCTCATGGCGAGAAGTCGTAATTTCTGTATTCCAAAAGAGGGGAAAATAAACAAGACTACACATCTTATAGACCAATCTCCGTCCTGAATATGGACTATAAGCTATTTGTCTCAGTTCTGTCTAAAAAGCTTGAATTGATTATGCTGGAACCAGTTAACTCAGAGTAATCTGGTTTATTCGGAGGTAGGCAAACGCAAGACAACATTAGACGGACTATCCATAATATCAGTCATATTCAAGATTCTAATTTACAAGCTGTCCTCCTAATTCTTGATGCCAAGAAGGCTTTTGATAAAGCCAACTGACTGATTCTTAAGATAAAAAATTCCGTTTCCATGAGAAATTTATGAAACATATCTTCGTGTCTTACCATGAATACCCTGCTGCAGTGGACCAGGCAAAATTCGAAAATTAAAGGTATTAACATCAAAGACGATGAGCACAAAAATAGCACTATTTGCTGATGACATATTGTTTATCTAAAGGAGTCAACAGAGTCGTTGGCTAAGCTGATCTCGAAACATCGCTTTTCAAGAGCGGATTCAGGATTTAAATTGAATATTTTAAAAAACACAAGTATTGACTTTTAATTATAACCCCCAAGAAGAAATTTAAAAGGATTATTCTTTAAATTTGGATTATACATATATTACTTAGGGATAAATATCCCCAAGGATATGGACAATTTAGAAATGCTCAACTATGGCCCTATCAATAAAAAAATTTTTATTAGACATCGCAAGATGGAACCTTTTATCGTTATTCAACATCTAGAGAAGATTCAGTTAAGCAAAACATACTTCTGAGATTACTCTATATATTCCAGTCTTTATCTTTTACCATGTCCAAAAAACAATTTTCGGAGTGGGATAAACTGATTTCCAGATTCATATGGCAAGGAAAGAAACCAAGGGTAAAATATTAAAGCCTGCAGCTGAGTAAAGACAAAGGAGAGGTAGCCCTTCAATGTTTGCAAAAATATTCCTGGGCAGCCCAGTTGAGATTAATAGTTAGATGGTACAATCCAGAGTATCACGCAAGATGGAAGGACATAGAGATTGGTTGGTTTGGTGATATTCCTATTCAAGCGATCATTGTAGACGAAAATGTAATCAAAGAAAACCAATGGATTTAGTTAATTGATTTGAGATTATTAATTATTAGAACCTAAAGGACTCTATGCAGGTATTGAAATGCATATGATTCAGATTTTAAGCCAAATTTTTAGATTTGTGCTTCAAAATATGAGCTGAGAAAGGGATCAATGCCTACTGTTCAATCATGGATAAAGGAAAATTATTAGATTTAAATTCTCCTAAAGAAAGTTGACTAAAATACATGAGCTGGAGCTGAAGATGTTGAGATTTTCATTGGGAGTGACGAGGAAACGCACATGTAGGACGTTTTGGAGACAAGGTGAGTGAGGCCGATTGAGATGGTTTGGACATGTGCAGAGGAGGGACATGGGGTATATCAGTGGAAGCATGCTGAGGATGGAGCTGCCAGGAAGGAGGAAACGAGGTAGACCAAGGAGGAGGTTTATGAATGTGGTGCGGAAAAACATGCAGGTAGTTGGTTTGGACGAGGCAGATGTAGAAGACAGAGTAGTATGGAGACTGATGATCAGCTGTGGCGACCCCTAACGGGAGCAGCCGAAAGAAGTCTCTTGCTGGAGAAATACTGTTCGCTTTTTCCTCACTACATAACAGAAAAATTCATTTCTAGCAACTCAAATTGTTGATGTTGTGGCTCACAAAGTGCTAACCACTTTCTCATATATTGAGTATGCCCTACTCTCAGGAGTTTTTTGGGAAAAATATACAAATTATATTAGAAAAGATTTTAAGCATTTCAGTCGATTACAGTATTGAAGTACTTTGGGTGGCAGTATTTTCTCTGACATTGTAAAAAGTACACTGTGTGAATTACCAAAAAGGCATATTTGTTGACTTTTGGTAAAAATGGATTGAGTATAAAACTCATTGAATTTTTTTGCTATAGAACCCATTTTATTTTTACTTATAGAGATTATGTCCATATCCCCTTTCTTTTGTTTTTGTTTTTCCCCTTTCTTTTGTAATTTGAAGAGAGAGATTTATGTTATTGTCATGAAGAACTTGTTTTTTGTTTGTTTGTTTTGTTTATCTTTTTTTTTTTTTT
>JAAIIK010020251.1:126338-173877 GCA_014706435.1 Silurus glanis
ACACACACACACACACACACACACACACACACACACACACACACACACACACGCAAACATCTATATTGCTGTGCTTTGCATGCAAATGTTTTTTTTTGTTTGTTTTTTTTTTTTAAGTGGTATTTTTTGCAGTTGACAAGAGCTTTTCACCAACACATAATCTACACTTAACCATTATTCCTTTCTCCTTTTCCTCGACTATTTCAAAATAATAAGAATACTTCCACGCAGTAATGTAATCCCTAGTTTGCCATCTCCGCTTCTGACCAGCTTCTGTTCCTGCTGCTCGCACGTGTGAGTGCGCGATTCTATGTGACTACGTTCATTTTAATTCAGTATTTATTTTTTTATGCAAAATAATTTAACTGAAAAGTAACTCGCATTACTTTTTTTTTAAAAAGTAACTCAGATATTAGTGTGTAAATTTATAAAGTAACGCGCTACTTTACTCGTTACTCCAGAAAAGTAATATTATTACGTAACGCACGTTACTTGTAACGCGTTACCCCCAACACTGATTGTAAATATACAAATGAACATAGAAACAGCTAAGTGGAGTCAAATGCAGTGCTTTGAAATGGTGTTTACATATTTTACTCTAAAGCCTTTGGGTTATTGATCTGAATATTTCAGGTTCAAGTCCCAGCAAGAGCAAGCTGCCACTGTTGGGCCCCTGAGCAAGGACCTTACGACTTTTTTCTCCATTGGTGCTTTCTGACAAGCTTGGATATGTGATGAAAGAATTTTACTTTCCTGTAATGCATATGTGACAAAGTCTCTTATGTCAATGTATAACTAAGTGCATGCCCTGTGCTCATTCTCGTGCCTGATAATAATTCTAAATGTACCTATGATTGGCAAGAGAGCGTCCTTGGCAGAGATATACCACTTATAAAACAGGCCAGATTTCAATTATAGACCAGACGGAAAGTACAATTATACAGTGGTATTTTATGAGTTTAACACCTTCCACCTCCTGTGCAGCCTGTTGTTCGTGCCTCAGTTAACGCCTCTGCTCAGATCAGTGCAACATACATCCAATACCTTTTGCTCCAGCTCTCGGGTTGCGCCCTAAATCACTGACTACCGAACACATAGTGCACATTATATGAAGCGTAGTCCGTGTGATCGTCTCCTCCACGGTGCATCCTCAAGAGTCGGAAGTCATTCAATTGAGACGCAGCCGTTGGATCAACAGGACCCGGAAGTGACGCCACTCACTAAGCCCCCGCTTGTATGTTGGTGTGTGCATCAGCTCCAGAAGCGCTTCTATCGCCTGGGTGTATTTTCCTGCAGCAGAAGTCGGGCGATTCCTTGTGGCATTTCGGTAGGTGAAATAAAATCGGCGTGTTTTGTCGCAAAAGGCATTTCCCCCCCCCTCACGTGTTTGACACGTGAGAGTTCGGGGAAGATTGGGATTAAAAAAGGGGCCTTGTTTACATGCCAGTCCGGGGGTTGTAGTGCGCTCTGGCGGCGGCTGCTCTCGCTTCCACCGGGGGAGGAAATGATCTCCGGTGTGACTCCGGGCTCGGAAAATGTAAATAAAACAGTGTATATGTGCACATCCGGACGTATTGAAGTTAGTTTTGGTAAAACATGATGGTGTGTTCACAGCTCAGTCTCCTGCGTATACACTGCGATAGCTAAAACATGCTAAGCTAGCTCTGAGGTTAGCGAACAGCGCAGCGTCCGCGATTAGAAACAAATCCAGCTACTGAGTCCGGGTCTGATGGAGTCCCGTGTCTCCCCGCCCTACCAGACTGAAACTAATCCCCAAGTAGGCATTTTGCGTTATTATGTGTGTCACCGTGTGCCCTAGTTATTAATAGCAGTGCGGGAATGTACAGCGAGTTGTTTTTCGGATCTGGAAAAAAAAAAACCTTGAGCTGGATGGGGTGAGAGTCTACATTTCGGACCGATCTCTTGCTCTATCTATGGAGCTCCTGGCTCTGATTCAGCAGCGGAGTCTGTGACTGGGGTCACAGCTGTACACTGGGACATGAACAAACTCTGGCAGCGATCACATCAACTAACTTGCCCTGATCTTTCCTCTGATCTCCTGCCCTATCTCAGGTTTGAGCCGTTAAAACGCAGCGGCAAACCATTCACTCTTTGGTCTTTGTCCATTTCGACCATCTGTGCTCACCTGAGCAGCACGAGTGAAAAAAAAAAAAACATCATATGGCAGGAAGCCCACGAACTCCAAAACAATTCAGTTCCAAAACATTCACACTTTGACCTCAGTGTGAACTAGCCAAGGCCAATAATTCTGTAGTTAAGAGAGAGAGAAAAAAACAGGCCGTGACCAGGAGATGCAGGTTACTGATCCAGAGCGATAAACACAGAGGGCTGGATGAGCACCAGATGTGACGCAAATCCTTCATGATTCACTTAAACGATTTTCTTATTCAGTGGTACAGTGGCATCGTTGTGCACATTTATCATTCAGCCCAACTACAACATAGTGTCCCGACCCGGTTCTTGGAACCACCAGCGTTGGGTGACCTCTCCCAATCTCATCTGTGCACTGTTCCGTTCTGGTTGATTCGAACCTTGGTGTGTTTGCCCTCTAGGTCATTAAGGCATGCGAGAACACTGCAAAACACATTCAAGTGCGGACCAAAATAACCGATCTGAGACCCGGTCCAAGCCAGGTGCTCTCAGTCTACTTCCAAGTGTACTTTAGGACGATTCAGTTACAAGGATAAATGGATTTGACTCTCGACCAGCCTGCCTGCAGGAGCGACCCAAACATGCCGGCTGTTCTGGGTTGCGACGTTACTTCGCATAAATATTTTGCTGAAATGTGACGTTTTCTAGATATCTTCTGTAGACAGATTAGCACATTGGTCCTGGGGGAACGTCATCTCGTTTCACTGTGGGTTAAAAAAAAATGGGTTGATTTGACTGGATAAATTCTAGATAAATTACACAAATATAGGATTAGAGCTATTTTATATAATTAGCATATTTTATTATTATAGGGTGATTTGTATTATTTCTGCACACACTCTGTAAAGCTTTATCTTTCTCATGGCAATATTTCATACAATTTATTTCTATGCTTCTCAACCAAGATTTTCCTCTTTTTGTCTTCTGTTTACACTAAACAGAAGTGTATTTTTCACTCTGATTTGCACTCAACAAACAAAACGAATTGAACGTGGAAGCGCCAGCATTGTGTTTTGGTTGAGAAAAGGCCAACAAAATAAAAAATCTCAAGCCAAAAGCTCCGCCGTGGTAAAAACCGACTCTGGCGGACGGTAGGAAATGATTAACACAAATCAGCTATAGTGTCCAACTGTCCACTTTTCAGGGCGTAACTGCAGTGCACGATGAAGCCTTCAGTGCTTTATGGAATACACCTGCTTTAAATTGTTTAATGAAAACATAATAACCGGTGACTGATCAATTCCTCGATTGTGTCTTTGTAGTGTTTCTCTCAGCTCGTCCCCATTTCTGGATTCCTCATGAGTGACGGGGAGTGCGACTTTTTCTGCTTCTTCCGCTGCTGCTGAGTTCGGCACGGCCCCCTTGGATACGCGGTCCAGTCTGGGGCAGACAGCGGCAGCACCGAGGGCCGCTTGCTGGTGGAGAGCGGCGTTTGAGACGGCATACGGATAAGCCACGAAGGCTATGTCTGTGGACATGAGCAGCCAAGCGTCCGACAGTAACGAGGAAGATTTCGAAGAGGAGGACAATGAGGGCGCGGAGGAGGAAGATCAGGGCGATATGGCTTATTATTATGAAGGCGTGGCGGGCGACGTGGAGCAAGCGGAGCCCGACACTTTCGATCCGGAAGAGTACCAGTTCACGTGTCTGACTTATAGAGAAAGCCAGAGACTGCTGACCGAGGAAGTCAACCACGTGTCCACCTCACTAAAGGTTTGTATATATGATGTGTGTGTGTGTCGTTTCCATCTGAACGATGCCTCGGTTGTGAAATGGGACAGAACAGACAAACGCTCAAAGTTGTTCAGACAGTACTGTTTTTGTTTTTCCCCAATGCAAACAATTTCTCAGTACTTTCTCAGTAGGTCTGATTGGAGAGGTGTTCCACAAGAGCGCATTTTCAGAAATGAATCTGTCTTGTCCATATTTCGAAAGATTTGGCTCATTTAAGTAAATATGCCTGCAAATTAAAACAATGGAAATCGTACTCGTCTGTGAGTGCGATTAAAGCAAACTGCTTTAATAATATTTAAATAGTTGTCTATCGATCTAAATGTGTCTAAATATACTATTTATATATAAATATACCACTTTTCATTTTTATTTTTTTATTTTTTTAGGAAAATGTTAATATGGCGATAGACTGTACCACTTCTTTTTATTGCTGTTTAAAAATAAAGCACCGGATTCCATTAGAGTCCATTAAAGTATCATTTATTTATTTCCCCCAACACGCTTCAGCCCTGCGGGTGGGCAGAGCTGACTCACTGAACGGTCTGATGTAAAACACACTGAGAGGAAACCCTGCTGCGTCCACGTATGTGTGTGAGAGAGTACCGAGAGAAAAGGCTGTTTGTAGCTCTGCATATTTAAACGTGACCTGGCACTAGCGTGACCGTGTGGGCTGTACAGCTGCTTCTCCTGAACCCACAGAGACTTCATCAGGTTTAAATCTTCCCCTGGTAGCATGCAGGGAGATGCTTCCTGAAGTCAGCAAGCCAGGCTTTTAACGGAGGCTACATTAGCGCGAGCTTGCCTTCATTCTGTTTGAGAAATGGAACACGAGCGCTTGGGAACGAGATGTTTGTATCAGGGATGTAACTTATCACAAGGTAATATGTTGCATTGCGGCCACAATAGGAAGAACGAGGTCTTGTCAATTTTCGGATTGTGTAATGTTTATTTGTAAGTGGATTATTTTTTTTTTTTACATTTCTGTCCGTTTTCCCGAATGCAGTATACAAAAGTGTATAAAGTTCGGCATCGCAGACTCACTCCTGTCACATTAGAATTCTACGATCCTTCAGAATTTGGTCTGTCGAGCCATGAAATGCACATGTCCTTTACAGGCAAATAATTAACATGCGATTGTCGAGGTGTCAGCGATCTGTGATGCAGATGATGTTTAAGCCTAATAGGGCTTAAGACTATTTGCTTCTCAAGTTTTTCCATAGCAGACAATTTCCCTGGAATGGTTATAATAAAACTACTGGCTGAATATTATCTGGTAAACCTTCTAAGCAATCTGACTGGCTTTCTCACTGTTTCACTGACAAACACCCGAACGTTTCCTTGACCTCTAGACTTCACCGCAATCAGCATGCGCAATCTAAAGTCCAGTGTTTTTTCCTACATTTCCTTCATATGTAGCAAAAGCGTGATCGCCACACATGAGCATCGTGTCTCGTTTTAGTGTACTAATACAAGTATTGAAAAATCTGATCATGCAAATCTCGCTCAAGTTGTTTGATTGTGTTAATAAAATATTTCTAGCACAATCCACAAATTCATTCTTCAGTCGAAGTAAATCAGTGGTATATTTTTTTATAAAATTTTTTTTCCTCTCTGTATTTCCCTAGGTATCACCAGCTGTAGCCAAACTGGTCCTTGTACATTTCCACTGGCAAGTGTCCCAAATACTAGACAGGTAAGACAACGACCGGCACACAAACAGCCGTGAATAAACGTGTACCAAGTTTACAAAACAAACAAAGAAGGGGAAGAGCTGATTGCGTGTTCTCTGTGTGTGTTATAGGTACAAGTCCAACTCGTCTCAGTTGCTATGTGAGGCCCAGGTTCAGCCCATATCCACCTGTCGATCTCTCACTGTACGTATCTGCTCGTGGTGGTGGCGGTAATGTTTTTGTTGTTTGTTTTCAGGATTGCTTCAGTGTTGTATAAATAAGTCTCACTAGAGCTTGTATGGGATATCTATTTGGGAAGTTATTTGGCAGCCCAATTGTACCATAACTCTTTCCACTAGTTCGGCATGTACAGTAGTTCTGGTTTCAGCACTAGCATATCAGTGGGTGTATTTTCTACATATAAACAACACCTCCGCTGGCTGGAAAAGCTCAAAGTCACCAATTTATAGCTAAACTAAAACCTGAATTCAGTTTGGCTCTATTTAAGGCATTTCTGCTTACCTGACACTGTTTGTTCGAGGCGGTATAAAAAAGTTTTGAGACCGGTGGTGCTAACTGGTTCTATTCCGACCACGTGCGTTACCACGTCTGCGATTTCTTCACGGAAAACAAGTTAGAACAAAGAGCAAACATGAAATTCTGCCTCAAACTGGGCAAATCTGCCACACAAACGTTTGACACGACACGCGCTTGACATAACGGCGATGCTGCAACGAGTCGTTCGAGGTGTTTTGAATGGCACACGCCCTTCAAGAGTGGAAGAACGACATTCAACGAACTCAACCCCCGTAAATGTCAAAACCATCAGCCAACTTGTGCATGGTATGTGCCGGAGAACAAGCCACATGATCTTACTTCCAGACCCACCTTACTCGCCAGATTTGGGCTTCTGCAGACTTCACCTTTTTTCCCAAAGATGAAGATCCAGCTCAAAGGTCGCCGTTTTGACACAATTACGGCGATCCATCGTTCAAGTTTATTTCTATAGTGCTTTTCACAACGGACATTGTCTCAAAGCAGCTTTAAAAATTTAAAAATTAACTTTTAAATTAAAGTGAATGATGTGTATTTATCTCTGATGAGCAGCCATGGTGACTGTGGCAAGAAAAAAACTCCCGTAGATGAATGAGGAAGAAACCTAGAGAGAAACTCAAAAAGGGGAACCCATCCTCATTAAGGTGATATCAAGAGTGTGATTATAGTCTTTAAACAATACAGAACACTGGAGAGTGAGAACTAGAATGAGTACCGGAGTGTGTGATTATGAGTACTGTCCTTTCTGCAGTCTTATACTGTCAGATTACTTTGTGGAACCAGGAGCTACTGAGCAACTCATAAAAAAGCTAAACATTTGATATCACCATAGATCCAACACCAACTCCTCCATGCCAAAACCTTTACATCGTGAATTGCAGAAGGTGCTTAACACACGTCGAAAAGAAGATTTCCAGGACACATTCCAGAAGTGGCAGGAACGCTGGGAGAGCTGTATTGTAGTGCAAGGGGACCTTTTTAAAGGTGATAGTGTGTAAACATAGATAAATGAAGTACTTTCTTGTAAACAAGGCTAGTCTCAAAACTTTTCAATACCACCTCGTATTGTTGTTTACACAAGTGTGTGATTTGTGCAGTGTGTTTCATAACCTCGCCTACCAAATCACACGGGCATATTACAGTCATTTCGAAATGTTCGCATGTGCATCGCTTTGCATTATAAATGTGCTGGTGGATGCTTGTTTTAGCAGAAGATGGGAATCCGTATAATCAATAAAAATACAATATTTATGAACAGTGGAGTAGTTTGTTAGGGTGCTTGGTAATAGCTGAAATGAAAATCACTCTTCTGTTCCATATTGAAATCACAAATATTCTATACAGACAAACGTTTGTGGACACCTGACCGTAATATACATATGTGCATTTTGAAAGCCACATTAGGAAGTTATAATTAACTTCCACACTCCTGGGAAGATGTTCCCCTAGATTTTGGAGTGTGCGTGTGGAGATTTGTGCTATTTCAGCCACATGGGTGTTAGTAAAGTCAGGTTTCTGATGTAGGGTGAGGAGGCCTGGGGTTGCATTTAGTGTTTTAATTCATCCCAAAGTCAGCCCTCTAGAGCAGGTCACTCAAGATCTTCCACTCCAACCCATAAAACCATATGTTCATGGAGTTGGCTTTCTGCACAGGGGAATTGTCATGGTGGAACAGGTTTGAGGTCCTTCAAGATAAGGAAAATTTTGATACCACATATGCTTGTAAAAGATAAATGTCTCAATACTTTTGTCAGTACAGTGTGTTTTTTTTTTTTTTTTTACATTAATTCAATCAACTCAACTTTATAAAGTGCAGGTTTATTGCACTTTATATTGCAATTTAGAACTCTCATTGAAAGCTGGACCTAAGCCATGTTAATAGATTGTGGGGGTTTTTTCTGTGTTTTAGAGGTCTTTAGTTGAAAGATCTGAACAGTGGTCTGTGATCACAGTAAATAAAAAATAAAAATAAATCCGTGGGAATTTCACGTTATATTCTTTTCTATTCTGTTCTTTTAAACTCAGACCAATGCAAAGTTATTTAGCTAATTAAAGCTCACAAGTAACTAAAGCTGATTATGATGAATTAATAAAGCTACAGTGTGTTTTGGTTAATACCGTGCTCTCATTCCATGTGTGTCCCGTGTGTGTAGGCCGTGGCGTCGTTGCAGTGCGGTGTGTGTCTGCAGTTTGTACGGAGAGATGCGCTGCTCTCTCTACCGTGTCAGCACTCCTTCTGCAAATCCTGCTGGGAGCAGCACTGCACCGTGCTGGTCAAAGATGGCATAGGAGTGGGTAAGTACACCCACACATCTACATGGACGATGTGATCAGGAGTTGTTGGAGTGAGCGACATTCTGCTTATATTCCTCTCATTATTCCTGCTTGAATGTGAAAAGTGAAAAAAGGCGAGCTCTTTATCTGGTGTCTCTTCCTTGTTACAGATCTGATTTTATTTTAAAGCACTTTTTTTTTCTTTTTGAAAATTTTTTTTATAGCATTTAAATATATTACTGCTTGAACTCAGCAAATATTTTTAAATCCACCCATGTATGTGTGCACTTTTAGGGATCTCTTGCATGGCTCAGGATTGTGCTCTTCAGATGCCAGAGGATTTCGTCTTGCCACTGCTGCCCAATGATGAACTAAAGGACAAATACAGACGCTACCTCTTCAGGGACTACGTAGAGGTAGTGTGTGTGTGTGTTTTTTGCATGATAAATTCAACGTGATACAGACTATCAAGAGCTGACAGACTAGGATTGAAATGACCATCATAATTTTTGAAAACAACATATCACATAAACAAGTAACTAAATAATTCAAACATGACAGCATTTAATTCTGTATTTGCTGCATCCACTCAGCCCAGATCATTACAGGAGGACAAGTCACCATGTGTTTAATCAAAAACACAAACAAAAATGAAGTAGTAATCAGCATCGCACTGGTATGCAGGAAAAAACTTGCACTCAAAACCATTCCAACTGGCTGTTTTGGAGCGGAGGGTTTACTAACACGTTATACGTATTGCTTATGTTCTCAGGCCATAGGCAGGTAAGAAAACGTGTCCATATCATGCTCTTTGAGCTCATTTCCGGAAGCTGGGGGTGGTTATTTATTTATTTATTTTTTATTTTTATTTTTCTTTATTTAATTTGTGCAAATAAAATTTGAATTTGCTGCTCAAGCCATTTGTGTGCATTTATTTCTTTATTTTATGCACAACATTTGGCATTATAACATTATGACCAGTGAAGTGAATAACACTGATTATCTCTTCATCATGGCACCTGTTAGTGGGTGGGATTTATTAGCAGCAAGTGAACATTTGGTCCTCAATGTTGATGGACCCGGGTTGCAGTGGTCAGTATCTATCAAAAGTGTTCCAAGGAAGGAACAGTCTTGAACCGGCGACGGGGTCATAAAGGGGCCGTGGGGAGCGAAGGCTGGTTCGTGTATTCTGATCCAACAGATAACTCCTGTAGCTCAAACGAAAGAAGTGAATGCTGTTAATGCTCAATGGGTCAGAACTGTTTTGGCAGCAAAAGCGGAACCAACACAATATTAGGCAGGTGGTCATATTGTTATGCCTGATTATTGATCATAATGTTATGCCTGGTCAGTGTATATTGTTTTGTTGTATTCAAAAGGTATCAATCTTGCTGTTTTGCTTTAGGTGGTAACTCTGCTATATGATGTCTATTACGATTCATGAGATATGAAACTTATATTAGACCTGACCATGGAAAGACCCTGCCCTCCATCCCCAGCAGGATTCAAATGCTGAATCTCCCAATGTTAGAGTTTATAATAATTGTACTGCTAAAGTAGCCTACAGGTTTAAATGATGAAGAAAATCTTTTGATATCAGTTTTTCTTTTTCTGTGTCTTTCTACAGAGTCACTTCCAGCTGCAGTTGTGTCCCGGCGCAGACTGTCCCATAGTCATTAAGGTGCAAGAGCCTCGAGCTCGGAGAGTTCAGTGCAGTCGTTGCGATGAAGTCTTCTGGTAAATAAAAACGTCCTTGTTTGAAGAGACAACAAGCAGTCAGTCAGCCTTATATTCACGCTACATTTAACACGTGGAGATTTGCACGTTAACACGATAACGGCCACCTCATTAATAGTAGCTTCTTATAGGCGCTGTATGTGTTCTTTCTGTTTTTCTTCCTAGTTTTAAGTGCAGGCAGATGTACCACGCCCCCACAGATTGCGCTACCATTCGCAAATGGCTCACCAAATGCGCAGACGATTCAGAGACTGCCAACTACATCAGCGCGCACACTAAAGACGTGAGTGTTATTGGCAACATCTGAACACATGCGGGTTCACCTAGATATACACACTTTAACATTATTGTGAAGCAAGTAAAGACATGGAATGCATGAAAGCTGCCAATTATTATTTTTTTTTTATTAAATTATTTTTTTTTTTACTCCTGTTGAACCGTAGTGTCCTAAGTGCAATATCTGCATCGAGAAAAATGGCGGCTGCAACCACATGGTGAGTAGTGTGCACTTCAGTCTCTCCTGCACCTTCATGGCCATGGGAGCACACCTTCTAGAGATAATACTTTTTGCTTCCTTTCAGCTCTAATATGACATCAATTATGCATTCTCATTAGAGGTCCACCGATATGGGTTTTTCTCTATCCAATGTCGATATTTAGAAATCAGGGCAGTCGATGGCTGACGTATAGTGGCTTTTTAAATTAATTTTTTGGGGGGGAAAAAAACAATTTAACCTGCCATCTCATACAATCTAACAGCTAAGTACAAAGAAGTGAAAATTGCTTACATTAAACATTTACTGAACAACACAAGCCTCTACAATTAGTGTACTTGTGTTGATTCCGCATGTCAATTCGGCAGCGGAGCTCGTTGGATAGAAGGAGAGCTCTGATTGGCTGTTCAGATTAGCAAATAAGCACACGAGAAAAACAATTGTAGCTGACGAAAGCAAACAGCGACGGTGTAAAGAGGGAACGCACAGACACTTGTCATTCTTGATTCGTCTTTGCAACTCAGCAGAAATGATTGAAAAAAAGCTACACAAATGCGTTAGTAATAATCGAAGCAGGTGTAAACGCTGGATGCTTTATATATTCACAGTTCAAGCTTCTCCCGTTTCCCTGTTTGGATGCCGAATACAGATTATTGCCTCCTGCTGGCATGCGAAAATTCAATCAGTCGACCTCTAATGCTTATTCTAATATTAGGCCCGGCACGGTACATTCGCAGATCGGCCTCATTTAAAGAGCATGTTCAACAGTTTACTGCACTCAATAACATTTAAATCCACTGTTTAGGAAAAGATTCACAAATCGCAGATGCCTGAATGTAAATGTGATCAGCATAGATAGTAAACTTTATACTACCACAGCTATAAAAATATACATTTATAGTTATATAATATGCTTTGTGGATATTTTTTTTCTTTTCTTTTCAAGGAAGGCAAAAACACATTTAATCCGAAAAATGCAGTAGTTCTCTGCTCATGCCTGATGCAGTTTAGATAAATGAGGATGAGAAGCACTTGGCCAAAATGTTAATAAATTACTGCCTACACAGTTTGTGTTCCCTTTTCATGTATATTTGGTACTGATCAAATGAAATCATATACCTTTTCAATATGGGGTTCTTTGCATTCGATGTTGGCCAAGTGAGCTCAAATATACTTCAAATTGAAATAATATCAAATTGAAAAGGTTACTTTAGGTTGTTTCATGTTTTTCTATACACTCCTCACATTAACTGATTGTCTAGAGGCAAATTGAGATTTGTTTTATTTCTTACTTTTATAATAAGTGTTGTTTACAAGGTTCCTAAAAGAGTTTTCTCCTCCCTCCCTCCCTCCCTCTCTATCTCTCTCTCCATCTCTCTATGTAGCAATGCTCCAAGTGTAAACACGGTAAGCGCCCAGCTGCTGCACATGTAAGATTACCTAATCAAATTTAAACATGCTGTAGTTTGTCTTTGAATTAAAGCCATGTATGTGTGTAGATTTCTGCTGGATGTGTTTGGGAGATTGGAAGACTCACGGGAGCGAGTATTACGAGTGCAGTCGCTACAAAGAGAATCCTGACATCGTCAACCAGAGTCAACAGGCGCAGGCTAGAGAGGCCCTGAAAAAATACCTCTTCTACTTTGAGAGGGTACGGCACGTGCATACCTGAACACAAGCACTTCACAGAAGCCGTAAACAACTCCTAGTTAACTTGGGTCACTAGGGTAGTGACTTCTTGGATGTGAAAATGACATAATTTTTATGATCTTCACAAAAAGAAATGACTGTTTATTTCACAGTTATTACATACATATGCTGATTCTTTTAGTTATGAATTACATACAAAATATCTATTGAATCTTTCCTGAGTGTGAATTAAGAGTTTTTACTTGGAGCTGATTTTTAAGAGATCCAGTGTTTTTTCCCATTACCACAAATGCTAATGCTGTTAAGTGGTCTTAGGGAAACAACAAAAATGTGTGTGTGTGTGTGGATGTGTTTAGTGGGAGAACCACAATAAGAGTTTGCAGCTGGAGGCTCAGACGTACCAGCGCATTCAGGAGAAAATTCATGAGAGGGTCATGAATAACCTGGGTACCTGGATTGACTGGCAGTACATGCAAAATGCTGCCAAGCTGCTTGCCAAGGTAGATAAACATATTGCTGTTCACTCTGTAAGGTCCACACAGAACAAAAAACCCCTATGGCACCCCTATGTAATTTCTAATGATATGCTATAGCATTACGCTTTATTTCAATGATTAGTATTTGTTTTATCCCTCCTTAGTGTCGATACACACTGCAGTATACCTACCCCTACGCCTATTACATGGAGTCCGGCCCCCGCAAAAAACTGGTGAGTGGCATTACCAAGAGGAACATGTGAATATTTATACACAGGTCTGTTTAGGCCACATATCTATAGATTTTATTTATTTACTGAAAATATTAAATTTTGAGTGTCATTTATTTATTTTTGTGTTAATAGCAGAAATCACTATTAACTAGGCCTGCAACTAACGATTATCTTTATAGAGTTTAACTATTATCTTCATAGAGTTTAACTCTTCTTTTATAGAGTCTAACTATTATCTTTCTAGAGTTTACATATCTTTCTAGAGTCTACAATAGAGTTTAACTATTATCTTTCTAGAGTTTGACTATTGTCTTTCTGGAGTTTAACTATCTTATAGCCGGTTGGCCCAGTCGCCTGTGTATCTTACCGCCATGCAAACCCGTAACTTGAGCAGCCCAAATAATCGATAACGACATTCGTTGACAACGAATTTCATTATGGATTATTATAAATTTTATCTATAGTTGTTTACTAGTGGCTATTGTACTGGAATAATATTGAGCTATTGTTTACATTGTGTGTGTGTTTTTGTGTTTGTATATGCAGTTTGAGTACCAGCAGGCACAGTTGGAAGCAGAGATCGAGAACCTGTCATGGAAGGTGGAGAGGGCAGACAGTTATGAGAGGGTAGAGGGAGAGCTCAATGCCACTGATAGAGGGGTGAGAACACACAGGACACTTGTTACTTGTTTTGTTATTAGATTGTGTGTCCTAACGCACTCTTGCATTGGCAAATTAAATGTAAAGCTGCTTTGTGAAAAGCGCTATAGAAATAAACTCGGAAACGTGAAATTCAAGCGATAACTCCTCGCCGAGTGCATTGCAAAGCTCAAACCCTTATTCTAACCCTTATCTAAATTTTGTGTATTCTCATCTTACAACACCTGGGCAATAACTTTAATACGCATTTGGATAATACAGTCTAAATATAAAGGAGTATGTGGCAATAATCCAGTGGCCACAATAATAAACATATTTTATATTATAGGTTTAATTTTCTGCTGCATAATTATAAACATTAAAGCACTTTCTTAACTTGGATGTGCGATAGTTTTTTTTTTAAAAAACATAATTCAGATACAAAATATTCATGGCTTTAAACAACACTTAATGCACCTTCAGATGAGTGCGTTTCTCTTTTTCATCTAGACACAGTTTTGTTGTAATTTCGAATCTTCTTATGCCCATAGATAAATATATTAGGATTTCATGCCTGGACTTATTTTGACTTCTACACAAAAAACAAAATAAGCACTGTTTAATAAATTTATACTTATTATTAGCATTTGTATAGGAGATTAAAATGTTTAGGTTAAATGGAAGGTTTAATTACACTAGAAACAAAATTATTGGGACACCAACTATATATGGTTTTCCCCCAAACGGTTACCACAAAATTGGAGGCACACACTTGTATATAAGATGCCTTTGCATGCGGGAGCATTACATTTTCCCTTCACTTGATTTAGGAGATGCACAAAGTAAGCTCCATGAAGATATAGTTTATGTGGGTTGGTTGAAAAAAGCACCTACAAATCTTATGATCAGGTGTCCACAAGCTTTTATCCATACATTGTTTATGAATGGTTCCTTAATGTACAGATGATATGGTTTGTCAGCAGGGGTCAACTATTTTGGATGCTGCTTTTTTTAGGCTAGCATTACATTAATTAGACTAATTCTTAATTAAACTGGTCTACAGGTGTTTTTGCCTGATGCAAACTTGCATGACTTATATGTGAAATTATAAATCTAAAATGTTTATTTTCTTGCATAATATGTAGTATCCACGATATACAGGTGTACTACAGTAGAAATTGACCTATAGTAAATTTTACCGATATCAATAGCTAGGTTGGAGCCTACTTGTCGATAACCGATTAATCAACCAGTTTTTAAAATGGATTCTGGATAAAAAAAAAATTAAAGCAAACATAACTGAACTTTATTATAAAATTTAAATAAAAAGTATGAATCATGAAAAATGTGCAAAATAAAATAAATTATTACATTAATTATATTAATAAAATATAATTATAAATAATAAATCGCTCTTCAGGCACCATGCGCTCTGTGCAGCACACAGTCTCGCATAAATACAGCATGTGCTGTCAGTGATTTGCCTCTAGAGGCCGCTCTTCCAGCAATCAACCAATGAATGAGTCGACCTCTGCATTACAACATATACTTTGAAGCCCATTGGTAGAAAGTTCTGGCCCTTGTTGCAAAGCTCAGTACACACCGTCGTTGTTGTGTAAATAGATTTTGCATGGCACCTAGCATTTGTGTTCTATTGTTTTATTGATGCTTAGAAGCTGTGTGCTGTTGTGTTGCTCAAAAGTTTTTTATTTTTTTTATTTCATAGGATTTGGAAAATCAGATGCACATTGCTGAACAGAAGAGACGCACACTGCTGAAGGACTTTCATGACACCTGAACATCCGTCCGACATGCATTATATCTCTCTTCTGTCATTCTCGTCATCCTGTCCATCTGTCCCTCGATCCAAAGATCCCTTCATCTCCCCATCCTTCACTTTTGTTTCTTTCGTGCTGTTTCTCATCTGCCACAATTTCTCTAACTCACACATTCAGCCATCTATCCTGTATTCTCTCCTGTGTGCTCTCTTTCTGTCCCCATTTTTTCTTCGCTCCAGTGTTTCAGAATAGCACGATTGTATCCTGATTTACCCCCCCCCCCTTTTTGTTTTTGTTTACGTCTTCATATCAGCTCACAAGACACATGCACACTCGAGAGTTTAAAACACTCCTGAATCATGGACTAACTGCTGCTCTTCCAGTTGATTTTTCCCCGTAATCACTTTTTGATCCTTTTTTTTTTCCTTTCAGTCTTCTTTTTTTCGCTTCTCACTGAGTTGATTTATTTTTCTTTTCTGAAAGATGGCTGTTGATAGTTAGCTCATTTGAAAAAAAAAAACAATGAAACATGCTGTAATTTTCAACGGTTGTACATTAATAACGAAATAGTTACTGAGAGAAGGTTTTTAAACCAGATATTGAGTCTTGTGTATTTGTTCTGTACACAAACATCACGCTTTCAACATTCGTGTTCATCGTCTTACTCTCCGGGAGCGGGTTAAATGTGTCTTTTGCCTCGCATCCACTTTCACATGCTCACTTGCTTGTTTGGCATGTGTAACCTCACAGACCAAATATAGCCAAGCCTGTGAGCCTGAGATAAAATTAACCTCATGGGATGGCCCATGCACACGTGCACGCTAAAAGATAGGGGACGTCTAGATCCACCCAACACCACATCGCTGAGGACAGACTGTGTTCTGAAAATCAGCTTGATAATGTAACATTTGAAGTTTTATTTAAGAAATTGAAAAATGAAATTTGACATGGCATTCAAAGATTTCAGACCAGAGAAACATTTTGGAGGCTCATTGTTATTGTATTACTACTGTTTTCAACTAAAGTCCTTCGTACAACACTATAGGATTTCAATTCTTAAGGGTTTGATTCTCAATAACGCTGAATCTGCCAAGAAACGATTTCGGTTTATAGGGAAACGACGATATTTTATTGTTCTACTAAATCTACTTATTTTTATAATTCCCATTCATAAGGCAACAGTCTGAAATTTGATTATAGTCCTGAATCTGCATTAATACAATACCATACTCCTACTTTTTTTTTCCATATATATGTTTGACCCCTATTAATTCAAGGCTGATGAGATATCAGCGAATTACTTTTAGAAATTTTGAGCTTGCAGGTCTATTTACATATTTAAAATATGACTTTAGTTACAGTGATGATTGAATGCATCATTATTCTACTCTGGAAGGTGGTATAGCGGTCTCATTTTTAACTGCCCTTTAAACCGTTAAAACTATTGTTGGTTATATTGCTATAATTTCATAGCTATTTTTTATGCAATTCTCAGAGTAATTGTAAAACTACTCATCGTTCGTTTACCTTTTTAATCATGGTGAGGGCTGTGGAAACACTTCACTGGAAAGTAGGGATACAGTCTGAATGAGAGCAATTTAGATACACCAAACCAGTGGACACGGGTAGTAACCAGACGATTTACAAGGTGAAAGCAAATAAAGCCTTAAAACAGTTTTCCCCTACAATATCCAACTACTTATAATCCAAAAGTGAGAGTGGGACTGTTTAAGTCACCAATCGGGCTCACCAAGTAGTTTTGCACCTATCCACATATTGCCTACTGAACATATTAATTCAGGATTCCAAGATAAAAAATAAAGAAATCATTTCAAACATTGCTATTCTGAACAGGGTTAATTAAAGTTACTACTAAAAAAAAAAAACCATCCACCTTTCCCATGTGTTCCCAACATGGCGTTTCATATCTGACACTTGACTTAAAAATCTGGACATACGGAATTTGGACTCTTAGGGAAAACCATCTTGCATATGTTACAAATAGTTGATTTTGCGACTACAATGGAAAGTTTCAGGTTAACATTTAACACACGTAGCATGTGCTCATAGGCTTGTGCATCTGTGAATAAACTATTCTCCTCAGAAGTGAGTGTTGAGGGAGCAAAGCAGAGTCCATCCTTTGTTCCCTTCAAGTGAACTTCACTTTGAAATGCCTCTGTAAATAACCATTGAATGGTTGTCTCTCTTTGACACATCATTCCTAGGCTTCATGCGAGTAGATTTAAAGTGTTGCCAATAATTTGCGTAGCTACAGAAGCCAGGTGGCAAAAGATGACGTCAGAAAACGCATGCATATTTATTAGTGATGTAATAAATGACAAATTAGGATTTTTTTTTCACTTCTATTGGAATAAAATTGCACAAAATACAGATCTATCAGAACAGGATTTTTTTTTTATTCAATAATTTACTTTTTATAGGATGAAATAAATGTTTAGTATAAAAATGCTGAACATTTTGCATTTACAAATACTTCATTTTGTATCGAGTATGCACACAAGAAGTAGTGATTAACCATGAAATGTGAGTGATCATGAAGGAAAGGATGTTCCTTATTTATTTCTATAAAGAAGAATAAAGCAGTGTGGAGGCGGGACAGACATTTGATGATCAGTGATTGGTTGTTAGGAAGGAGTAGTGATCAGTGATTGGTCAGATGTGTAACCGTGCCGGGTGTTGAATGAAAGCGCGGTCTATCCCATATATATGAGCGCCAGTGGTGTGAGCTGGGAGCTGGATGGGGGTCCCGGGCAGCCACATTTAGGTTTGTTGGCGCTAAAAATGTTTAGCAAGTCGCCAAATCCTGAGGTATAAATCGTGTCTCAAATTTGGTCACACTACACCGGGACTCTGCGTTTTGAAATCGGGGCGGGATTTTCAACCCGGAAATGACGCAAAGTCGTATCTTATTTATACCCGCGGAACACAAGGTCGCGGTTCAGACAGACACGTGCGCTTGTAGCTGGCACCACGGCGCCGAGGCCGGCCCTAAACCTGGTGAACTGGTGTCAAAATAATGCCCGTTTCCCGGTAACGGCGATCCAGCAACACAATCCGGTAACAAAACCTCAATTCCAGTGCTATCTTCCAGGTTGTGAGCGATCCGTGTGCCGGCTCAAGTTAGACGTGACCCTACTGTCTCACATTGGGACGAGTCTCACATCTCTACACGCTTCTTCGACCGGGTTTTCGCCGCGATTCCTTGCGCAATGGCGGACTACCTGATTAGTGGACAGACCGGCTACGTGCCTGAAGATGGTCTGACCGGACAGCAGCTCTTCGGATGCGGTGATGGCCTCACGTACAAGTACGTAGCAGCCGGTTTATTCTGCCCATCATGCAGCATGGAACATTCAATCCATTCCGCTAGACTGGGTTCTTACAGTGCTGCATTCAGAAACACAAAACGAATAGAAACGTTTACGAAGTAGTCACATTTGAATGAACGAGTCACTTGTAAAATCTTCCAGTGTAAGCAGGCGCAAATTATGCTTAATATAAATTACCCACAAAAAGAACAGACTGTAATGCATTAGATACTCATTCAGTCTTTCTGTTTATCACCTCCCGTGTTGAACAGCAGCACAGAAACTTTTGGTGCTATTGAACGCTGCACGCTGTGATTACATTATACCGAGCATAATATCACTTTCAAGCCTCCACTCCTTTATAATGGCTTATAAAAGTATAAAATGGATCCCACTGGAATATCTTTAAACATCCTGGCCCATTTAAGAGTGCTATTTTTGGTGTGTTCAATTGTTGAACACTTTACCTGATGTGCCAATTCTTTCAGTTGACCTGCATACATTTCTTTTTATAAACCAAGACTTGTTTAAATGGTCAGTTCCAAAAACCTAAGCTTGCCAAAGCACACTAAAAGTAGTAATTGACTTTCAAAATGATTACTTTACGCCACCCTTCCAGTGACACTGCTCGGTTTTAGGTTACACATTCCAGCAGTGGTTGGTTTATTCCAGAAAGAGCTTCAGGGGTTAGAGGCTGAGATACAAGGTGTTCCAGACACTTTTTTCTTTTATTGTCCATGTTCACCAGAGGTCTTTAACCAAAATTGCTTGAGGTCTAGAAATTGAATCCTCCTCGCCAAGTGAGGTCTGGACAATTATATATCTAAATACCTGCCAGACTAAAGAATTTAATTTAGACATTTTTATTGGACACATTATAAATGAATAAATAAAAGATTTATAAAAGAAAGTGCTTTTGTTTCTGCTGAACTGAGATCACAGATCATAAGTAATGAACACACCTCACTGGTTCAAAAAACAAAAATCTCTTTAATTTCACACATATTGTCTGTACCACACTAATTGAAACATGGCTCTCTTCTATGCTTCAATTGCATTGGTGAAGTATCAACAATAAACACAAACAGGCAAAACGTAAATTGCCAATTAAAAAAAAAAAGTGCAAGAAACCCTTTATCTATTAATTTGTACAGTTCCTTTAAGTCCATAAAAATGTAAGTAACCTTAAATGAAAAATTAAATAAAATAGTCAGTTATGCTGAACTGAGTTGAACTTAAAGATAGAAGCATAAAACCTATTGATTCGGGGGAAATGAATCTCATTGCTTTCATGTTAATTTGCATATGTTGTCTGAGAACTTCACTGGGAGATATTGGCCTTTCCAGATATTACTTTGAATCTTGGGAAAATAGGGTCAGTGCAATCCTCAAACTGGAATGGAAATGTGTATTGGTCATTCTTGACCTGTATTTACTTTTGATAATGCTAAGTGTTGAGAATGCTGACTCACAGCTACAGTCAGGTCCATAAATATTGGGACATCGACACAATTCTAACATATTTGGCTCTATACACCACCACAATGGATTTGAAATGAAACGAAGCTTTAACTGCAGACTGTCAGCTTTAATTTGAGGGCATTTACATCCAAATCAGGTGAACGGTGTAGGAATTACAACAGTTTGCATATGTGCCTCCCACTTGTTAAGGGACCAAAAGTAATGGGACAGAATAATAATCATAAATCAAACTTTCACTTTTTTAATACTTGGTTGCAAATCCTTTACAGTCAATTACAGCCTGAAGTCTGGAACGCATAGACATCACCAGATGCTGGGTTTCATCCCTGGTGATGCTCTGCCAGGCCTCTAATGCAACTGTCTTCAGTTCCTGCTTGTTCTTGGGGCATTTTCCCTTCAGTTTTGTCTTCAGCAAGTGAAATGCATGCTCAATCGGATTCAGGTCAGGTGATTGACTTGGCCATTGCATAACATTCCACTTTTTTCCCTTAAACTCTTTGGTTGCTTTTGCAGTATGCTTTGGGTCATTGTCCATCTGCACTGTGAAGCGCCGTCCAATGAGTTCTGAAGCATTTGGCTGAATATGAGCAGATAATATTGCCTGAAACACTTCAGAATTCATTCTGCTGCTTTTGTCAGCAGTCACATCATCAATAAATACAAGAGAACCAGTTCCATTGGCAGCCATACATGCCCACGCCATGACACTACCACCACCATGCTTCACTGATGAGGTGGTATGCTTAGGATCATGAGCAGTTCCTTTCCTTCTCCATACTCTTCTATTCCCATCACTCTGGTAAAAGTTGATCTTGGTCTCATCTGTCCATACGATGTTGTTCCAGAACTGTGGAGGCTTTTTTAGATGTTGTTTGGCAAACTCTAATCTGGCCTTCCTGTTTTTGAGGCTCACCAATGGTTTACATCTTGTGGTGAACCCTCTGTATTCACGCTGGTGAAGTCTTCTCTTGATTGTTGACTTTGACACACATACACCTACCTCCTGGAGAGTGTTCTTGATCTGGCCAACTGTTGTGAAGGGTGTTTTCTTCACCAGGGGAAAGAATTCTTCGGTCATCCACCACAGTTGTTTTCCGTGGTCTTCCGGGTCTTTTGGTGTTGCTGAGCTCACCGGTGCGTTCCTTCTTTTTAAGAATGTTCCAAACAGTTGTTTTGGCCACGCCTAATGTTTTTGCTATCTCTCTGATGGTTTTGTTTTTTCAGCCTAATGATGGCTTGCTTCACTGTTAGTGACAGCTCTTTGGATCTCATCTTGGAGAGTTGACAGCAACAGATTCCAAATGCAAACAGCACACTTGAAATGAACTCTGGACCTTTTATCTGCTCATTGTAATTGGTATAATGAGGGAATAACACACACCTGGCCATGGAACAGCTGAGAAGCCAATTGGCCAATTTCTTTTGGTCCCTTAACAAGTGGGAGGCACATATGCAAACTGTTGTAATTCCTACACCGTTCACCTGATTTGGATGTAAATGCCCTCAAATTAAAGCTGACAGTCTGCAGTTAAAGCACAACTTGTTCGTTTCATTTCAAATCCATTGTGGTGGTGTATAGAGCCAAAAATGTTAGAATTGTGTCGATGTCCCAATATTTATGGACCTGACTGTATATGTTGAACCGAACATGCTCAAGGTGTGCGGTGCCACGCCTGGGAAAAACAGCCTCCAGCACAGTCTGTCTTATTCTTGCCTTGTAGTTTTAAGTTCACTGGAGTCTGCCAGATGGTGACCCCTAATGTATAAACATAACATGGTTACACCCTGTGGCTACGCCATCCAGTCTAATGCTCAGTGCTCAAGAAACCACACGACTGGGAGAATTTAGAAACCCAAACAACTTGCTCATCCCACATGTGAAAATCAAGCTTCAGCAGCTTGTGCCAACTTTGACGCCAGTCTAAAAGGGTTGCAGCAGGACGTCGTGGCCAAACATGGCTTATTATAGGCTCTAGACTCATTTCTTCCTCTCAGAACTGCCCAGTTTTCCAATTTTACTTTAACAATGGCTTAAAATGGCCTAAACTGTCTTTTATTAAAACGTCACTGGGATCACTTTAGCAGCAATCGGTGATATGGCTAGTGATTTATTAGTAATACACATTGTAATAAGCAAGTAATTAACAGTTTCTGGAGAACTGGATGTCTTTTACTGTTTGTAGTAGATTTGTAGAATAGTCTCCAAAGGGGCATACGGGACAGGACGTACAGCGAACAAATTGTGAACACCATGTGATTCATGAAAGAACTGTTGTTATATTTTTATTTGTTTAGGGTTACAATACTAACTGGAGGCTCCTTTCATAAATGATAACTTCAGCCCACTGACAGAAGGGTCACCATATCAACACTGAAGTGATTTTCTGTGTTGATTTACACATCGTTTCCACTATAAACGTTGATGTGAATAAATTGTCACTATATCAACTATTTTTACTATATGCAATCAGGTTTAAGAATTCAGCAGTGAAGAACTAAATGATTACAAAAACAATGCTTTACAGTTGTACTGTTATATTTATGTAAATTACAGGATGGTAGTTTGAGCTCGTTTGGGTAAAATCATTTTGATTTGTTGTCTCGACACTGAGCTGGCATTTAAAATGGTTTAATTTGCGTGTTTGTTTGAGTCGAGGCAATTTTTTTTTGTTTTTCCCTTACAGTGACTTCTTGGTTCTTCCAGGCTATATTGACTTTACAGCTGACCAAGTGGTAAGTAAAACAAACATTTTTTTCAGCATGTCTAATTTAGGTAATATGTATTGGAGCACAGTGATGTGCTTCATAGACAGAGCTGTCTATTAGTGCCACAGTTAGAACTTGTTTTCTAAAGACAAAAGCCATTGTTCGGCTATTTGGCTTACATTACACACTCACATATATTGTGGTTACAAAACTGCCGAACTCTACATGAAAGGCACTAGAACAGGACATAAGTTTATATAATATAAGGATTGTCATTTTGTATATTAACATGCATTTTCCCTGTAGGACTTGACATCAGCCCTGACCAAACAGATCACTCTGAAGACGCCGCTGGTGTCCTCTCCCATGGACACGGTCACCGAGTCGGGCATGGCTATCGCTATGGCTGTAAGTAAAACAGACACAAATGTGCTTATGTGAATGACATCACTATATTAAAGAGAAATAGATCACATTAAACACCTGTGCTTTATTGAGATTCAATTGTCAGAAATATTCCTTTAATTACCATGATGCGGATATTGTGTTCTAGGGCTGAAATGATTCCTCGAGTAATTCGAATACAAAAAAAATAAATAATCGAATGCAAATTATTTGCCTCGATGCTTCGTTTAGTCAATTTAAATGCATACGGAGCATTGTTTCCCGTACGGACCGTTATTTAAAAAATGGAGAAACGAGGAGAAAACAGCAAGGGGCGAGGAGAAGATTCATATAGAAGCTCGTTTTTGCCATTAAAAAGTGCCTAAATCTGACTTTTTCACGCAATTCCAACTTCATTTCTCACAGTTCCGGCTTTTTTCTCACAATTCCAATTTTTTATTTATTTATTTTTTTAGCCAATCGAGCAGTGTCACCCACTCTGAGGTGAAAGCTTTACACATTGAAAATGAAATAGGCTACAATCAATAGAATCGCATGGTATCAAACTAAGCCTCCAAACCCTGGAGAGAACTCTGTCCATCCTCTATTATTTTTTTTATTTTTATTTTTTTTTTTTTTTGCCAATTGAATGCACTACATGAGTTTAGTTTTCACCGATATTCTTGTATGCAATTTGTAAAATGTAAATTTTTCTAAAATGGAAACAAATTACTTTATTTATTACTTTAATTTATTACAAATGACTATTTTAAGAAACCTGTCTTATTTTCTCTTGTATATTTAGTATTGCTCTTTTAGTATCTGATTACTCGATTAATCGTTGGAATAATCAGTAGAATACTCGGTTACTAAAATAATCGATAGCTACAGCCCTAATTGTGTCAACTGTGAACTGTTTGTTCTGTGGTCTTCAGCTAACTGGTGGGATCGGCTTCATCCACCATAACTGCACACCAGAATTCCAGGCTAATGAAGTGAGAAAGGTCAAGGTAAATCTCTCCTCTCATGTTACCTGCACACTCGCAGCGGTATCACTGTGCTTCAAGCGTCGTTTCTCTGTGAGGGGAGGGATGAGCGATGGGACGGTGTACCATAACACGGTTATTCGTTGACAATTAATCTTTTATTTAAAGCAATCTTTTTCTGCTGGGGGCAGGTGCAAAAATAATTGTTCTGTCTCGGGCCGCATGGCTGTACTAATAATAAAAAAACTACTATTATTCTGCTTCTTTCGGCTGCTCCTATTAGGGGTCTCTACAGTGGATCATCAGTCTCTATACTATTCTGTCCTCTACATCTGCCTCTTTCAACCCAACTACCTGCATGTCTTCCCTCACCACATCCGTAAACCTCCTCCTTGGCCTTCCTCTTTTCTTCCTTCCTGGCAGCTCCATCCTCAGCATTCTCCTACCGATATACCCCATGTCCCTCCCCTGCACATGTCCAAACCATCTCAATCAGCCTCACTCACCTTGTCTGTTGCTTCCAGGTACCTAAACTCCTCCACCTTCTCCACCTCTTCTCCCTGCAACCGCACCACTCCACTGCCCTCCTTCTCTTTCACACACATCTTCAAGAATTTGTTTGACATTCCGTACGATTAGGTACATCTGACCAACTGCCTTAGCAGCATGTGATAGCGACACCCAATAGTTATTTGGTTTATTTCATCTACAGATGGCCTTAGTTTAAAGACCCCTGATTTAAGGGGAGGAAAACAAACTGATACTTTATTTCCCATATGAAGCAGTTTGGAAAATAGACCTATTTTCTTTTGCCAAAATAGTAAATTATTTTATAGTTACTCATCTTAGAAATATGTAGTGGACACTTACCTGAAATGCCTGATTCTACTGAAGGGTGTAGACTGATTTTAATGGTAGGTAAAATGATATATGATGTGCAAAAAATGCATATTATAAACACAATGTTTGAGGCATTTAGATATTACAAAAATAGTTTCAAATGAAATGGAACCAGTGTTCCTTGTATATTATCAATGTCAAAAGTGGAAATCGTTTAGTGGCTCCCTTCTGTTCAGCCTTCCGGTCACGACTGTTTACGGTTCCTCGCGTGAACAGAGGAAAGACACGATGTGATTGGGTTGGTCGGCCACATTTGCGATTAAAGAAGCTTAAAGCGACATTTTATATTCAGATACTCTGATGATGAGAGCTGGGTGAGAAATGGTACAAAACCACTTTGAACAATGAGATCAATGGTTTCCATGACAACCCTGTTATACCCTGTTACAGAGCAAGGATATTACTTAGTCTTAACTGGTGGTATTTATTATTATTATTGACTCTTTTAAACCTTAGATTTAATACTGCTCCTTTTCCCTACTCATACACACTTTTCCCCATTGGACGTTTCCTTCTTCCACCCCGCCACATCTCTCAGAGATACGAGCAGGGTTTCATTACAGATCCTGTGGTGATGAGTCCCAACGAGCGCGTGAGAGACGTTTTTCAGGCGAAAGCGCGTCACGGCTTCTGCGGCATTCCCATCACAGACAACGGACAGATGGGAGGACGCCTTGTAGGCATCATCTCATCCCGAGACATCGACTTCCTCAAAGAGGAGGAGCATGAACTCCCGCTCAGCGAGGTAAGCAGGGATTAACCGTAAGAAGATACATGTTTAACAAAAGTCATAAGATTGACTTTAAAACCTTTTGTACATTGATACTGTGTTGTATGAAGGTTCACCCACATTTCTGTGTTTAATGTCGGTAGGTGATGACGAAAATGGAGGATCTTGTAGTGGCTCCTGCCGGTGTGACGTTAAAGGAAGCTAATGAGATCCTTCAGAGGAGTAAAAAAGGTAAAATAACAAGTTTGCATTTGTCTTCTGTTTCGAAAAATCTAAATTAATAAACGCATGTGCACTTTATTCTTAATGTTCTGAATGCTGCTTTTTTTTTTTTGTTTGTTTGTTAAATAATTTTTATACCACATTCCATACATACTTTATATATTTAAGTTGAGTTTTTGTCCTCCTAAGGTTTCACTGTTTTGTTCCCTGAGAAACAAAATCCTTTTTTTTTTTAAAAAATCCACAGTTCATCCTTAATGAAGTCATTATTAAAAAACATATCTGCGTTCAGTACATATTACTGATCTTTACCAATTTGTAGCAAATTAAGACAACGTCTGATCGAAACTAAAATAAAGTAATACAATTATAACAATAAATTATGTGGAGTGAATTTCATTTATGAATTTTAATGTTGTAACAAATAAATCCTATATATGAATCTTTTTATTTACCTAAAATATTTACATTAACATTTTTTTGCTGTATTAAGAATTTTGCACAATGGCGTGCATTTAGTGTGCGTTCTTCGAGAACTTTCTGATCTCTCCATCTTTCTGATCTCTCCATCTTTCTGATCTCTCTCTTTCTGAACTATTTTTATTGAATATTGAATTTCCTGAAACACAGCTATGGGTTTATGAAGGTCATGTAATTGGTAAGTATTGTATTATAGCAAGGTAATTAATGTTAGTGGATGTTGCAGGATCCTTCGTATCAGCTGAAGGAGCTTCATAAACATTCCTTTACTGTTGTGAAAATATGGCAGCAGTTCACTGATATGTAGTGGGCGAAAGTGATTTGCGTTTCTAGCAACGTTTACCTGATATTCCCTCAGGCAAACTGCCCATCGTAAACGAGGAGGGCTGCTTGGTGTCCATCATTGCTCGCACAGACCTTAAGAAGAACCGAGATTTCCCTCTGGCCTCCAAAGACCCTCGCAAGCAGCTGTTGTGTGGCGCTGCGATAGGAACACACAACGACGACAAATACAGACTCGACCTGCTCGTGCAAGCTGGCGTGGACGTGGTCATCCTGGTGAGTGTCCCTGTGCACTTGTGTTCTTTTTTCTTGTCTTTTATTTATTTATTTTTATTTCCCACCTAATTGCTTGGTTTGTTTCAAACAGGACTCTTCTCAAGGAAACTCCATTTTCCAGATCAACATGATCAAGTACATCAAGGAGAAATACCCCAACCTGCAGGTTATCGGAGGCAACGGTAGGAGTCACTCAACATACACCCTTGAGCATACGCTTACACTCCACTTGATCTGTTTCAGAACGTGTAATCTAAAGTTTAAAAACGTGTAATCTAAAGTCACAGCTCTTAAATTAGGACCTGTGATGTTTTATAACATGGTTACCATGATCACAATTAAACACTATTAATAGTTTGCAGTCACTCTTATGTTACTTAGTTAATTAACATGTTTGGAAGGTTTCAGAATATCCACTTGAGTGCAGTTAACTATTAAAAGTGCTCAGAGTTTAACTGACGGTAAAATTTTATGGCTGGGAAAAGTCTGATGTTCGAATACGTTTGTTGATGGTGTATTTATTTATGTGAATAATGGAATAGTTTTATGGAGGTATAATAGAGAAGTGTGTGTAATATAATAGTTATCCTAAGGATGTTCATGAGGGACTGAAAAGGGAACTCGAAATCAGAACTCAAACTAGAGAGCAAGGTTTACATTCCAAGGTGCAGTCATAAATTGCATTAGTGCAGGATAACCACTAGAGGTCACAAATGTGCCACACTTGATGCTGTTCTACAACAATAGGATATAAATAAGTCAAAAAAAAAATTGGTATGTTTCTAAACAAAATTTTTTTTTAATTTTCTTCTGAACACATTCTTTCTTTTTCTCTTTTTTTCTCAGTGGTAACAGCAGCTCAGACGAAGAATCTTATCGATGCCGGTGCGGACGCTCTGAGAGTGGGCATGGGCAGTGGCTCCATCTGTATCACACAGGAAGGCGAGTCCATCAATCATACACATCAACAATCTTTGTTACTTCCAAAACCTAAATCCGCTCCTTATTCTGAGCTGATTAACCACCTCGAAACCCAAATTGTCCATTATCCTGTGATGTTTGAGTGTTCCATTTATTCCCTTTGGGGCAAAATTATGATTCCGGTACACTTTGGATCTGGTACACTGACAAATGACTGTCATGTATATTACCATTTTAGTATCACATGAATCCAGGTGTCTAAGCGTTTTTGTGTAATTATTATTGAGGGATTGAATGATCCGTCATACCTGTGAATAAGTATAATAAGAGAGTGATGGCCTGCATAAATCACAAATCTATTAGCGAATCATCTGGTCAAAACAGCCAGAATAGCTCTTAGCTGATGGGTGTAGTGTGGAAAAAGATGCGTCTGAGCAGTGGAGGCAATTTAACATGAGCACAGCCTACATAGCAAATAAAATAAAAAAAACTAGTTCACATAGAAAGAAAGAAATTTGAGTTTTTGAATAAAAAATTGCAGCTTGGCAACAAATCCTGCCTCTCTCCTAAAGTGCTCCTTCTCACTCTGCAAAAAAAAAAAACAAAAACAAAAAAGTTTGTTGAGAAGAATAGAACCATACAAGCCAGTCTTCACTTTCAAAGGCACGTTTATTTGTTCCCGTTTTTGTCTTTCCCCATTTATTTTTATTTTGTATCACCCTGAGTCCCCCATTCGTCTGCTCTACGTCTCTCTCTCCACCAGCTATCCACTTATATTTGACCCTTTTTCTCCACATGATTTGAACGCTTTATTTTCCTTAGTTCTTCTTTCATGCCTTTCATCCGTGCTCTGTGTTTTTAATCTCTCTCTAGCTCCTCTTACTATTCCTCCTGATATAAAGCTCCACAGCCCCAAAGCCCCAGCCACTGTAACAGGATACTGCAGTAAGTCCGTCCCCTCCTCCCTGACACAGGGCTCCTATTGGCTCAGTGCTACTCTTCCTGACCACCTCCCTTTCACAACCCGCTGTACTGATTGGCTAACGGCTCTGCATCAGCAGTAGTAGTAGTAGTAGTTGCTGTGTTTGGGTTTTTGGGGTTTTGGATGCTTGTTATACTGCAGAGGTGTCGGGCTCCAGTCCTGTCTATATTTGTACAGTCTTTCTTTTCTTTTTCTTTTCTTTTTTTTTTTTTTATTTAGCATAAAACCGGATTCAACACAAGTTTCAGTAATGAGTCAATCTGGTTCGAGCGGTGGTTCTCCAGGACTGGAATGTGAAACCCCTGCTGTAATCTGACTAACCTGTCAGTCTTTGGCAAACTCTGACTCCATCAAATCATGAGGAGCAGTTTGAAGTGCACTTGTGGTTAAGACAAAGTGTGACCGCAATTTAAGGAAACTTTTTATTTTATTTTTTTTTTATTTTAAGGAAAAAGTTTTGCGGTTTGCCGAAATCAGAGCCTCGCCGGCATATCTAACCCACTTACCCAACAGAGTTGTTTCAAGTTATAACTCATTGTATAATTTTTCACTTCATCCAAGCCGCCCCCGTTTTGCGTTCTAGCAAAATGTACTTTTTTTTTACTGCATGTGGTGTATTTCTGAAAATGCTTATTTCAGTTTGTGTAGCATTGTGTAGGAAGTGGTAGCCCAGTGGTTAGGATGTAAGACTTTTGATCAGAAGGTCATGATTTTAAATGATGATTATCATGATTTTTTTACATTTATTTATTTATTTATTTATTTTTAATTAGAAGTCAGTCGCTCTGGATAAAGACGTCTGCCAAATGCCAAAAAAGTAAATGAAGCATTATGCAGTTCAGTCAGTTAAAATATAGAGATATTTTTGAGCAATATAACACTGTACAATGTAATTAAGTAGGCATTTGAAAAACGTTGTCAAAATATTGTTCACTCAATAAAACAAGTGGACAATGAAAAGCACTAATTCAGAATTGCCTCCTCTGCCCACAAGAGGGCGCTCATGGTAATAAGTTGTAAGCACCAATCATTTCATAACCAAGTAATTTTAGGTTTTTTCCTGCTACAGAGCAGGTGACATCTGTGATGTCGGGGCATATATTTATAAAATAAAATAAAAAGTTCCCTACGCACTTTTTTAGAAACTGGATGAGCGAAGTGTACTTAATTTAATTCTGTGGTCGTTTTTTTTTACATTTATTTGCTCTAAATGGAGACATTCCATACACATGTCTGTCTTTGTTGCTCTTGTGTTCAGACTGAGGGTGTTTGTCTTGCTATTGATTGGCAGACCATTAGAAGAGAGATTATACATTATAATGTTATCTAGTAGAGATTGACTGATGGGTTTTTCTCTAGCCAATGTCTATTTTGAAATCACAGCAGCCAATGGCCGATATATGATGGCGATATGTTTGGCCGAATTTTTTATTTATTATTTTTTTTTTTTTACCCTTTATCTCGTGAAATCTAATAGTTAGTAAATAAGACATGATACAGAAAATCGCTTAAATGAAACATTTATCGAACAACATAAGCCTCTCCAATTAGTGCACATGTTACCAGGTTTTGGCCCAAACTACAGCTGGTTGAAGACGCTTGCTAACAAAACAGTTACGTGAAGTTACTTGCATTCTCTCTCCAAATATATTCTTGTTTTCTATTAATGTAGCATCCTATTTAACCAATGAAATATATAAGGCAAGTTAAAGAGCGAAGGTTAAGAACTTAAGGCCGGGACACACCAAGCTGACGGTCGGCCATCGGGGAACGTCAAGTGGTTTTTGAGCGTCGGTGGGGTTTTTTCCACACAGTTTGCTTGATTTGGATCGCATCAGCTGTTTTTCAGCCGTTTCCGTATGTTGAGCAGGGGAGGAGCCCGTCGATGCGAAAAATAACTCTGATTAGCTATTTAGCTTAGTTTGGTGCGTCAGGTGCGCTTGCCTAATAATTGGTCTAATTTGTAGCACAATCAGCTGACTCTGATTCATTAAAAAAAAAAAAAAGCCAAAAATCGGCCCAATCAATCGGTCGACCTCGAGTTATATCGCTCTATTATACAGGGTTTCTGAAAAGCCAGGAACGTATACTTCATTGTGTATTTATAATTTGCATCATAGGTTATACATGATTTAGGTTATTACCCCCCTTCCTGTTATACATTTCCAGTTGCTGAATCACTGTTTTCTAGATTTTCAAATCAAATTCTTTGCTTGACCCATTAGTTTTTGATATTTTACTTTATTTTTGTTTAAAACCTTATACCTTTTTATATATGTAAAACATCATACAGCTGGTATTCAGCATTTAGATGAAGTCCTTGACTTTTTCCACACAGTGCTGCTTTTTTTTTTTCTCTCTCTCACTCCACTGTTTTCTTTCTAAACGTGAAGCTGTTAAATCATCTATTAGTTCATGATTTACTTTTATGTACGATACACTCGAAGTACTTTTGCTGGTTCTAACCTAATGATTTGTATCCAACTTCCTCAAAACCTCACCCATTAGTGAGTTTTAATAATCCTGACACAGTGCATGCTGGGAAAGCAGTTAACAATACAAATTCTCAGAGCATGTTGTGTATATTGGGGAATATTGGTACTGAATAGGAGTTGAGAGAAAATTTTTGTTGTTCTCTCTCTTTCAGTACTGGCATGTGGCAGACCGCAGGCTACAGCTGTGTATAAGGTGTCGGAATATGCACGGCGCTTCGGCGTGCCAGTCATCGCAGACGGCGGCATTCAGAACGTGGGCCACATCGCCAAGGCCCTGGCACTCGGGGCATCCACAGGTGAGGCATTTCATTCAAAAAAAAGCCCTCAGGGCAGAAAAGGTCTACTGTTGTACGATTAGGACTTGTTTGCTAAAATGTAATTGATTAGTGGGTACATGTGTGGCAAACTGATTCAGGTGTATTGCATCCTACTTGGATAATCTTTTAAAAACCAGTGACAATGTTTTACTCTTATATTTGAATGCGATCGTTGGTATCTTTGTCTCTCAGTGATGATGGGCTCGTTGATGGCAGCGACCAGTGAAGCTCCAGGCGAGTATTTTTTCTCAGATGGCATCCGGCTGAAGAAGTACAGAGGAATGGGCTCACTTGATGCCATGGATAAGAACCTGGGATCGCAGACCAGATATTTCAGGTAACACACTCATTTAGTCATTTGTATGTGCATTAAAATACCATTTCTAGATCCTGCATACACAGTCATTTAATCCCAATGTGATTCAGTTTGCTTTTCTGGTTTTTGTATATTGTGTGTTGTATATCAGAGTCTGGCTTGTGCATGCTAGCTACCATCAAACTAGCAAGGAAATTCAAATGTCTAGTGGTGATGTCATTTAAATGTCATGTGACTTGCTGATTTGATTTCAGCTCCTCCTTCTCGATTTCCCCCATCTGCATGCGGTTAAGTTTGTTCTTGATTCTCATCCTCACTGTGTGTACATCTCTCTTTCAGCGAGTGTGATAAGATTAAAGTAGCTCAGGGAGTCTCAGGCGCTGTACAGGACAAAGGCTCCGTCCATAAGTTCGTCCCCTACCTCCATGCTGGAATCCAGCACTCCTGCCAGGACATAGGAGCCAAGAGCCTTACACAACTTAGGTACACACAGCCGCCGACCCAAAGTATTAGATATAAAACGATCACGAACAGACTCACACAAGCAGAGACTCAGCAGTGAGAAATGTGTACATGCAGGTGTACAAGTCTGGGCATTCAGTGTTTACTGTCTCTCTGCCTGTTTTGTTTTCACAGGGCGATGATGTATTCTGGCGATCTGAAATTTGAGAAAAGAACCGTATCCGCTCAGGTGGAGGGAGGAGTGCATGGGCTGCACAGGTACACACGCATACATACAGCTCAATACGTCATAAGATGAAGTACGCCATATTCTGAAAACATCTAATAATTGAAAACTAAATAAAACTAACTAATTTACCCATCTATAGAAATAGAACATGTCTGGTTTAAGTAGATATTGAGAATCTATGATATAAGCTATGCAGTCAGGAACTGCTTGCTGGCAGTGGCAATTCCTTAAAATCTCAGCTGTTTGTGGATTTCTAACAGATTATACAGTAATGTACAGAAAACATTTTTACTATAATCCTTTTATAATTGTTGTCTAATTGGACACGAATGGCTTTTATTTTACTGTGTGAAGTGTTTGAACTTGTCTGAGTTCTGACTGGTGCAGGAGACAAAAAACGTAGTTTAATCGCAACAATTATCATAGTCATTTAACAAATTATCAAATTATTTTTCTAATGTTAAACATGTTGACCAACAGGTGATGGCTTTTATTTTATATGAATGAATTTCTCCATTTGATTGTGGCTGAAAGCAGGAAGCTTTGAGAGCTGTGTGCACGTGATTTTTGGGATGGGGGCGGGGCTTTCTGTGCTTGCAGTCAATATCAGAGATTTCGAAACACCCGCACAAGTCATCATAGATTCACATGTTGGAAGAATCCTTTTTTGGATAAGGAGGGAATAAACTGTTCTGTTTGTACGTTTTGTTAATTATTATTACTAGTGATGTTAAACTGGAACCGGAACAGAAAAAGCAATTGGCAGTTTGGAAAATCGAATACAATCCGAGTTAATGTGACTGGATATCAGTGTAGAAATGTTTTAATTATTTCATCACAAAAGCCCAAATGTAATTATCAGAATGAATATCAATTGAAGGAACTTTTAACTTACTAATATTGACATGACAAGCAAGCATTGAGAAGAGATTTTATTAGGAATAGAACTTTTATCAATTCTAAAAAAAAAAAAAAAAAAAAAAAAAAAAAAAAAAAAAAAAAAAAAAAACCACAGGATTGTGCAAATAATGTGTACCGTAGATTACAAGCCCTATATTCATTACTCTAAAGTCTGTGAACTTGGGAGATCTAACTATTTGGCTGCTCTTATGGAAATTCGATATTTCTTATTGATTTAATAAAACAGAGAAATATGAAAGTGTCAAAGTTTTTTTTTTTTTTATACCATCTTTTTGATATGTAGTTTTATCTCAATCCTTGATCCTTTAGTAGCAAAATAAATTGCCAATGAAATTTGTTAAATAGCAGTGACCACTACTGGTCAACCTCTGCAATTGCAGCTTTTGTCTAAATATATGACTTCAACATTATGCATATTGTTTGGGTTTTTTGGTTTGTATTATTTACAGTATCTTTTCTTTCTGCCTTTCAGCTATGAGAAACGTCTGTTCTAATGATGACAACTAATGCCAAGAATACACATTAACACACACACACACACACACTACATAACACACCAAATCATAGTCATTTTATTTTATAAAGTCATATTACTTAATCTGGTTAGTACAAAGATGATCACCTTGCATATGCATATATGCACAGTGTGGTGCATCCATGCCCATGTCAAAACCATGTCACACTTCCCTTTTCTTTGTCTTCCAGACCTTTTGTTGAGCAAACAAACTGTGCATGTGGTTTTATGTATATGTTCAAATTTAAGGACATACTTTTCAGTTAATGAAACAAAAAAAAAATCTACAATTATGTACCACACTTGCATTCAAAGGTATTCAATAATTTCAAATAAATTTTTCCAGTAAAACAAATTTGTCTTTTATTTTTATTTTTTGCTGTTCCATTTCACCTCTTCCAAATACACACACATGGCACACATATGAAACTGTTAGTCTGAGAAAATTTATTGGAGTCGATCTCCATGCTCACAAAAAGAGGAAGTAGCGTTGTGTTTTTTTTTTTTTTTTTTTTTCACTGCAGTAAACGCTCAGACGGAACCTGACGGACTTCCACTCTTGTTTAAAGCGATTCAAATCTACCAGACCGCACACGCTTCGCAGAGTTGGGTTCATTAACCTGAAATTAATACACTAGTGTCTGAGAATCTGAGTTGGTATATGTATGTGATGAGAATCAATATGTATGAGCCCTGCCGGATTTCCACAGCAGTACGCTCTTCCTCATTTAGCCTGCGGGTCTCGAGGGAACCAGGCTACACCTCCAAAACCACCGGACTTTCCAGACATGGGTTCCATGCGCATATACGTAAACCGGAGAAGGACACGGACAAGGACAAACGCACACCTGGATAGGTTCTGTTCGACACTCCAGGTGTCTCATTAAATGAAACATAATATTTAACTGATTGTTTAAAAAAAAATAATAAGTCTGTTCACAAAACAACCCCCTCATGGTCATTTTGGTGAGTGCCATTTATCAGGTACCATGAGATTTTGTTACACAGTACAAGGAATTAACTGTTCAATAAACAAGATCACTGGTATTAGATTAAAAAAATAAAGCACTTTGGTATGAGCCTTTACCAGATAATCCATACTTTCATTTTGCATTTTATTCCCTTTATTTATTAAAAAAACTTTTTAAAAAAAACACAGCTGCTTTATCCTTGCAGTTGTATTTCAAATCACCGGTTTACATTTCTGCACTTATTTACAGGGGCCTGTGTGGCACATCTACAGAATCTGAGCCTAATAATGGGTGTGTTGTTATTTAACAAATGTCTAGACTTAAACTTCAAATTCTTGCATTATTTAATCAATTAGTTTTAATGGAGGCTCCAGTTTAAGTGGCTTTGTCATTTCAACTATTTTACAGCTGGTGCATTACACCGTGAAATGAAACAGAAGTACATGAGATGACACATTATGTATAAACAATGCACATCAACTAGACGGCACTGGGAAGTACAGCACTGGCAGTACAGTTTTGCAGTGTGGCATAAAGTATTATGACTAATAAAGTATATTATAAATTTGTTGGCAGCAGGAAGTAGTAGCAGTATCAGCAAATGGCTGAAAAAAATTGTCAATCCAGGTTCTGGAGATCTATCTATCTAATATATATATATATATATATATATATACACACACACACACACACACACACACAAGTTTTAAGTTATAAAAAGTTGTCTTATTCCATTAATAAGAAAAATACTCTGTGTTTTTAAAATCTTTTTTCCACACAATTCTACCCCTTGGCCTAAATGTGGTCGTTCAACTATATATAATTTTGTCAATTTAGTACAAAATTTATTCCATAAACACCTGCTCAAATTTTTCAGCCAAATGTTTCAAACCACATTTGTAATACCTGAGCCACAATACTATCTAATATGCTGTATCATATGAAATAATATTATATACACTAGGCCTGGCATAGAATTTTTTTGCATTTATTTGAATGCACAGCAAGCTGCCATAACACATTTATAAGACATATATAACAAAAAGGCTCGACATTAAAACGACGATTAAATGCTTACACAACCTGCCTCTAAATACAGCAAATGAAGGGAATTTTATCTCTACTCTACCTGCCATTTTCCATCTGATCTCGTCAATTTCATCTATTACTTGTATATAAAGCTAATAAGTCATATTATTTTTGTCATTCTATACTTACAACACTGTTACAACTCGCACATCTTCCTGAAAGGAAATCCAGAATGTTAATTAGCAAGTATTAAACATGTTTAATATTTAAGGCACAGTGTAACCTGGAATGTGAGAAGACGGGAAAAATAAAGATTGAATGAAAAAAAAAAATCAAAAATCAAAAAAGCAGATCAAAAGATTGTTAAATCTTATGTGAACATTTTGCTGGACAACTCTGTTTCTAAATCAACCTTTAATGCGTAGGTTTCCAACTGCCATCCTGGAAAATCCCCTCAATGGACATTTATGTATTTTCCCTGCTCTCAATACATCTAATTTACCTTGACAGCTTACTTACCATGCAGTACGCCTAGCCTTTGAACCTGTAAACTGACATGCAATATTTCTATTTTCTAATATTTCATATTTTTTGCTGTCTATTCTGTTGTCTGTATATTTGTTCCCTGTCTTGGCTGTTAATTGTTATATGGTAAAACTGCACATTGGAGCGTTTGGAGAAAATCAATTTTGTTCCGCTTTGCACCCTGTTGACCGGCTGAATGACGATAAATTATGGCTGTCAATCAATTAAAATGTTTAATAATGGTCATGAGTTAACTCACAATTAATCGCAACTTAATTGTACATTTTCATCTGTTCTAAATGCACCTTACATTAATACTTTTAGTTTTTTTTTTTATTAAAATGTTAAGAAGTTTTTAATACTCTAATCAACATGGGCATGGACAACGATGGATGCTTTATGCAAATGTATGTTTATTATTAGTGAAACCAGACTCAACATAGAGCATGACGACTAAATATTCTTGTAAATGTTTTGAAGTAACGATGGTGTTTTAAATTACGTAAATCTTTAGGACACCAAACAGAACTTTTGCTATGTTTCCAGACGGACGTTTTTAATTGCCGGATGTGTGCATCATGGTGGATTTTGGTGTTTGATTTGAGACTTGGCGCATCAGTTAAACAAATGTTTAGGGATTGAAAAGAATTTTTCGTTGGAGTTTATTTTTTATACCTGAGTAAAGAAACGACTGAATAAATGTTGTTATGTTGTATGGTTTTCATTTTATATACAGTGCACTAATCGAGGGCCAACAGTGGCACGCCAGGCATGTTAACTATAAATGTACAGAACAGTGGGTTTTTGTTTGTGATTCAATTTAGAGTGAAATCCTATTATCCAGCTGGCTATCTGCAATCTGAGGGCCTACAGTGTGATTGTGATGTTCAGTAAACTCCACTACCCTTGTGTTAGTACAATAAAAATTAGTTCACCTACATTTTAGCTACATGTTGCAGAAAACTGTATATTTGGTATTGTTTTTTGGAAAAGGTCCAAACAATCCAAAAACGAATCAAACCCAATGTGGGCTGCAGGAGTCACATGTCCTCTGTTTATTTATTGTCCTCCATTTAATTTATCCGCTGACAAATTCAAATATGAACAGTGCTTGATGTTATGGTAAAATAATCAATGACAGGTGATGCGATTTCATTCTAAATTAAAAGGATTCACTGACATAATGTATAGGAAGTTTTGTTATAGTGTTTTGTTTCATCATTGCCAACAAATTGTTAATTATGCTTAAAGTTAGCATATAACGTATAAAAAGGATATTAATAGTTGTTTCCTTCACTGGGATATTTTCCTTTATTTCTTAAAAACAAAACACAGCTTGTCATGTGACTGAGAAACTGTAAAGTACAAAATTCGCTTTCAGGAAGATTCTCCTGTTGTTGAAAGCCTGGGAAAGCACTGCACACAATTTTGTAAAAAAAAAAAAAAAAAAAAAAACAGTTCCTAACAAAATAACAATAATAATTTTATCAACAATTAAATGATTATCTTTGTTAAACAGCTATCCATTTTTATCCTATATTATAAGGTTTAGATAATATAAAGCATCCACTATAACTAAAATAATAAAAATAATAATAATGTATTTGGTAAAGCACACTGATTTCAAATATGTGATGTTGCACAACATTAATGTTAGAGAACATTAATAAACACCTTCTGACCCCTACATGCAACTACAGTCCAACATAAAATGTGCCTTTCTTTTCTTTCCTTTTTTTAATTATTTGTATACATCCTGGTTCGGTAGATGAATAAGTATGTAAATGTCATGTTAGGATGAAACTAGATTTTGAGTTAGATGCATTTTTATTACTTATTATCAGCTCTTAGGTCCCTCGACAAAAATGAAACCTGCTAATTTTTAATATAAAACATAAACTGCAGTTAGAGTGTGAGAAAAAAAAACTGCAAGCATGATCATTTAACCACTGAGAAGCTTTTGTAACATGTTTTTTCTACTAAGGACAAACTTTCTCTACACGGTAACTCGTGGAACATTAAAAGGACGGAAGTTGCTTTGAAAAAGCATAATGTCTGAGATGTATTAAGGACATAAAGGACATAATAGATAGAAAGAGAAAGACGGACAGAGGAAGACAAGGATGGTGGGAGTGTCTGTGGGCAGCCCAGTGAAGAAGTGAAAGTGAAAATGTTTCTCGGATTTCTGAAGAGGAAGTGAACACTTATAAATACTCACACATATTCACATGAACAGACAGAACTGAGCAGCACGGGCAAGAGGGAGAAGTGAGAATGGCCAGGACGGATAAGAATTGGCAGTCCTTCAAGGTAACTGTCTTAACTTTATCAAATTTTTCTATGCTCCATACTTGTTTAGCTTGTCCCTCCTGCCATCTATTTTCTTTTCTTTTTTTTTTTTTGTTGAGTTACTCTTGTAGTTTCTCTTGTATTTGCCAGTACGAGTATTTCCCTTTTGTTTCTTTACACTTGTATGCATCACTATTGAATTTCACAAGCTTCTGCTTTTATTTGCTTCCCTACAGGAACAAGTCGCTTAAAGGAAAAGTAAGAAAAATTCACCCAAAAGCTAAACTATTAAATACCAAATGCTGTTTCATTCATGCTATCTGTCAGTTTGTATCTTCTTGTCATATGATTTGCAAAGTGAAAGTGCAGGAAGTGTATGTACAGCAACAAACATATATATATATATATATATATATATATATATATTCAGTGAGTAAAGCTGCAGCTCGTCAGTACCTTATCATGCATTCCTTCTTATTTTGTCTTTCATCAGTCAGTCTTGTCAACAGTCAACCTTTGCTTGAGAAACTACTGCCATTACTATATCGGTGTGTTTTTGGTCGTGAAACAGGTTTTTCAGGCCTCCTAACTTTAGATGAAGGAAGATAAATAGACAGGATTGGCTTCATCCATGGAGTCACTGACGCCAACAACGATAAAACAGTCTAAAGAATGTATGAGCCTTGATCAGATTTGCGAATATGCACGACTTATGTGTGTTTCGAGGCCTATGTGCGTTCGAAGATACCATAATGTGTACTAAAGATTTTTTTGAATTTGGTGACATCTCTGAGGTGATTTCCAGATTCAGAAAGTTTCATGACAACTCAAACTTCGTGAACCTCAGCGGCCGGGTGGTTAACGGAACCCATAATGCAGCTGATTTGTTAATTTCCAGCTGAATGTGGATTCCGTTTCTCACCTTTCCTGCAATACACTGACATTTCTACAGCCTCTATTCGACATCCTGTGTGTTTGAAAGTAGCTGAGGTGAGAAACTAGATTAAAATGGTTGTAAACAAACCAACAATACATGTTCTCTGAGCATAAACAGTATTTTGTTGATATAGGTTAAAATAAACTTTTAATGTACTAATATCATGAATAATTGTCTTTTTTTAGTTGTTTCATACTGAACAGGATAAACAACACTCTTATAATTAGTGAAACTGTATCGATGTTGCTGCAGAATGACACGTTTTCTCCCGGATTGCCAGATATATTAACCGCCACCGGGAACTTCGTGTCAGCCAGCAGTGAAATCCAGATCAGCCTTCTTTTTCTTCTTCTTCTTTCGGCTTCTCCCATGAGGGGTCGAAACCAGCCTAATTATCAAAATCCATTTCTGCATGTCTTTCAACTGAAGTCAAATCTGAAAAGGAAAACATATATATCTGAATAATTACGTGTGTTTGTTTTTTTAATAAATAATGTAGAACCAAACCAATCTCCCTTTGTCTTTTTGCCACACACACATTCAGAAGTGGGAAGTAAATACAATGTGCAATTACATAAATCGAGTTTTTACTATCACATTTTTACATTTGTATTTATTACATTTGTATTCCAACAATACACCACTGACATCAGTACATAAATCTATAATCATATATTTGTAAAGTTATAGCTGGCTTTATAGCATCGGACAAGTATTCAGATTAAATGACTTAGAAAATCTAAACGTAAGAGACCTAATTTCTTTCCTCTGGAATCTAGAATCTGCTGTTATGTACACTGCATATTTCTCAAAGCAGTTTTGGTAGTAACATCTGGCTATTAGAACTGCATATGTATAATCACAGTTAGCATCATGCTAGCTAACATTCGAGATTAGCGATAAATATTTAGCTAATGTTGGTCTCTGATTGGAGGCATGTGTAAATGTAAATGTAAATGTTTATATTTTAACTTTTAACAATTTTTTTGCACTTGTCCTTTTAGCACATACAGACTATCTTGACAAAATAATTTGTTGACATCTGACCATAACATTTGCATGTGCTGTTTAAACATCCCATTCCACATTTAGTCCCCAGTTGCTGTTAGCATAACCCTTATTCTTTTGGGAAGACGTTCCACTACATGTTTACACGTGCTTGTGGATATTTGTGCTCATTTAGCCACAAGGCTAAAATTAAAGTCAGGCGATGATGTAGGGTGAGGAGGAGGCCTGGGGTGCAGTCAGTGTTACAATTCATCCCATAAGGGTCGAGGTCAGAGCTTTATAGCAGGCTACTGACGGTCTTCTACTCCTACCCATGTAACGCATATCTTGATGAAACTGGCTTTGTGTACAGGGGAACAGGTTCGGTTCTCTTAGTTCAATTAATGGAAAATTCAATGCTAAATCATCCAAAGACCACCTATACAATTGTGTGCCTCCAGCTTTGTGGTAAAAAAAAAAATTGGGGAATAACCACATATAGCTGGAAAAGTCAGGTGTTCCAATACTTTTGTTCATATAGTGTAGCAAACCATCTTTAAGCTAACCTTTAACTACATTAGTAGGTTTTCTAATGGGAATTGCCATAATGGATTCTGTAATGCATCCCATCAGGAACTAATGGTTTAAAATGGTTCCAAAGAGGCCCGTTATTCTTCATATATAATTGTTTAGCATGTTAAATACCACAGAAGTATATTAGGTCCATTAAATTGCCATTAAACCATTGTTTACTAACTACACTTAGCATACACTTAGCATAGACCACTGGACTCCTGGAGGACCTTTGAACCATTTTTTTTTTAAATTAACAACCCTGGTGTCTTGCTAAACGTGCAGGGTTGTTTACTTTGTGGATATAGCACCATGTAGCCAGAAATAAAAAAAAACACTTAAAAACCAAAGTAAAGTCAACATGAACAAGCTTATGCCTGTAGTAAGTGCCATGTTCTGCTGAGGATATAAGCTACTATCATTTAACTCCATTATATGAGTGAGTGAGGAGCATTATAAATTTGACCTCATATTATATGGCTCAAATCTGTTAAATGGTAACTGCAGGCCTACTCGTCGTTTAGCTTAAACATTAGACAGTAAGAGTTCAAAAGTTACGTGTAAAACTGCCAGGAGACAATCTAAAGTATTGGCATATCGTTTTTTTAACTACATCAAAAGCATTTAAAAAAAACTGACAAAACATTTAGCTTTATACAAATTCACATTTTAGAGCTCAACTAGCTTTCTTTGTTTTTTGTTCTTGGTTGTTCTTCATTTGTGGCTAAATCCCAAATGGCAATCTTAGACTCACAGTGTCCTACATAGGGAGTAGAATAATTTTTTTTACATTCTATGCATATCATTAAGGAGGTAAATACACTATTTGCGATTTAACACACCACTCATCAAGTCGTTGCCTGAACAGTAAGATATTTGCTATATAGCTTATTACTCACACTTAAACTTACTGTACATTTCATTATGAAACATCAGCTTTTAGTTAAACAATTTCTTGGCTAACAATATATTTAAATCAAAACAATGCCAGTAGCTCTCTTAACAGTACTGAATTAGTGCGGGAATGTGCGCATGTGCATGTGGTGCTTTTGGAGGGACCAGCATCCCATCATCCCAGCATTCCTGGAATAGGATCCAGATTAACCATTATGTTTAGGATAGAACAGGTGCTGAGGATTAATGAGTAATGACGACCATTCCTTGAGGGAACAGACTTATTACAGTGCATTATCTACTCTTTTTTCTTCAAATACAAAAAACTAAGAAACGGTGTTTATTTACCAATATTATTACCTGTCATTTGAGTTTCAGTAAAATTGTAGCTACTAAAAGGGTAAATTATAAGGAAAGCCAACACAAAGTTTATCAAAGATCTAATGAGGAAAATGGCACTACAAGGATTATATGTGCTATATCTTTTTTGCTAACCAAATGATTTTTAAAGTAATCAGGCACATTCAAACATAATTTTTCTTTTCTTTTTGTAGTCCTCATGATGCCTGTAAGCCTGATGGCATACTTATCATTTTCGTAACAGTTTTGTTACAGGGTTGTTTCTATCCCAATGTCCACCATCTTCCTTTTGCAGCTAGGCTTGGGACCATGGCGGATGATGATGATAATGATTATTATTTTTATTATTATACAATAGAAATACTACTACAGTACTACTAATACAAATTTTATAACATGGGCCTTTAACATGGGCCTTTAACTGGCGGTACTGCAGGGGGTCCGCTAATTAATGTTGAATCACAAATACTTTTTTGTTAAAAAAAATAAACATAAGTAAAAAAAAAAACATCATGGATAAAATATTGATTTTTTTTAAAACTATAATTATTACATTAAAGTTCTATTTAACTTAAAGCTGATGTTCATGTAAATTTATAATTGTCTGATAATTGAAGGAAAATGTATGAAACTGCAAATCTATTCAAATAAAAGACAACTATGAACAACTTAATAAATTGCGATTTTAATTGCAAAATAAACGTTTGTTATGATGCAGAAATCTTTTTGATAGATTTTAAAATATATTAAAAAATATACAGACAATGCTGAGTGTACAATGTAATTGTCTTAACATATCATGACTAGCATAATGATGATTGATTTCTATTAATATCAGTTGCTATGTTTGACACATTTTGTATCAGTGTGTCCCTGCCCCATGTCTCTATCGCCTAAGGGGTCCTTGGGCTGAAAAACGTTAAAGACCGCTGGTTTATAACATTAAAAAAAAGCCTCACCAGAATCCTGCCACACTTAACATGGCGTCTTTTCAGTGCGTGTATGTTTCAGAAAAATGTGCCGTACTGAAACATTTTCCCAAAACTCCAAAGTTCCGGTTTGAGTGAATTGCTGTTGATCGATGTTAGGAAAGGAAAGCGCGTGGGTGTCCATGAAAAGGCCTCATAGATTCTAATTACTAACAGCAAGATTTCAGTTGAATGGTTATTATGTTTACGTTGTGAACGAGGTGAATGATGGAGACTGCGGAAACGGCGCCGTTCCGGATCGGCTCCACTGTACGGGCGCTGCGTTGTGCTCTGCAGCGGGAAACCGGACACGAAGCCGAGTCCGAACGCGCCGAGAACCGGGAGAAGAGAAGCACCGAGCGCGACAAGCTCTGGTTTAAAGAGAGCAGCGCCAAAAACCTGAGAAACAGAGACTTCCTGGCGCCCAACACAGTGCTGACGACGCTTTACTCGTACGGACAGGTGAGACATGTGTTCCTGCTGCCATGCTGTTTAGGTGGTTTACTGATTCACTGACTGACAGCGGTTGACATTGTTGTTATTGATTGAAACATTTGAACCCTGAGGCGGCAGATGCTTTTATTTCTCCTCTTAGTGTCCTCAAATAATCAGGACAAAACCTCCAAATCATACTGTGCTTCAATAATCACACTCTAATCACCTTCACTTAATACACCTTTATTTTTAATTTTTTAATTTTTACAGATTTTTTTGTGAATATGGTCCATTTACCAACATGTCTCAAAAAATGACTAGGATACACATGTCACAACTCAGCAGTAAAATATCTGTTTTATGCTGAGAAATTTAAAAAGTCAGCTTCAGTCCCCGCCCACTTTCCATATGACATCATTAGTATTGCATCACTGAAAACCTTTCAGTGTGATTTACATACAGTGGTGTGAAAAAGTGTTTGGGGATGTGCAGACCTGCAGTAACTACAGGGGAATTAAGTTGATCAGTCACACCATGAAGTTATGGGAAAGAGTAGTGGAAGCCAGGCTGAGAGAAGAGGTGACCATCTGTGAGCAACAGTATGGTTTCATGCCGAGGAAGAGCACCACAGATGCCTTATTTGCTTTGAGAACGTTGATGGAGAAGTATAGAGAAGGACAGAAGGAGCTGCATTGTGTATTTGTGGATTTAGAGAAAGCGTACGACAGAGTGCCAAGAGAGGAGTTGTGGTATTGTATGAGGAAGTCAGGTGTGTCAGAGAAGTATGTGAGGGTGGTGCAGGACATGTATGAGGACAGTGTGACAGCAGTGAAGTGTGCAGTAGGAACGACAGACTGGTTCAAGGTGAAGGTTGGACTGCATCAAGGATCGGCCCTGAGCCCTTTCCTGTTTGCAGTGGTGATGGACAGGTTGACGGACGAGGTCGACGGACGAGGTCAGACAGGAGTCTCCCTGGACTATGATGTTTGCGGATAATATTGTGATTTGTGGTGAGAGTAGTGAGCAGGTTGAGAAGAGCCTGGAGAGGTGGAGGTACATGCTGGAGAGAAGGGGAATGAAAGTCAGAAGGAGTAAGACAGAGTACATGTGTGTGAATGAGAGTGAGGGAAGTGGAGTGGTGCGGTTGCAGGGAGAAGAGGTGGAGAAGGTGGAGGAGTTCAGGTACCTGGGGTCAACAGTGCAAAGTAATGGAGAGTGTGTTAGGGAAGTAAAGAAAAGAGTGCAGGCAGGGTGGAGTGGGTGGAGAAGAGTGACAGGAGTGATTTGTGATAGTAGAGTATCTGCAAGAATGAAAGGAAAAGTTTATAGGACTGTGGTGAGACCTGCGATGTTGTATGGTTTAGAGACAGTGGCATTGAGTAAAAGGAGAGCTGGAGGTAGCAGAGCTGAAGATGTTAAGGTTTTCGTTGGGAGTGACGAGGATGGACAAGATTAGAAATGAGTTTATTAGAGGGACAGCGCATGTTGGACGTTTTGGTGACAAGGTGAGGGAGGCGAGATTGAGATGGTTTGGACATGTGCAGAGGAGGGACATGGGGTATATTGGTAGGAGAATGCTGAGGATGGAGCCACCAGGTAGGAGGAAAAGAGGAAGACCAAGAAGGAGGTTCATGGATGTGGTGAGAGAAGACATGCAGGTAGTTGGTGTAAAAGAGGCAGATGTAGAGGACAGGGTGGTATGGAGACGGATGATCCGCTGTGGCGACCCCTAATGGGAGCAGCCGAAAGAAAAAGAAGGTGTGAAAAAGTGTTTGCCCCTTCCTGATTTCTTGTTTTTTTTTTTTTTTTTGCATGTTCGTCACACTTTAATGTTTCAGATCATTAAACTAATTTAAATATTAGTCAAAGATAACACACGTGAACACATGCAGTTTTTAAATGAAGGTTTTTTTTTTTTTATCGAGGGAAAACAAAATCCAAAACTACATGGCCCTGTAATGAACCTGAAATGAACCTGAAATTTTTATTATTACATGTTAAGAAACAAACGCATTACACTTCATCCGTGTAAAAACTGCTTTGACACAATATCGATTTTTAAAAGCGCTACTCAAATAAAAATAGCTTGAATTAAAATGTATTTTTGTTTGCATTCGCGAATACAGAATAAAACGTATTATCATAATTTTCATTTATTTATAGTACATAGTCTAGTATAGTAGTATTTAACTTGATAACAGTTACCTTTGGAATCTTCTGAGAACCTCTCCAATTACAACCCCAAATCAGAAAAAGTTGGGACAGTAACCAAAAAACTGATAGATGGTGGTGCATACTTGGCAGCACTGATAGCCAATCAGATTGCAGCTTTAAAGATTATGAAGATTGTAGCTATAAGGCTGTACAAATGACACAATGAAATATTCTGTGAGTTTGAGCCTGCTGGTAGCACATACTTAGGATATTTATAATGCTGGTGTGTCTGTGTGCAGGTTCCTCAGGCCGCTCTAAGACGCGTCCTCTCTCTCCGTGGAAGCGGCGTGCTACCACTCGCAGGGTGTGATGTCACGGCCGAGGGGCTGTGTGTAACTGTGGACCGGTGCACATCGTTCCGAGGTGTTCTGTGTGGGATGAACGCGTACCTGAGACCTGCCACTCAAAGACAGGGGTGTGTTCTGATCAACTGTCCTGCACTGCATGCCAAACAAGCTCCCCCCACTCCAGACAGTCTGACACTGGTGCAGCTTCGTACCGTCCTCATCGCTGATCATGTTGGGGCTGTGCTCCTGAGACAAGGGTGAGGGTGTGAGAATGAGACATACTACAACAGAGTAAAGCTATGTAATATGCCCCTTGTGTGATTTTATATATATATATATATATCTTTTTTTTTTTTTTTTTTTTTTTTAAGTTACTCTGTGTCCTTCTGCCCTGCCCTGCCTGAAGAGAGTGACATCATCAGCTTCCTCCGAATCTTGGGTATCAATTGGCCGGCAGCGTCTGTGAGCTGGACCAGTGAAGAGGGAGAGGAAAAGATGAGGAGCGCCCTGGAGAACTGTTCCTACAGAGAGACAGATGGAGAGAGAGGGAAGAGGGCGAGTAAGGGAGAGTATGGAGGGATGACAGAGGAGGTCAGAATAAACCTAAAGCGAGTGATGGAGGATGTAGAGCTGCAGGGTTATGACCCCACTCTTGGCACATGCACAGGTGAGGAATAGTGTGTGTGTGTGTGTGTGTGTGTGTGTGTGTGTGTGTGTGTGTGTG
>JAAIIK010020256.1:0-18151 GCA_014706435.1 Silurus glanis
CTCTCTCTCTCTCTCTCTCTCTCTCTCTCTCTCTCTCTCTCTCTCTCCCTCTCGACCCAGATGGTCGTCATGGTGATTCACACTGTCATGCTGTCTGTTACACAGTGGTGCCTCAATCTGTGTGTTTGTAGGTGTATTATTATTATTATTCTTTATTATTATTATTATTGTTGTTATTGTTGTTCTTGTTATTGTTTAAGCGTTGGGTAATCAATACATGTACAGAACCTGTGAAAAATGTGAAAGAGTCCTTTATGATTTATGAGATTATGAGAACGTCTCTAGGTTACATATGTAACTCTAGTTCCCTGAGGAAAAGAGACGCTGTGTCGAAATGCTTTGGGAACATGCCTGAGTGTTCACGCTCTGAAATAATGTGTGTAAACAGTTAAAAATTGGACGCTTGCCGTCACCGGCGAGTGAAGCAAGCGTCAGCTTCTGTAAGGGAGAAGGAAGCGCTGCAGGGACACCAGCAGTGTGGCTTAGAGACTCAGCGTCTCAGACGTTCCCTTTCAGGAACTCGAGAGAACTCATATGATGATGCGATGGCATTGATGATCCAACTGCTAAGGTTCTGCTTATTGGCAGGGAGGCCTCTCCTCGGAGGGCCGTAGCCGACGAGCAGTTAGTCGGACTTTCTCCAGGGACCCGTCTTAGACTTAGGTGTCCAGTGCATACCGGGGCACAGCCGGTTCAATTTCTCCTGGTCTGGGGCCTGAGAAGGAGGAGGATAGAATGCCAGTAACCTTACAGGTAATAGGACAACCGAGGGCACTTTGGGGTACAAAAAGGTCACAGGCCTAACCTGGAGTAAACTCTAGGAAGGAGGGGGCCACAGAAAGGGCTTGTAGATCTCCTACTCTCTAAAGAGAGCAAATGGCCAACAAGAACACAGTATTGACGGAAAGATGCCTCCAAGATGCCTCGGCGAGAGGCTTGAAGGAGAGCTCAGAGTTAGCCCCCAAAACGATCCAGGCACTCTAGGTCGCACCGGGGGTCTCAGCCTCTGGGGGGTTGGGGCAGCTGGATCCTCTGCCATGCCTAGGCCATGGCGTCCAGCCCCAGTGGGAGGAGTTGGGAGAACCAGCGAACATCTCTTGAGACGCAAACAGATTCCCCTGGGCTTTGCCGAATCTCTCCCAAATTTGCTCCGCCACGAGAGGGTGGAGCCACCATTCTCACCCCCTGCCTCAACAGGCTGTCTGCTGCTTTGTTCAACCGACCCAGGATGTGAGCAGCTTTCACTGAGAGGAGGTCCCAAAGAGATTGAACCAGAGGTGCCTCTTTGTCGAGATGAGGGCGGCCATGGACCGGCCAATGGCCCTAGTGGTCTCTTTAGTGGCTCTGAGGGCCGTGAACTGGCCGCCGGGGGCACCTCACACATTCAGTTAATGCAGCAGTTCAGCCTGATATTCCTTACAGGACCACCATACTGTGCCAGGACGCAGTGGCTTAACCTGCCGAGGCATAAGAATTAGAGAAATAAGAATTAATAAATAGTGTGTGAGGGGTGTGTATGAGGGGTGTGTGTGAGGGGTGTGTGTAAAGAGTGTGTGTGAGGGGTGTGTGTGAGAGGTGTGTATGAGGGGTGTGTGTGAGGGGTGTGCATGAGGGGGGTGTGTGAGAGGCGTGTATGAGTGGTGTGTGAGGGGTATGTGCAAGGGGTGTGTAGAAGGGGTGTGTGTGTGTGAGAGTTGTGTATGAGGGGTTTGTGTGAGGGGTGTGTGTGGGGTGTGTGTGAGGGGTATGTATGCTGTTGGCTTTGCGGATGCAGTGTGTGGTGTAAATGTCTGTGATAGAGGAGAGAGAGATTCCAATAATCTCAGCTGTTCTCACGATCCTCTGTAGGGACTTGCGACGGTGCAGTTCCCAAACCAGGCACTGATGCAGTTGCTCAGGATGCTCTCAATAGTCCCTCTGTAGAACATGGTTAGGATGGGCGGAGGGAGATAAGCTTTCCTCAGCCTTCTTAGAAAGTTGGGACATTGCTTGGCTTTCATGGTGATGGAGCTGGTGTTGAGTGACTGGGTGAAGTTCTCTACCAGATGTACAACAAGACACTTGTTGTTCCTCACTTCAGCAGTGGTCAGAACGAGCACCTGGTCCTTGGGAGGAGGGATGGTCTTCCTCGCCTCCACGTTGTTCTGCACCTCAAACCAGGCGAAGAAGTCGTTCAGCTCATCTGGGAGCGAGGCGTCTCGGTCACAAGCAGGTGAAGTTGTCTTGTAGTTCGTGATCGCCTGAATGCCACATGCGCCAGGTGTCTCTGCTGTCCTGGAAGTGACTGTGGATTCTCTTAGCATTTGTGCGCTTCACCTCTCTGATGGCATGGGACAGTTTAGCCCTTGCTGTTCTTAAGGCCATCTTGTCCCCTGCTCTGAAGGCAGAGTCTCTAGATTTTAGCAGTGCATGCACTTTTGCGGTCATCCACACCTTCTGGTTGGAGCGTGTAGTGATAGTCTTGGAGATGGTCACATCATCAGCGCACTTGCTGATGTAGCTGGACAGTGATGATGTGTACTCCTCCAAGTTCATGGAATCGCCGTTGGTTGCAGCCTCTCTAAACATGTCCAAGTCAGTGCACTTAAAACAGTCCTGAAGAACAGAGGCTCCTGCTGGCCAGGTTTTCACCTGTTTCAGAACCGGATTAGAGCGTCTGACGAGTGTTCTGTATGCTGGAATTACCATAACAGAGATGTGGTCTGAGTAGCCGAGGTGGGGGCGGGGCTCTGCACGATACACACCAGAGTTGTTTGTGTAAACAAGATCCAGCGTGTTCGCTCCTCTCGTCCACATGCTGATGGAGTTTAGGGAGCACAGTCCTGAGATTCGCATGGTTGAAATCTCTGTCGATTATAAACAATCCGTCGGGATGAACATTCTGCAGGTCACTAATAGCGCCATAGAGTTCACACAGTGCCTCCTTAGCTTTAGCGCTGGGGGAATGTACTCTCCGACAATGAAAACAGTGGTGAATTCCCGTGGTAAATAAAATAGCCTGCATCTTACAGTCACGAACTCCACTAGTGATGAGCAATAGCGTGAGACAAGCACAGAGTTCTTGCACCATTCTTTGTTGATATAAACACACACACCACCACCGCGAGGCACCGCACAGAGCTGCGTTTCTGTCGGCACGATGATGATATGAAACTATATGAAAATTAAGTGTATTTTGAAAACAATCATTTATACACATGAAGAACACAATATCGCCTTCTAGTGGCCGATGTCATTCAAAGTTCTTACAGACTTGTAGGGCCATGGGTCGAACATGCCTACCAAGTTTCGTTTTGATCGTCCTCCGTTAACCTTCTATAACAGGTGCCCAAATATCATTAGTGGGTGGCAGCAATGTTTTTTAAGATACGCAAATGTCTAAGATCAAATTTCTCAAAGTCCTCATAAACCCTTATGGCAGATATCATATCATTAATATCATTACCTCATCTCTTTTCAAATCTGCCTCAGTCATAGTATTAGCACCTCGCCATGTTACTGTGTTAAGCACATACACGTTCCGTTATACTCTAGATGATGGAGCTCACCTTAATAACCAAAATTATCAGGGAGAAAAATCAGCACAGTGGTATAATGATCATACACACACCTTAAAACAGACCACTCGGAAATTAGAACGTAAATGGCGTCAAACAAAATGAACAGTATTTCAAAAAACATGGAAGGAGACTCTCCTGAGTTCTAGAAAATCTCTTAGTGCTGCTGATCAGCATATTTCTCCTCCCTCATAGAAAATAACAAGCAGAATCCTAGATTTCTATTCTGTACTGCAGCAAAATGAACAGGAAATAAAAGCACTGCACTCACATTGTCAGGGATCCACCTGCCACGCCCCCCTTTGGTGGCTCTCTATGCCTCCGCTCTCCCTAGAGCTCCAGGTTAAACCACGCACACCTGGGGATCATCATCAATCATGCCTCCACTCTCTCTGGAGCTCCAGGCTCAACGATGCACGCCTGAAGCTCATCATCACTCCACCCCGCTCCTACATAAACCCCTAACTCACATTCACACGCCATGTGTTGGACTCTACGTACGGCTGGATGTGTGGGTTCTTTGGTTACCGGTCTATTCGGGTTCCGCTATCCGGTACCGGCTTCGCTTCTCCTCCGCGCATCTCCAATCCGCTACGCTTCTCCCCAAGCACACCTCGGACTCTCTTAAAGGACTTGTGTGTGTGTGTGAGTGCGTGTGTGTGTGTGTGTGTGTGTGTGTGTGTGTGTGTGTGTGTGCGTGTGTGTGTGTGCTGGTGTGTATCACTCTCACTCACTCTCGTCAATAAAGCCCGAGCGAGCTGTACTCCGGCTTCCGCCTCCCGTTTCACTCGCACCCTGACAGAATAACGAACCCCCGAAAGGGAATATACAAAAAAAAACAAGATGGAAAGATGATCGGATTACCCCCGTGGTCCCGGTGCGAACCGAACCTCGGAGGAAGGATTCACTCCTCCGCGATGAAGCGGCCGCCAAGCTATGCCCCGGGAAAGACCCTGACATCCGCTGCCGTTTCACGCAGATCATGCTCAGCAGCGCCACGCCCCCTCGGTGACGTCACGGGATTCCCGGCTCGCTTCTCCGGCAAAACGGCAGAATGGGGCGGATTTTTATGCCGCGTTGGTGGATATGTGGAGTCGAATTCAGCCTCCTACATAACGGAGGGAGCAAAGATCGCACTCCACATCTCTCTGCTGTCTGGGGAATTCCTCTCTCTAGCCAGCAAGTTGTGGAGTACGACTGGAGGCGAGTTCGGCTCGTGCGCCCGGTTTATCCAGCTTCTCACAAGGGAACTAGGGATGGTCACCGCTGATCTCTGCCATCTCTCTTCCGTTTCGGAGAGCACGGATCCGCCCCAGTGATCCCCGGAGAGCTCGGTTCCACACCAAAGTCTCCCGGAAGGCACCGTTCCGCACCAGGACCTCCGGGGGATCTCCGCCCTACTCCAGACCTTGCTCCAGGCCCTCCAGGAAGGCTCTGCTCCACCCCAGGACCTCCAGGAGATCCTCACCCTGCTCCAGGACCTCCAAGAGAGTGCAGCTCCGCCCCAGGGCCTCCAGGTGAGCTCCTCTCCACTCCAGTGTGTCCAGGAGAGCTCAGTTCCGCTCCGGGACCTACAGGAGAGCTCAGCTCCGCTCCAGGACCTCCAGGAGAGCTCAGCTCCACTCCAGGACCTCCAGGAGGGCTCAGCTCTGCTCCGGGACCTCCAGGAGAGCTCAGCTCCGCTCCAGGACCTCCAGGAGGGCTCAGCTCCGCTCCAGGTCTCCACAGAGAGCTCCTCTCCACTCCACAGAGTCCCCGAGAGCTCCTCTCCACTCCACAGAGTCCCCGAGAGCTCCTCTCCGCTCCACAGAGTCCCCGAGAGCTTCTCTCAGCTCCAGCATGTCTCCGTGAGCTCCTCTCAGCTCCAGCATGTCTCCGTGAGCTCCTCTCAGCTCCAAGGTCTCCTGGCGATCTCGGTTCCACTCCAAGGTCTCCAGGCGAGCTCAGTTCCGTTCCAGGACCTCCAGGACAGCTCCGTTCCGCCCCGGAGCTCCCCAGAGCACTCAGCGCAGCCCCAAGGCCGCGAAGGGAACGTCGTGCCGCCGCCTGGCCACGAAGGGAACGTCGTATCGCAGCCTGGCCGCGAAGGGAACGTCGTACCGCCGCCTGGCCGCGAAAGGGACTTCGTGCCGCCGCCTGGCTGCGAAGGGAACGTCGTGCCGCCGCCTGGCCGCTAAAGGGACTTCGCACCGCCGCCTGGCCACGAAGGGAGCGTCGTGCCTCCGCCTGACCGCATAAGGGTCGTCGCACCGCTGCCTGGCCGCAAGGAGGAGATCATATCACCTCCGTCCACCTGTGACGGTGGCATGGCAACCCACGGTTCCTCTCAGAGCCCCAGGTCGCTTCCAGAGCCATCCGGCAGTGATGTCGCGGCCCCAGACTCTTCTGAGGGCGACACCACAGCCCCAAGCTCCTCCGATGGCGACGTCTCGCCTCTGAGCTCCTCCGATGGCGACGTCTCGCCTCTGCGCTCCTCCGATGGAGACGTCACGCCTCCGAGCTCCTTCGATGACGACGTCTCTCCTCCGATGGCGACGTCACGCCTACGAGCTCCTCCGATGCCGACGTCACGCCCCCGTGCTCCTCCGGCGGCGACGTGTCGCCAAAGAGCTCCTCCGACGAAGACGTCTCAACCCCAAGGCTCCCAAAAGGCGACGCCACACCTCCTAGACCGTCTGAAGGCGAAGTCACGCCTCAGCGTTTCACTCCAAGCGACGTTTCGCCTCCGGGTTCCTCTCCGGGCGACGTAACACCTCTGTGTCCCTTTCCGGGCGACCTCTCTCCTCCAGGTCCCCCGGAGGATGACAACGCACTCCCAAATTCCTCTGAAGGCGTCGTCACGGCTCAAAGCCCCGCCGAAGGTGTCGCCGCGTTTCTCATCTCCGCCGTGGGCGTCACTCGGCTTCTGGACACCACCGAGGACGTTTTTCTGCTCCCGGTCTACACCGAGTGCATCACTCATTCTCCGGTCTCTGCTACGGACATAGCTCCGCTCCTGATCTCTGTGGTTGGCACCCCTTCGGTCCAGATCTCCGCCAAAGGCGTCACTCCGTTCCGGTCCTCCGTGCTGGACATCACTCCGCTCCAGACCTCCCCAGTGGGCGCCAATCCGCCCCTGATTGTCGCAGAGTGTGTCACTCAGCCTCTGGACTCCGCTGCGGGCGCAGCTTGGTCCCTGTCCTACGCGAGCCGTTTCTCCGCCTCCGGCCTCCGCTGAAGATGTCTTTCCGTCCCGCATCTCCGGGATGGGCATCGTCCGGTTCCTGCGCTCCGCCTGGGCTGTCACCCCGCCTCAGGTCCTTCCCGGCCTTCCCCGGTTCCGCGGTGGTTCTGGCCAGGTCCCTTTCGACCCTGGACAGACACCAGGATCCTCCTCCGAGTGCCCTGGCCCTCCGAACACCTGTGGGTTTGGGGCGTCAGGTGCCGCCCCCTCTGGAGGGGGGGGGGGTAATGTCAGGGATCCACCTGCCACGCCCCCCTTTGGTGGCTCTCTATGCCTCCGCTCTCCCTAGAGCTCCAGGTTTAACCACGCACACCTGGGGCTCATCATCAATCATGCCTCCACTCTCTCTGGAGCTCCAGGCTCAACGATGCACGCCTGAAGCTCATCATCACTCCACCCCGTTCCTACATAAACCCCTCACTCATATTCACACACCGTTCGTTAATGCATGTGTTGGACTCTACGTACGGCTAGATGTGTGGGTTTTTTGGTTACCGTTCTATTCGGGTTCCGCTATCCGGTACCGGCTTCGCTTCTCCTCCGCGCATCTCCGATCCGCTACGCTTCTCCCCAAGCGTACCTCGTTCTCTCTTAAAGGACTTGTGAGTGCGTGTGTGTGTTTGCGCGCATGCGCGCGTGTGTGTGTGCTGGTGTATAGCTCTCTCACTCACTCTTGTCAATAAAGCCCGAGCGAGCTGTACTCCGGCTTCCGCCTCCCGTTTCATTCGCACCCTGACACACATGCACACCATCACTAGGTAGTAATGATTTCATGAACTTTTTTAATAATAAAGTTGAAAACATCAGGCAAGAAATCCAGACGATTAAAATAAATCCAAACTATTTTATAAATAACCCTGTAGACAGCAGTGTCATTAAAACAGACAATCAATTACAAAGTTTTACTCCTATTCATGAGAACGACTTCATTTCATTAATTTCCTCATCAAAATCATCAACCTGCATTCTCGATCCCTCGCCTACAAGTTTCCTCAAACAGATCATTCCAGAGGGAATTGAACCTGTTTTAAAATAATAAACTCTTCCATTAGCACTGGTTTTGTACCTAAATCCTTCAAACTGCAGTTATCAACCCCCTAATTAAGAAACCTGACCTTCACCCTGTCAGCTGTCCAACTACAGTCCAATATCAAACCTCCACTTTATCTCCAAGATTCTAGAAAAGGTTGTAGCACAGCAGTTTTGCTCACATCTACTGAGGAATAACATTTATGAAATGTATCATTCAGGATTTCGGCCTCATCATAGCACAGAGACGGCGCTAGTTAAGGTGGTAAATGACTGTTATTGGCCTCTGATCAGGGTTTTGTCTCTTTACTTGTTTTGCTCGACCTCAGTGCAGCTTTTCACACCATTGATCATAATCTCCTGCTTGCTGGACTGGAGAACGTTGTTGGAATAAAGGGAACAGCTCCTGGCTCAGGTCTTATTTGACTGATTGCTATCAGTTTGTTGATGTAAATGGTGAGTTCTCCACACTCTCTGAGGTAAAGTTTGGTGTTCTGCAAGGATCTGTCTTAGGCCCACTGCTTTTCTCTTTATATCTGCTGCCTCTGGGTGAAATTATACATAAACATGGTATTCGCTTCCATTGCTATGCTGATGATACACAGCTGTATATTTCAGCAAAGCCAGATGAGAGAGATCAGCTTAACAATGTTGAGGAGTGTGTAAAGGACATTAGACAGTGGATGCTTGATAACTTTCTTCTGCTCAACTCAGATAAGACAGAAGTACTTTTACTAGGACCACATGCAGCTAGAAGTAAACTTTCAGATTACGTAGCATCTCTGGATGGTGTTTCTGTTTCAGCGTGTACAGCAGTCAAAGACCTTGGTGTTATTATTGACCCTAGTCTTTCCTTTGAGGCTCACATGAATAATATTACCAGGATCTCCTTCTTTCACCTTAGAAATATTGCTAAAATTAGAAATATGATGTCGTTACAGGATGCAGAAAAACTAGTTGATGCTTTTGTAACATCTAGATTAGACTACTGTAACGCTTTACTGTCTGGGTGTTGGAGTAAGTGCAGAAATAAGCTTCAGTTAGTTCAGAATGCAGCAGCAAGAGTCCTCACTAGATCTAGAAAATATGAGCACATCAGCCCTGTTTTAATCATCTACACTGCTCCCAATTACATCTCACACTGATTATAAAATACTACTCAAGTTCAAGTTGAGGCTGAACACATTTATTTAGTGGAGTGTTTAGTCAGTAGGTGTTTGTGAGGTAAAGGAGCAGATCTGGAGGGATCCTGGATATTGAGTGTTTGGTGAACTAGGATATTTGGATGCTGTCGTCTCCTCACTCTCACACGTTCTGTGGGTTTGGATTTGGACTGTAGTTAATATCAACAGTCTGCTACACTGACTCAGGACTACAGTTTGCTCTGATCTCCATCACTGCACCTCATCATCGTTTATCTGTAATCAATGAACATTGGTGCAACCCAGATGAGGATGAGGTTCCCTCTTGAGTCTAGTTCCTCTCAAGGTTTCTTCCTTCTGCATCTCAGGGAGATTTTCTTTCATTACAGTCGCCACCGGCTTGTTCATCAGGGACAAACTTACACTTATATACATTATCAGTGTAAATCTGCTCTTAGGCAATGTTCATTTTTAATAACGCAATACAAATAAACATGAAATTAATTGAATCATAGTATTAGAACTTCGCCACATTACTGTGTTAAGCATATTCACTTCAACTCTTTAAACCAGACCATTTGGAAATTAGAACGTAAATGGGGTTATCTCCTGAGTTACAGATAAGCTTTTAGTGCTGCTAAACAGCATATTTTTATTCTCATAAAAATGTTTTATTCAGTTTGGTAGTAAAATTAACAATAAATAAAAGCACTGCATTAACATGTACACCATCAGTAGGCACCAGAGGTGGCAAAAGTACACACATCCTTTACTTAAGTAGAAGTACAGATACTCGTGTTTTAAAATACTCGGGTAAAAGTTGAAGTACTGATTATACTTTTTTACTCAAGTGAAAGTAAAGAAGTCTTGGCTCTGACATGTACTTCAGTAAAAAGTAGTTATTACTTCTACCTGTTTTAGCTGTTAACTGGACCTTACATCATATTAGATAGATAGATAGATAGATAGATAGATAGATCTTTATTGTCATTGCATAGTACAGGTTCACAGCAACAAAATGCAGTTTGGCATCTACCAGAAGTACAAAAAGTAGAAATCATGCAAAAAGTGAAGATAAATAAGTAGCATATTTACAGCATGTGATGTATATGTAAACATATATACAGTGATTAAATATAAAGGCTATAAAAGTGACGTATAGCAGAGACGTGTGGACATCATTAAGAAGTACAGATAGATGTTCTAAGGCTATGGCATTGAAGAGGAAATGTGCAGAAGTGGAAGGTTATAATATTATTGCATTTAAGAAATGTGCAAGCGGAATAAACAAGTCTAATATATATATATATATATATATATATATATATATACGCACACATTATATACACACATATACATGAATGTGAAATGTTGAGCAGAATGTACAGTAAGGATATAAATATATAAAGATACATATAGATAAAAATAGTGCAGATGTAATGAGGAGTAAAAAAGATATACTATATAATATGTACATTGTATGTATTATTGTACAGAGGTTGTCAATCAAATTAAATATTAAATCGCAAGTTAATTGCACATTTCTCTCTGTTCTAAATGTACCATATATTAATACTTGCTGTTTTTAATACTTTAAGCAACATGGGCATGGAGAAATATGGATGCAACATAGAACATGAAGACAAAAAAATTCTTGTAAATGTTTTAAAGTAATAATGATGGTTTAAATGACGTAAATCATCAGGACACCAAACGGAACCTTTGCTATGTTTCCACACGGACAGTTAATGAGGTGATACCGGAGAAACTGCACCTCTTCAAGTCAAATCAAGAAGCTTTTATATATAATCATAGACATTTTACAGATTTGAATGATGAATTTTTTTTTATCTGTACGATCAGTAAAGACAGTAATTTAAGTTCATTTCGCCATTATGAGGGAAAAACCCACAAAACGCCACCCAGAGGTTTAATTGTGTGAATCATGGCGGATTTGGTGTTTGATTTGAGACTTGGCGCAGAAATAAAACAAAAGTTTACTGATTAAAAATATTTTTCGGTGGAGTTTATTTATTTATTTTATATCTAAGTAAAGAAAGGACTTAGTGAATAAATGTTTGTTGTGCTGAAGGTTTTAATTTCACCTCTTTTATTTATGTATTTATATTTTTTATAAAAATAGTAAAACAGAAATGCACGCTGAATTGATAGCGCGTTAATAAAATTTAGTGCCGTTTAAAAGAAATAAAATTTTGACAGCCTAAATATATATATATATATATATATATATATTAATACAAAACTAATTAAAAATGTTACCTAATGAATGTGTCCAGGCAGAAGATCCACATATTGAACACAAGCAGAGAAAAGATGATGATGACGATGATGATGATGATGATCAGGTGATCAGGAATGTCTCTGTTCTCAGTCATGTTTACATCACTGACTCCCTCTGTCTCATCCACGTTAGCTTTATTTCTTGTTGCTTTCTGCCCTGCTGATTCTTAGCTTCGTAAACTAGTCTACATCTGTGGTGAGTGAGAGTCAGAACTTTATACACCAGTGGATTGAAAAAGACGCACAATGACAGGATTTGATATTTCAGCAAATTAATGAATTAAAACTTAAGTAACGAGCCTGTTTTGAAAATGTAAGAAGTAAAAAGTACAGATATTTGTGTAAAAATGTAATGAGTAAAAGTAAAAAGTTGTCTGAAAAATAAATAGTGAAGTAAAGTACTGATACCAAAAAAATCTACTTAAGTACAGTAACAAAGTATTTGTACTCCGTTACTTCCCACCTCTGGTAGGCACTGATAATTTAATAAATAATTTCATTGAGAAAATATCATATAATATATGAAAATATCAGCCAAAAAAATCTAGACTATTAATTCAAATACAAAGTTTTTTATAAATAACCCTGTAGACAGCACTGTGTCAGGGATCCACCTGCCACACCCCACTCAGAGGTACTCAAGCTGCCTCTCTCTGCCGCGCTCAGGGCATTGCCGGTTCGCCTATATAAACTCATGTGCTAACCTCACTGGCAGCATTCCCCGCTGGTTTCCACTCCTACTTACTGTCCTATGGATTACACTCACTTCCTGGATCATACCTGTTCCGTGGATCATACCTGTTCTGTGGATTATCCCTGTTCCGTGGATTGTACCTGTCCCGTGGATTGTACTTCCCTATCGGATTATACCGGCTTTACGGACTAAACCCGCATTATGGTTCGTACACTCTCTGGATGGTGTTTGTGTGCTGTATGATTGAAATAAACATGATAGAGCTACTTCCGCTTCCGACTCGTGGTCCGTACCATGACAGAAGGTCCAACCTGAACAAAAGGAGGAATCGCTCTACCGCAATTGATCGGCAACCCGACTCCGCTTTGGATTTCACCCGGAAGCTCCCTGCCGATCATGCTTGCTGGCTACGGATCATGCAACCGCGCACCGCGCACTTCTGGTAACCCGATGGCATTTCCGGCTTGCTTCTCTGGCGATGCGGCCGAATAGATTGGCTTCCTGTCGAGCACCTGCACATTCCTCGGAGCACAGTCATCCCAATTCCCCACCGAGCGAGCCAAGATCGCATTTTTTATTTCTCTCCTATCTGGGGACGCGCTCTCTCGGGCCGGTAAGATGTGGAGCGCTAATGGAGGCAATTTTGGCTCATACGGCGATTTCATCGTGCGATTCATGGGGATGTTCAGGATGACGGCGAACCTCCAGTTCCACCAAGTGTGTCGCTGCGCTCCAGTGTTCCGCCGAGGGTGCCGCTCTGCTCCAGTGTTCCTCCGAGCGCGTCTCTTCGCTCCAGTGTTCCCCCGAGCGCGTTGCTCCGCTCCAGTGTTCCTCTGGAGTGTCCCTTCGCTCCAGTTTTCCCCCGAGCACGTCTCTCCGCTCCAGTGTTCCTCCAAGCGCACCGCTCCGCTCCAGTGTTCCTCTGAGCGCATCTCTCCACTTCAATGTTCTTCCGAGCGCATCGCTCCGCTCCAGTGTTCATCTGAGCATGCCGCTCTGCTCCAGTGTTTTTCCAAGCGCTGCGCTCCACTCCAGCGCCGCAAAAGTGACATCATACCAACGCCCGGCCATGAAGAGGACATCATACCGCCTTCTGGCCACGAAAGGGATGTTGTGCCGCCACCTTGCCGCGAGACGGACATTGTACCGCCACCCAGCCGCGAAAAAGGATCGCCTTACCGTCACCAGGCCGTGAAAAGGAGGTTGTACCGCCACCGGACCACGACACGAACATAACATCGTCGCCAAACCCCTCCGGATGTGCCGTCATGCCTCCAAGTCCCTTTGAAGGCGACGTCATGCCTCGAAGTTTGCCTGAAGGCGACGTACCACCTCGAAGTTCCTCTGAAAGCGACGTCACGCCTCCAGGTTCCTCCAAAGGCAACGTCACGCCCCTGAAGGTGTCGTCGCACTTCACAGTCCCTAAGAAGGCGACGCGCGCTTCACAGCTCCTACCACGGCGACATAGCGCTTTCAAGTCTCTCTGAAAGTGCCATCGCGCTTCAAGTCCCCGCCGAAGGCGCCGGCACACTCCAGGATCCCTTAGAAGCCGATGTTGCGGACCTAGGTCCCTCCGAGAGCGACGACACAGCCTTTGATTTCCGCCGACGACGTTGCTCCGCCTCTGATCTCCGCCGATGGTGTCGCTCAGCCTCTGGTCGTTGCTGAGGACGTTGCTCCGCTCCGATCTTCCGCCATCGCGCTTCAGGACCCCTTTATAGGCGACGTGGCGGTCCCAAGCTCTTCTGAGGGCAACGTCACGGTCCACGATTCCTCCCAGGGCGGCGTCACGCTTCATGACCCCTCCGAAGGTGACGTCATGGGTCACAGTCCCTCTGAAAGCGACTTCTTGCCTCAGAGTCCCTCTGAAGGCGTCGTTCTGCTCCTGATCTCCGCAGAGGGCGTCACTCCACTCCTGTCCTCTTCAGAGGGCCTCGCTCGGCCACTGATCTCCGCCAAGGACATCGCTCAACCTCTGATCTCCACAGAGGATGTTGCTCCGCCTCTGATCACCGCCGATGGTGTTGCTCAATCTCTGGTCTTCGCCGCGGACGTCTTTCCGCTCCGATCCTCCTTTGACCCTGGACGGATGGCGAGGCCTTCCTCGGAGTGCCCTGGCCCACCTGGTGTAGGTGGGTTTGGGGCGTCAGGTGGCGCCTCTGGATGGGGGGGTAATGTCAGGGATCCACCTGCCACGGCCCTCTCTGAGGTACTCACGTTGCCTCTCTCTGCCGCGCTCAGGGCTAAATGCCGACACCTGTCAGTCGTTGCCAGTTTGCCTATATAAACTCCCGTGTTAACCTCACTGGCTGTCGGACCTACTTGATGACTACAGTGAGCAACCTGGTTCCCGACTGCCAGCATTCCCCGCTGGTTTCCACTCCTACTTACTGTCCTTTGGGTTACACTCACTTCCTGGATCAAACCTGTTCCGTGGATCATACCTGCTCCGTGGATCGTACCTGCTCAGTGGATCATACCTGTTCCGTGGATCATACCCGTTCTGTGGATTATCCCCGTTCCGTGGATTGTACCTGTCCCGTTGATTGCACTTCCCTATCGGATTATACCAGCTTTACAGACTAAACCCGCATTACGTTTCGTACGCTCTCTGACTGGTGTTTGTGTACTGTATGATTGGAATAAACATGATAGAGCTACTTCCGCTTCCGACTCGTGGTCCGTACTGTGACACACTGTAATTATAACAATCAATCACAAAGTTTTACTCCTATTTAAGCAACTGAATTTGAAACTGAATATTTTTTTCCACTTCAGAATGATCAGTGTGTGTTACCTTCTGGTTCTCACTTTTAGTTCTGCTGCCAGATACAACAATAACGTCTTTAGGTTACGTATGTAACCCTAGTTCCCAGAGGGAACAAGATGCTGTGTCGCATCGCTTTGGGAATGCTTCCGTGTTGTCCATGCTCTGAATCACGTGTGTAATCTGTCTAATGAAAGGCACGGCGTCACTGGCAGGGTGACATCATGACCAGGAAGCTATAAAAAGCACATGGAGTGAAGCCAGCACCAGCTTCTGTAAGAGAGAAGGAAGCGCTTGCAGGGACGCCGGCAGTGTGACAAGGGGACTCAGTGTCTCATTCCCTCAGAGAACTAGGGTTACATAAGTAACCTAAAGACCCTAAAGAGAGTGCAATACCGCCAGACTGACCAGTCCCTGACTATTGTGTTTGAGCACAGGTATGTCGAAGGACAGAGGAGCCAGAGTGGCAAAGAGAAATTGCAAAGGTCTTGGAGGGACACTCCAGAGGACCAAGCCTAGAGGCACTAGGAACACCCCTTCCTGCCTCCCTCTCCATTCAACCTGTGCTTAAGGTATGTGTAAAGGATTTGAAACGAGTCTTCAGTCTTCCTCTGCCATGGCATCCAGCCCTAGAGGGGCTGGGGGGTCAGGGAGTACCATAGGAGACAGTGCGACGTCTCTCGAGGTCTTGCGCTTTGCTGAATTTCTCACAGATTTGCTGAGGGTGGAGCCGCCATTCCCCGGGTTTCAACCCGTCTCGACAGGGTGTCTGCTGCTTCGTTCAACCGGCCCGGAATATATGCTGCTCTCAAGGAGAGGAGCTTCCCTTGGGCCCACAGGAGAATCTGGCGCACCAGCCTGTACAGGGGGCATGCACGCAGACCCCCCCTGGCGGTTGATCTATGAGACCACCGAGGTGTTGTCCAAATGGATCAGCACATGGTGACCTCTGAGGTCCAGGAGGAAATGCTTCAGAGCCAGAAGCATGGCCATCATCCGTAGGCAATTGATGTGCTGTAGTAGATAGGGCCCTTCTCATAGACCTTAGGTGGAGCCGGCACTCATGACCACTCCCCACCCACCCCATGAGGGACGCCTCCGTCGTAAGCATTACAAGACAAACAGGGACTCACAGCACAGAGCCTAGAGATAGGAACCTGGGATCTCTCCAAACATCTAAGGCACGTAGGCATCGCCGCTTGACCTTGATAGTATGGAGGGGATTCACCCTCTATGACACCCCTTGTGTCCTGAGCCACCATTGAAGGGGTCTCATGTGCAGGAGACCAAGTGGACTCACATTGGACACTGCTGCCATAAGCACAAGCAGTCTCTGGAACTGCTTGACAGTGAGTGTCTGCCCTTCTCTGGCCTTTCTGGCGGCCGTAAGGATGGATGCAATGCAGGCAGGAAGGAGCCATGTGCACATAGCAGTCGAATCCCATATGACACCTAGATGTGGTTCTTGGTGTTCAGCTGAAACCGCAGCTCTTTCATGTGAGCGAGAACAACATTTTAATGCCCGACCGCTAACTGCTCTGATTGAGCTAATATCAACCAATCATCGATAAAATTGACACTTCATGAAGGTGCGGGGTTATAGGGCAAGGCCAAATGGAAGAACCTGATATTGGTAAGGTTCGGCCTCAAAAGTGACATGAAACACCCAATGGGAGGTGCTGGGTTGGGGTTGTGGCTGCGCCCACCTAGCAGCTCCATAAGAGCAGTGTGGGAGATACCGCTGAAATGCCGGCTATTATTTCTTCAACTCCTGAAACCTTTCGACTACCGAGTTAACGGAGTCGCCAAAAAAGGGGGTAGGCGAGAGGGGGGGGCAGCAGCACGGCCTTGTCCCTGTCAGAGATTCCTGACAGGGTGAGCCAAAAAATGCCTCTCGGTGGAGGTTAGGGCGGCCATGGACAGGTCGATGGCCTTAACGTACTCTTTAGTGGCTCGAAGAGCACCTGGCCACTCATGATGTCTCCCACATCCAGCTCTCACAGCAGGTCAAATTGGTACACCTGCAACACTGCCATGGTGTGCAGGCATCCAGCTGCCTGACCTGCTAAGGCATATGCCTTACCGACCAGCGCTGACGTAGTACGTAGGGGCTTGGTGGGTAGTGTCAGGGGGAGGCAATGCCTGGGAAGAGATAGCTCGCTAGCATCTCTTCAACCCGAGGCATGGCTCCGTTACCATATTCCCTAAGCCCCATGACATTCGAGTAGAATGGTGTCTTGGGGCTAAAGGGGCGGGCAGAGAAACCTGGACACCTCGGTAAAAAACGGCAGACCCTGACACGGAGGTTGTGATGTCGGGAGCAGAAAGCGCTCGTTGAGCTTACTGGATGGAGGGGCTTTCCACTCATTGGCCTGCCAAGCTAGATTTTTTACAGCACGTGTCACAACCTCAATAAGCTCCTTGCTCTCGGGCTTGCTAACCGCTGCCCCCCTCCTCCTCAGAGTAAGAGAGGCGGAACTGCATGCTCTTGTCGCAGGGGGAAGAAACAACGAAAAGGCGTGCTTCCAAAGCCTGCACGCGGGAGCTGGACCGGGCAGGAGAAGTTTGAGAAAGGGACAAGCCCGTCTCACCAGAACCGTGAGAAGTGAGGACACGACAAGCGAGTGCAGTGCTTGCAGTTGGCTCAATCGAGAACCGTCTTAGCGTGCTCTGCTCCCAGGCAAGCCACACAAAGGCTGTGTATCCCCCCCTGATGTAGTGGAAACAGGGTGGAACACACAACCGGCAAGTGTGCTTAACCTTTTTCAATGCCTTTATATTTTTTAGGGGGTTGATAACTGGGAGTAGTTGGGGGAAGGGGTATCTCAGTGGTTAACATGTTGCACTTGTGATTGGAAGGTAATGAGTTCAAATCCCAAGCTCCAAACTCTCAACTGTGCATTTGTATGGATGAGATCATTGTAAGTCGCTTTGAATAATGACGTCTGCCAAATGGTGTAAATGTAAATAACTGCCAGTTTGAACAATATAGGAACACACACACACACACACACACACACACACACATGCACATTATCCACCAATTTAAATCAGCATCTCCATTTGTTTTTATTTACTTGATGTGGATTTTGTTTCCATTTAAGAGATTTTCCACCCCATAGAGTTTTTTTTTACATTGTACAGACGTTTCACACTGTGGAGGAATTTTCTTTACCCCACTGGGAGATTTTTTTACCCCCTGGAGGAATTCATCATGCTGTATGCAGGACTTTTTATACTGTTTGGGGAATATTTCACCCCATGCCGGGTTTCTTTACCCTGCAGAGGGAGATTTTTCCCCTGTGTAACTCCAACCTGAGCTTTCAGGCCTCACACTGGAGTTCTGAATAGCCTGTGCTTTATTTAGTGTGTGTGTGTGTGTGTGTGTGTCTGTGTGTGTGTGTGTGTGTGTGTGTGTGTGTGTGTGTGTGTGTGTGT
>JAAIIK010020256.1:25058-39314 GCA_014706435.1 Silurus glanis
TCTATCTATCTATCTATCTATCTATCTATCTATCTATCTATCTATCTGTCTAAAACGAGTATGATGTAGTGAATATGGTTGCTGTTATAAGATTATTAAATAATAATCTCATCCTGTTTTCTGGTCGGATTTATTAATTCTCTCTCTCTTTCTCTATCTCTCTCAATCAAATGGTTTTCTTCAATTTAAAGTGGTTTATTGGAATGACAAATAAATACATTTTGTATAGCCAAAGTATTAACAACACAGAAAATGATTTAGAACATTTAAAGAACATCTAAAGCAATTAGCCAATACAGTAATCCTGCGTTTATCGTTATGTTTCAAAACCGCTGGCGATAAACAAAAAAAACACAATAAAAAAATACTGTACTGTATTAACATTATACTTTATTTTAGAATTAATAATTATATTTTATTAATACATTTCAACATAAAACTCCATAAAAACAATTCCCTGTGAGTGTTTTGGTCTATCGTGCTCTCCAAACATCAGGTATGTGGCAAATGCAATACCATGATAAAATTTGTGTATATAGAAATAATAAAATAGTATTAGACCTAATAAAATAAATTATAAAATTTATACAGAAATGGAAATAGCAACAAAAAAAGTCATGTGACAAATACTGAACTTACAGTTAAAACCGTATTTACATGTAGTAGATTTTGGGGTTGTGGATGTAATGCTTATTAGTTGTGTTTTCTCTCTCTCTCTCTCTCTCTCTCTCTCTCTCTCTCTCTCTCTCCTGTATACTGATATTACTGTAAAAACAGAAATACTGGTTGGATTTCTGATCAGAAGGTGGTGAGTTCACATCCCAGCACCATCAAACTGCCATTGTTAGGCCCCTAACCCTCACCTGCTCAGGTGTGTGAATGAGGTAAGTTAGTGTAGATAAGAGCGTCTGGTCTACGCTGTAAACTAAAATAGTAGTAAAAGAAACAGAATTAATTGTAAACTTTTCTGTTCTTTCACAGTAAAATTTCCTGTAATATAAACATTGTGTCTTTATCGTGTTCTCGTCCTGACAAGAGATTTTACAGTAGAATCATTTGTGAAGTTTAGACTTGATCACCATGTGTGTGTGTGTGTGTGTGTCTGTGTGTGTGTGTGTGTGTGTGTGTGTGTATATATGTGTGTCTATGTATGTGTGTGTGTATGTGTGTGTACGTGTGTATATGTGTGTCTGTGTATGTGTGTAGAACACACAGGTGGAGTCTGTATTGAAGGAGGAACATTAATGAGGTGTTTTGAGGGCGTCTCTCTCAGTGTGGTCATCATTATAAACACTCCCCAAATCCCCGTGTGTGAAAAAGACCTGCAGCGCAGCGTCAATCAGTGAGCGAAGTCCCGCCGATTCTGCAGCGTCTCCTCTCAATGACCTCTTTGTTTAGGGGAGAAGTGCCCTAAATTAATTGGATCAATGATTAAGAAGGAGACGTCGTGCTCCAGCGGGCAGAGACAAAGCAGCCGAGCGGGGGATCGCTCTCGCATTGACACATGAATTCCAGGCGTAAAGAAAGAGGGAAGGAGGAGAAGAATGCAAGACGAGGAGGCCTGTGTGCGGTCCAGTCTCACTTCACAACACAAAAACACAAAAACTCTAATATGGATTTGGGAAAGTAACAGTATGTGAGGTCTCTCGCGCCAAATCCGTTCCACGATAAAGCGATAAAGAGATGAAGTGATAAAGCGATGGAGGGATGGAGGGATTGCCTCTTTATGCTTTTGTGTCTTTTGTCTCACACGTGGTCAAAAGATTAATCTGAAGGGAATAAATAACTCTCTCTCTCTCTCTCTCTCTCTCTCTCTCTCTCTGTGTCTGTATGTAAGTGTGTAAATGAGTATAGTTTGTAAAAGCAGAAGGTTTTATTTCAAAATAAATCGATTTTACTGTTATGTTTGTGTTCTTATTAGCATGTTAGCCTGTTAGCATGTTAGCAGTGGTAAAGCAGCTCCAAACTGTCCATCATAAAAAATTGATTTTAGTTGACAACATTTATAAACAGCGTTTTTCTATTTAAATGCTAATTAGCCTGTTAGTTAACATTCCATTAGCTTACAGCAAACATCTGATTGTTTACAGTACATTTGAGCAGTGGTGGGTGAAGTACACAAAGCATATAGTTTAGTAAAAGTAAAGATTCACTCAGTAAAATGTGACTCCAGTAAATGTAAAAAGTGCCCTTTAAACATTCACTTGAGTAAAAGTACAAACGTTTTTGCCTTCAAATGTTCTTCAGTATCCAAAGTAGTGATTTATTATAACTCTAATGTTCCTGTGATCATTTTTATCACAAGATTCTTCACTTAATCACCTCAGTTTATGTGGGAATGTGACTCTCAGCACACTGATCTATTAATATAATGATATTAATGACTCAAACACTGATTGATTTCTATTATAATGATCATGAGCACGAAACCTTCTTTAATAAAACGTGTAAATGAGGTCACGTGTGTTGTGGTGAGTTCGAGTCTGGAGCTGTATGTTGGAATACTGGAACTGTATGTTGGTGATCAGTAGATTCACCAAGCGTCGATCAGAACACGTGTAAAACAGAGCGTGCGCTCAACCCTGATTGGTGACTCGCACTAAATGTAGTTGAGTAAAAAGAAAAATATTTGACTTTAAATGTAGTGAAATTAAATTCAAAATGTCGCAAATGGAAACACTACAGTAAAGTACACGAAAAAAAGCGAATTAACTACAGTAACAAATTACATTGGAGGAAAAGGCGTGTCGGTCCACGAGGAAACTCGGGCGGGCGCTAAAGTGAGAACGTGTGTCGATCCGCGAGTGAGACGGGCCGATTCCGCGAGTGCGTGGGTGAACCCGGCGTGAGTACTGGAAAGGGAGGCGCCGGGGTGAAAGTGAAAGTAAATAAAGAAAACTCTGCTTGCTGAAATGCTGCCTGTCTCTCTCTCTCCCAGCGCAGAACCAGTGAGTGTTACACAGTCGCTCCTTTTGATTCATGTGTGGATAAAAACCCAACTGGTCAAACGCACAGCAAGTCACCAATCAGGCTAAAGCGTTTTAAACTTGTTTTGATTGCCGCTTGTCAGTGGTGCATTTAGGCAGAGGCAACATGTGCATCTTCCCAGGGGCGTGAAAAAACAATCACCTTTGTTTTGTTTTGGTTTTTTTTTTTACTGCTCATTTCCATGGTTGCATTAATTATTATATCGTGCCTCTTCAAGTCAAGTTTATTTCTATAGCGCTTTTCACAACAGACATTGTCTCAAAGCAGCTTTACAGAATTTAACAGTCAAGGTGAATGGTGTGTGTTTATCCCTGATGAGCAGCCGTGGCGACTGTGGCAAGGAAAAACTCCCTTAGATTCAATTCAATTCATGTTTATTTGTATTGAGCTTTTAACAATGAACATTGTCTCAAAGCAGCTTTACACAGATAATGCGGTGATTAAAAGTGAAGATGTTCTTTATGAGTAAGTTTGTCCCTGATGAGTGAGCCGGTGGTGACTGTGGCAAGGAAAAACTCCCCGAGATGGCATAAGAAAGAAACCTTGAGAGGAACCAGACTCAAGAGGGAACCCATCCTCATCTGGGTTACACCGAATGTCCATTTGTAGCAGGTATACAATGTTGCGGGGTACAGTGATGATGATCAGAAGCGAACTGTATTCCTGAGTCAGTGTAGGAGACTGTTGACATCAACTACAGTCCAATCCATCCTCAAAGCGCCCGTTCTACTCCGGAATTTCATGGAACCACCGAAAAAGGTTGATGAGAAACCGTCCCCAGCTGAACAGAGTGGCCTCCAGTCGAAGAGAACACTATCCAGAGGCAGGCCTGGACGAAGTGGGGAGATCCACGGAGGGGAGAGGGGCAGGAACAGTGGTCACTGGAACCTCAGGAGCATGTTTAAATGTTTAGATGTGATGAGGAAGAAACCTTGAGAGGAACAAGACTCAAAAGCAGAACCTCATCCTCATTTAGGTGACATCAAGAGTGTGATTATAGTCTTTAAACACTACAGAACACTGGAGAGTGAGAACTAACATGAGCAGTGGAGTGTGTGATTATGAGTGATGATCTTTCTACAGTCTTTTACAGTCATTATGGTTATAAAACCATGAGCTACTGAGCAACTCATAAAATAGCTCAACATCTGAGATCATCACAGATCCAACACCAGCTTCTCCATGCCAGAGCCTTTAAACACTCAAAGAGGTCCAGCATCTAAACTCCACATGAAGTGGAATCCAATTGGTGCTAGTATGTCTCTAGATGGTTCGAAGTGTTTGTGGGCATCTACTTCTTTAAAGGTTCACAATCTTCATGAGGTGGGACGTGACTGGAGCTGGAGCAACCTCAGGAAGCCTCGGGATGGGGAGAGAAAGAGAAGCAGTGGAGATAAATTAGCGTAGCTGCTGTTCATGATATTAACAGCACAAGTTGATAATGTGATGTGATCAGATGTTCTGGAGCACAAGGTTATGATGTGATGTGTGTTATGTGTAGAACTCGCTAAAAACATACGTCTTTAATCTGCACTTAAACTGGGAGAGCGTGTCTGAGCCCCGAACACTGTCAGGAAGACTATTCCAGAGTTTATGAGCTAAATGTGAGAATGATCTACCACCTTTAGTGGACTTTGCTATTCTAGGAACTATGGGAGATAAACCATTTAGTGTTTTGTAGGTAAGAAGCAGTAGTTTGTAGTGGATTTGAAACTTAACAGGAAGCCAGTGTAGGGACGATAAGATTGGGGTTATGTGATCATATTTTCTTGACCTAGTAAGAACTCTGACTGCTGCATTCTGAACTAACTGTAGCTTGTTTATTAATGATGCAGGACATCCACCTAGTAATGCATTACAGTAGTCTATTCTGGAGGTCATGAACGCATGGACGAGCTTCTCTGCATCAGATATAGACAACATGTTTCTTAGCTTAGAAATATTTCTAAGGTGAAAGAAGGCTGTTTTTGTAACTTGGTTAATATGATTTTTAAAAGATAAGTTGCTCTAAAATAACTCCCAGGTCTTTTACTGTTGAACTAGTAGTTACAGAACATCCGTCTAAATGCAGGTTGAGATGCTGGAGCTTCTGTGTACTAGTTTTTGGGCCGATGCGCAAAATCTCCGTCTTATCAGAATTTAAAAATAGAAAGTTATGGGTCATCCAATCTCTTATTTCCTTAACACACTCAGTTATCCAAGTTAATTGAGTGTATTGCCTGGTTTAGATGAGATATATAGCTGGGTATCATCAGCATAACAGTGGAAGCTAATTCCATGCCTTCTAATAATATTTCCTAAGGGAAGCATGTATATTGTGAAAAGCAGGGGTCCTAGAACTGAACCTTGTGGCACGCCATAATTTACTAGCATTAGCCTGGATAGCTTTCCATTTAAGTCTACGAAATGGTAATGATTGGACAGGTAGGATTTAAACCAGCTTAATGCCTGTCCCTGAATGCCGATGTAATTCTGTAAGCGATCTAAGAGAAGATCATGATCTATAGTGTCGAATGCAGCACTAAGATCTAGTAAAACTAACAGCGAGATGAAGCCTTGGTCTGAAGCTAAAAACAGGTCATTAGTGATTGTAACTAGGGCAGTTTCTGTGCTATGATGGAGCCTAAAACCTGACTGAAACTCTTCAAAGATATTGTTCTCTTGTAAGTGGGAACATAACTGGGCAGCGACAATCTTTTCTAAAATCTTAGACATAAATGGGAGATTTGAAATTGGTCTGTAATTCGATAGCGTGTTTGGATCCAGATTAGGTTACTTACTGAGGGGCTTAATAACTGCTAGCTTGAGGGATTTAGGGACGTGACCTAACGATAGTGAGGAGTTAATAATATTGAGAAGAAACTCACCAGCTGTATATAACACTTCCTTTAGTAGATTTGTTGGAATGGGATCTAACTGACATGTTGTTGATTTAGCTTTGGTAATAACATCATACAGCTCTTCCTGTCCTGTACATGTAAAACAGTGGAGTTGTGGAGTTGTAGGTGAGATTGGATCAGAAGATGATCTCAGAGGTTGGACCGCCACAATTGTTTTTCTAATGTTATCTATTTTTTCAGTGAAGAAATTCCTCACTACTAAACTGTGATGGAACACATTTTTCAGATCCCTGATTTGTTGTTAATTTAGCTACTGTACTGAAAAGGAACCTGGGATTGTTTTGGTTGTTTTCTATGAGTTTGCTCAGGTGTGCTGCTGATCAGCATATTTCTCCTCCCTCATAGAAAATAACAAGTCAAGTCAAGTCAAGTTTATTTGTATAGCGCTTTTCAGAAATCAACAGTGAAGGTGAATGGTGTGCATTTGTCCCTGATGAGCAGCCATGGCGACTGTGGCAAGGAAAAACTCCCTTAGATGTTATGAGGAAGAAACCTTGAGAGGAACCAGAGCAGAATCCTAGATTTTTATTCTGTACTGCAGCAAAATGAACAGGAAATAAAAGCACTGCACTCACATGCACACCATCAATAGGTAGTAATGATTTCATCAACTTTTTTAATAATAAAGTTGAAAACATCAGGCAAGAAAACCAGAGAGTGATGTCGTCACTCTGAGGTAAAATATCTATATCAGTGACGTCTGCTCCGTGGGATATTATTAAGTCTAGTGTGTGATTAAAGTGATGAGTTGGTCTGGTGACGTTTTGTTTAACCCCAAAAGAGTTTAATAAGTCCACAAATGATAATCCTAGAGCATCGTTTACATCATCTACATGAATATTAAAATCTCCTACAAGCAGCAATTTTTATTGATCAATTGATCAAGATGTCTGGAAGAAAACGAGCAAACGCTTGAAGAAAATCAGCGTAGGGCCCTGGGGGTCTGTACACGGTGACCAGAGCGAGAGAATTACTGAATGAGTTAAGTAATGAGAATCTCCAGTGCTGCTTAAAGACTCATTAAAAAGTCAAATATTATAAGGATATCTTGTGTATCTTATGGGTACAATTAGCCAAGGAGTTTATAGTTCTTGGTTCTGAGAGTTTGATCAATTGTGCACAATGAGGTGTATTTAATTGAGCAATAAATATATTGAGGGTGATATTTATACATAATCAGAAATGTCTCCAAATTTGTGGACTGCTCTGAGAACGTTTTGGCACTTCCGGGTCGGTGGCCATTTTGCCGTTTTTCCCGCACCTCCCGGGATTTATGGAGACCCGAGACTTTAGCTCGGTGCCAGATTATCTCACCGGCTTCCTATAATCCCTGGGATTATTCTTGCCACCCTGTTTGCTCTGGATCCTGTTCCTGACCCCTGTTCTGCTCTGCTCTGGTTTTGAACTCTGGACTGTTTTTTGTTTGTGTTTTTGCCCTGCCTATATTGTTCTGTTTGCTGGCTTTTGGATTTTTTGGACTGTGTTTTCGGTTTTGCTATTGTCTTCCCTGTATCGCCCTGTTTGCCTCTGTTTATGACCCTAGACTGTTTTTGGACTTTGTTTTTGCCTGTGCCCCATTAAAGCCTGTGTTTTCACCTACCTCCTGCTTGCATCCTGCATTTGGGTCCTCACTCCCCTAGTCACCCGCACACACTGACAGAATAATCTGGCTGTACACCGTGTCGCGTGCGCTCACTGACAGGCGTGGGTCACCCAGGGGGCGCCATTCAAGCTGAAACCACCATTGGCGCTCAGTGTTTCTACTGATCACCAACATACAGTTCAGCATCAGTTCTACAGCAAACAGAACATTTTAGAGCGGAATAAATAATGAAGGAACTCCAGACTTGAACACACGTGGTTTTATTTACATGATTTATTTAAGTAATTGAAAAGAAGGTGCTCATGATAATTATAATAGAAATCAATCAGTGTTTGAGTCATTAATATCATTCTATTAATAGATCAGTGTGCTGAGAGTCACATTCAAGTCTTTACACATAAACTGAGGTGATTAAGTAAAGAATCTTGTGATAAAAATGATTATAGGAACATTAGAACCAGAAACCGGGCAGAAAAAATCATTAATGACCCTTCACACCCTGGACACATCTTCCAGCTCCTCCCTTCTGGCAGACGCTACAGAACTTTGTTCACCAAAACTGCCAGACACAGGAACAGTTTCTTTCCCCAAACAATCAGCCTCACTAACAACTCACCATAATTATATTCCCTGCTTCATATCTATAAGTACTGCACAGAACTGTCAGTCATCACATCATCTGTATATGTTGCACACACTATGGCTACTATATACTGTACAACGTTTTATAGTAAACTCTCTAATCATACCTGACACACAATACTGTCATCTGCACTACCATGCACTCTCACACTTTATATAATTACTGATCTGTATCCCTATTTATTACCCACACTGTCTATACTGTCTCACATTGTCTGTTTTTGTCTTGTCTTGTCTGTTTTGTCCTGTATAGGTTTTATTTATGTCTGTACTTTTGAGAGTCACTAACAGCTGGAACCAAATTCCTTGTGTGTGTCAACACACTTGGCCAATAAACCTGATTCTGATTCAGATTCTGATAAAAATGTGTTTCTGCCAGAATCACTGTATGAGCTGGCAGCAGCGCAAGGGGAATCTCTAACATACATAGGCAAGTCATGAAGGTAAGCCATACATCACCCCTGATGTTGGCATGTGGCGGCAGGAGGCTATGCCATTGACCCCTGGTGTGGGAATATATTGGGCAACTGCCATGCCAGTTTTACCAGTGGAACTCAGTGGAGATGGGACAGCAGGTTAATCAGTCAGGCTGACCTTTTCTAGCAAGGCTATAGTTCAAGTCAAGTCGGGTCAAGTTTTTTTCTATAGCGCTTTTCAAAACGGACATTGTCTCAAAGCAGCTTTACAGAATTGAAGGTGAAAGATTAACTTTACAGTTAGGGTGAAAAATGTGTATTTATTGCTGATGAGCAGCCATGGTGACTGTGGAAAGGAAAAACTCCCTTAGATGTTATGAAGAAGAAACATTGAGAGGAACCAGACTCAAAAGGGAACCCATCCTCATTTGGGTGTCATCAAGAGAGTGATTATAGTCTTTAAACAATACAGAACACTGGAGAGTGAGAACTAACATGAGCACTGGAATGTAAGATTATGAGTAATGTCTTTTCTACAGTCTTTTACAGTCATTTAAGATTATGGAATCAGGAGCTACTGAGCAATTTATAAAACATCTCAACATTTGCGATCATCACAGATCCAACACTAGCTTCTCCATGTCACTCAAAGAGGTTCAATGTCCAATCTCCACATGAGGTGGAATGCAAATGGCGCTGATACGTCTCTAGATGGATGTTTGCGGGTTTGGCATCTACTTCTTTAAAGGTCTATAATTTTCATGTGTGTGGGACGTGACTGGAGCTGGAGCAACCTCCGGATGCCTCGGGAAGGGCAGTGATAGAAAAGCAGTGGAGAGGAATTAGTGTAGCTGCTGTTCATAATATTAACAAGCACAAGTTGATAATGTGATTTGATCAGATGTTCTGGAGCACAAGGTTATGATATGTGATGTGTGTTATGTGTGGGTCTTGCTTAAAAGGTACGTTTTTAATCTGCACTTAAACTGGGAGAGTGTGTCTGAGCCACGAACACTATCAGGAAGACTATTCCAAAGTTTAGGAGCTAAATGTGAGAATGTTCTACCACCGTTAATGGACTTTGCTATTCTAGAAACTACTAGCAGTCCAGAGTTTTGAGATCTCAGAGAGCGTGACTGATTAAAGCATGTTAGAAGACTGGATAGATACATGGGAGCCAAACCATTTATTGTTTTGTAAGTATCAGTAGTTTGTAGTCGAGCTCCAGTTTGTAGGCTCCAGTGACCACTGTTCTTGCCCCTCTCCCCTCCGTGGATCTTCCCACTTCGTCCAGGCCTGCCTCTGGATAGTGTTCTCTTCGACTGGAGGCCACTCTGTGCAGCTTGGGACGGTTTCTCATCAACACCTTGGGTGGTTCCATGAAATTCCGGAGTAAGAACGGGCGCTTTGAGGATGGATTGGACTGTAGTTAATGTCAACAGTCTCCTACACTGACTCAGGACTACTTTTTGCTTCTGATCATCATCACTGTACCCCGCAACATCGTATATCTGCTACAAATGGACATTCGGTGCAACCCAGATGAGGATGGGTTCCCTCTTGAGTCTGGTTCCTCTAAAGGTTTCTTCCTTATGCCATCTCGGGGAGTTTTTCCTTGCCACAGTCGCCACCGGCTTGCTCATCAGGGACAAACTTACTCATAAAGAACATATTCATTTTTAATCACCACATTATCTGTGTAAAGCTGCTTTGAGACAATGTTCATTGTTAAAAGCACTATACAAATAAAAATGAATTGAATTGAATTGAATGATAAGATTGGGGTTATATGGTGATATTTTCTCGACCTTGTGAGAAATCTGGCTGCTGCATTCTGGACAAACTGTAGCTTGTTTATTAATGATGCAGGACAACCACCTAGTAATGCATTACAATAGTCCAGTCTGGAGGTCATGAATGCATAGACGAGCTTCTCTGCATTAGATATAGACATGTTTCTTAGCTTAGCAATATTTCTAAGGTGGAAGAAGGCTGGTATTGTAATATAGTTGATATGATTTTCAAAAGACAAGTTGCTGTCTAAAATAACTCCCAGGTCTTTTACTGTTGAACTAGTAGTTACAGTACATCCTTCTAACTTTACGTTCCCACCTTGGCCTAGGGGAGTGTGGGAACAATAGCCATTTAGTTGTTGTGGGTTGTTTGGACAAAAAGTATGATGAGAGTTTAGAGTAATTATTGCTTTAATGGTCAAGTGCAGTAAGGTAACAAACAGATTTCAGAAGTAGTCAAGAAGACTAGACTCACACCTGCAAAAGAACAAGGACAGTGCCAAAGAAATGAACATAAGAAAAAGGTCTACTCTAGGCTGCATTTTGGAAGCTTAACCTAACTAACAAACAGCAACAGACTAGCTGACTACACTAGGCTACACTATCAAACAAATACAATGCATGGCACCTGCCCTCTACCTAGGGCATCTAAACAATGGTAAAACCTACGTGGTGGAATGTAGGTGCGCGCACCTTCTTACCTGTTCTCAAACCAGGTGAGCTAGTATAACAGAGACAACTAGCAACCAGGACAACTAACAACCAGGACAACTAGCAACCAGTTCTCTCTCTCCTCTTTCCTTAAAAAGGAACCTGGGATTGTTTTTGTTGTTTTCTATGAGTTTGCTCAGGTGTTCAGCTCTAGCAGCTTGTAGCAACTGTCTGTAGCTGAGCATACTGTCTTTATACACAATTCTAAATACCTACAATTTAGTTTTCCTCCATTTTCTTTCCAGATTACGGGCTGTTCTCTTAAGGGCATGCGTATGACTATTATACCATGGTGCAGGTGTTTTTTCTCTAACCTTTTTTAACCAGATGGGGGCAACAGTGTCTAATGTGCTAGTGAGGATAAGGTCTATGTTGTTATCCATTTCATTAAGATTGATAGGCATTTATTGGTTTAGCGAGAAATTAAGATAAATCAGGCAGGTTATTTGTGAATCTGTCCTTAGTAGTCTGAACAATAGTCCTACCAGGTCGATAACTTGGTGAAACACGGCTAATCTGCTCTACCGTTGGTGTGTACAATATGAAGTAATGGTCTGTGATGTCATCACTCTGAGGTAAAATATCTACTATATCAGTGACGTCTGCTCCGTGGGATATTATTAAGGCTAGGGTGTGATTAAAATGATGAGTCGGTCTAGAGATATTTTGTTTAACCCCAAAAGAGTTTAGTAAGTCCACGAATGGTAATCCTCCTGCCCATCTCATCCAAATACCCTAAAGAGCAGACTGACAAAACTAGCCACTATGCTAATCTACATGGTACCTTTGATGATAAGGAAATCTGCTCAATGGCAAGTTTGACCCATGAGCTTTGAGAGTAAAAACATAAGCCATTGTGCTCCTCAGGCATAGGATCAAGCAGACTCATCTAGATTTGTGATTTGCAAAGGTGGAAAGAGTACGCAAATATTTTACTAATGTAAAAGTACTATTATGTTAGGGAAGGGGGTCGTAAACCTTAAACTAGATGTTTTTTAATGTTAATTAAAAGGAACACCTTTACAACACAATCTTTAAAAATATTTATTTAGATATAATGTCATTTTAGTGCAGACCATTCCATAAACATTTTCAAACAATACAACCATTAATAGTGGATTAAAATGAGGATTCTTTAGACCATCCTTCCTTTCTTCACCAACAACATTGATATTTGAAATCCCTAAATCAAAATGAATAAAGAAGGAAAAGAGAGCAACCAAAAGCACATTTTATCCTCCTAAATAACGCAAGTTTGTCAGTTTATTATTATTATCATTATTGTTGTTGTTGTTGTTGTTATTATTATTATTATCTTTTTATTATTATTATTATTATTATTATTTTTTTATTTTTTATTTTTTTTTTTTTTATTATTCAACTTGAAAACATAGGCAACAATGCCAGGTGTATAATAAAGAAACTAGAGTTATCGCAGTGTCACTTTGGCTACTTATTCAATACCAGAAATATGATTTATAGTGTGCCGAATTACGATTTGTATAACATTGTAAAACATTGTTTTCAAGTCAAGGTTTGGTTAAATTGAATGAATTTTGTGTAGGTAAAATTACAGAATTTAATTTACCAATTAAAGTGACAGTGTCTCATAAGTCTTTTTGGCTTTTAATGTCCTTGATATTATCTAAAGTAGTGTAATATAAAAATATATGAGCTTTTAGGCAAATTAGCCTAAAAGCTCTAAAAACTCTTTCTCTCTGAAACACAGCCCAAGCCAGAGGGCAGTAGGCAAAACCCCCTATTAAGTTTACTCACTCCAACTGTTTTTAGACCCATTTCATATATTGCAAACTATAGCTGAGATTAAATGGCATATCCAATCTTCTTATCATGGTAATTATGTCCTGGCTAGATAGGTTCTTTAAACACACATGCAGTCGGGATAGTATCGCAGGACTGAGTAGTTTGAGATAATTGTTCAGTCATGAGTTGCTTGAAACTGCTTGCATGGATACTACAAACCATTAGCAATGCTGTGATTAGCTGGTCAATGGTACACTGACCAAAGAGTGTGCAAATTTTTTTTCTGTTGCAGAACAAGAGTTGTCATGCTACCCTGCATGGATATTTTCTCTTTAGACCACCAGAGGGCACCCAATGTCATAAACATCTCTGACTTTTTTTCCTTTACAGCATCCAGGGTGCCCCTTAGTACACAATTTTGAATGTCTTTTTTTGTTGTCTTTTGTTTCATAAGTTCATTTTGCACACCTGTTTTGTTTTACTGATTAACCACACTATTTAAGCCATTTGTTTTCTCCTGTTCTTGTTTAAAGAACTGACTATGTTAATGACTATCCAACAAACATATATAAGGAGTGATTCCTATGTAGGTTTTGGTTTCCTTATTGTTCAGTCTCCCAGTGTTAGCCTAGCCATTTGTTCCTCCCTCTGTTTAGTTATATCTTGTTTTATTTTAAAATAAAGTTCTGCATTTGTATCTGCCTCCTGATCTAATGGATTCCCCATGTAACAGTTAATGCTCACAGATTATGAATAATTTGAAAACCTTATTCAAATGCAGGGAACATCTTGAAAGAAAAAAAAAAAGAAAACAATGAGAGGCTTGGCAGAAAGTTGCTGAGAAATTAATTATGAAAGTGTTCCCAATGTTAAATATTATTAAATCTTTCTTTTTTTCCTTTTTTTGGTCAGAACCAACACAGAACCCACTAGAACTTTGGAACAAGTAAATGTGCAATTATCCAATCAAATTATTTATTATCCAGCTCAATTTTTTAGTGTCCAAAACATCTGTACAGAAATACAGTGCATTCAGATAGTATTCAGACTCTCTTGACTTTTCAATTTAGTTATTTTGCAGCCTGATATTGCAATCTTACAATTTTATTTAATTTATTTTTCATTAATCAACACTCAGTAGCCCATAATGATAAAGTAAAAGCAGAATTCTAGAAATGTATGTAAATTTGTTAGAATGAAAAAAAGTGAAATATCACATCTATATAAAGATTCAGAGCCTTTGCAACAACACTTTTTTTGGCAAAAAAAAATAGCTCAGGTGCCTCGCAATTTTCTTAATCATTTGCTGGGATGTTTCTTGACAGATGTCTACCTGTGGAAGTTTATTGATTGGACATGATTAAGAAATGCACACACCTCTCTAGCAAAGCATTCACAGCTGTATATATATATATATATATATATATATATATATATAT
>JAAIIK010020256.1:39414-55131 GCA_014706435.1 Silurus glanis
TATGTATGTATTTTTTTTACTACACATACTATTCTTGCACCTTCTGCAACTGGTGGTTTTTATAAAAATGGAGAGGACATGGCTGCATTTTCTGTGCTCAGAACAAAGATTCCTGACAATGTCCCCTGGGATTACTCCATCCAGTACCTTTACATAAATTACCATGGTCCCACATATCACTGGACTTCATAACAGTATTACCCACCTCTCAGTTTAATTCTGTTAATCAAAAATATTTTGTAGCATATATTTATCATTTTAAATTGAATAATAAAAAATACTCATGGTTCATTTTGACTGTGTTGTTTTGAAAATAAATGATAGAAAACATTATCCAGAAACCAGAACTTTTTAAATGTTTTTAACAGTAGGTTGAGAGATATTACCTAAAGTGCAACTTAAGATGGCATATAAACTGTGCATGAGAACAGCATTTTTTAAATTAACATGCAATGAAAACCATGCAAGGCCATGGCCATGCTATTGGCCTCTGTCTGGAGCATGATTGGAAGGACACACTGTCTGCCTCTGGCATTAACAAACTGTGAGAGGATATGCCATTGATTTCAAACATGAGAACTGTCAGCTTCTGCAGGGAGCTCTACAGCAGAAGCTTCCCTGTCAGCCTCTGGAGTGAGCTTATCAATGTAGGCCACCATTAGTGCTTCATGCGTTCTTTGTGAGTGGCTGCCCGGTAAGTCTCTGGACAGTTGGTCTTTCCATCATAGACGAGGCCCAAAGACTTTCCACTCTCTCAAAATTGACTCTCTCTCAAAATTGACAGTTTTTGCTACAGATATTGGCTCCTTAAGTAAATACAAGCAAAGAAGTCTGTGATAAATTGTATAAATAAGACAATGGAGAGATTGGCACAGAAAAAGCCACACCTCCTTAACTGGTGCATAAGAATGGTGGATACACATTCCTGTGACATAGCTTCCTATGTTTGTCACGAGTTCCGTGCTTGAATTTTGTTAGCGTTTACAAACTTAAACTTTACAGTTTTTTTTTTTATTTATCTTTTTTTCCTCCTTAAAAAGTCCTGAATAATAGTTTTTTGTCTTTCCGACTTGTGCCTGTAGCTCGTTAACCTACTACCATTAGTGTTGATTACATTCATTGCCTCACATTTTATCTTAAATCTACTCACTATTATAAGCACTATGTTGGTTGTGTGTCTGCCTTTGAACACAGGTGAGGACTCGTTCGAGTTGCACACGGTGGAGTTGGAGCTGGAGGCTGTGGAGAAACAGATCCGTGACATACATGCAAAGCATGCCCAGCTGTGAGAGCGGAAAGATGCGCTGAAAACCTCCCAGGTGGACGCTCACTCGTCCCAGGTAAATTCTGGGGTTGAACCTAATGCTCCCAGCACCTCAACTCCGCATGTTTTCCTGCCCAGTCCCAGCGAACCTAGAACGTGGCTCGCCCAGGTATCGCCCCAGTCGATTAAGTCTTGTCCGGCATGTTCGCGCTACCAGAGCCAAAGGTAAGGTACACACTCGCTGTTTTCCTGGTGCTCGTGTTCTCGATGTAGCTGCACAGGTACCTGCAATCCTGAACAAGAACTTCGGAGCTGTTGTTCTCCATCCCGGAACAAATGACACTAGGCTGAGGCAAACAAAGAACTTAAAGAGGGATTTGCAGGATCCTGGTGGTGCACAGCATATCGCCCACAATGAGGATCATAGTGCCAGGACTGCTTCCCACTTACCAGCGAGGGATTGAGAAGTTTAGTAGACTCTTTGCACTAAATGAATGGCTATAGTCATGGTGTCGAGAACACAAACTACTCTTTGTTGATAATTTGAATCGTTTCTGAGAGCATTCTAGGTTCTTGCTTCCTGTTGGCCTACACCCCAGCAGAGTTGGAGCAGCAGAGCTATCAGACAACATCTCTAGGATACTTCAAACCATCTGACTGAAAGTAAGACATTATGCAACTTACAACTATGACAATATTTGTACAACAAACCAAATAGTTACAAATACACACACAACCCACTTTTTAGAAACCTTTTCTATTCCTTGTGTAGTAAAATCAAGAAACAAATACACAAGATCCAGAAATAATCTTATTGAGTTAAAACTGGAAAATGCAAGATAAGCAAACACAAAAATGTTCTAAAGCTTGGTCTTTTAAACATTAGATTACTTGCACCCAAAGCTCTCATTGTAAATGAGATGATCACAGATAATAATCTCGCTGCACTCTCTCACTGAGACTGAATTAAACCAAATGATTATATGAATCTAAACGAGTCTACACCATCAGGATATGCTTATAAGCATGAGCCCCTGTCAGACTGGTCATGGGGGTCGTGTAGCAACCATTTATAGTGCCCTTCTTAATGTTAGTCAAAGATAAAAAAAAAAAATTTAAATGTTCGTTTTTAATGTTCTTTCAGATCTTCATAGAAAACCCCTACTATCTCTTGCTCTGGCCACCATGTACAGACCCCTATTGCCCTACGTTGATTTTCTTCAAGACTTTGCTTGTTTTTGATCAATTTCGATCAATTTTGATAAAGTTTGAAAATATTCATGTAGATCAGCGGTCCCCAAACCTTTTTGCGCCTTGGACCGGTTTAATGTCAGGCAATATTTTCACGGACCGGCCTTTAAGGTGTGGCAGATAAATACAACAAAATAAAATGATACGACCGGCATAAAAACTGGAATTTTCTAAATATAATAATAAACGTGAATCCACTGTGTTGTTTTTTTTGTTAATTTTGCTAGTTTGGGGGTTTCAATTTAGAGGTAATGCTAAAGGTTACTGGCCGGAGCAGTTACCTTTAAGAAGGTAACGGATGTTGGTAAGGCATGTGACCAAGGCATGCGTCTTGACATGCATCAAGATGAGTTATAGACAGATGTGGTGGAGAGAATCCGGTAATTTTCTGAGCAAACTCATAGAAAACAACAAAAACAATCCCAGGTTCCCTTTCAGGAACTCGAGCTGCGTCGAAACACTTTGGGAATGCCTCGCGTTGTCCACGCTCTGAATCACGTGTAAAATCCGGCCAAAGGCAACTCGTGACATCATCGGCGGGCGCCGTCGCGTAAACCAGGAAGCTACAAATGGCGGAGCTATGGTAGTAGCATTAGCTTCTGTTATTCAGGTAAGTGCTTTGTGTGTGAATCTGTGCAGCCATGAGCTTTTAATGCGAGCAGAATTCCGACTGTGTTCCTTCTTGCCCCGCTTTATTACGGGGGGAATACACGCAGCCGATGTGTTGTTTGCTTAGCTCAGGAGCATGCTTAGTTGGCCCTCGTGAGAGTCAACTGTTAGCATTTTTAGCCGTGCGGCTATGCGCTCCCGGTGTGTGCTCTCCGAGGAAAGTGCTCTCACTCGCGGCTCGGGTCGCCGCTCTTGCTGAGGCGAGCTTTGCTTTGCTTAGCTTAGGAGGATGCTTAGTTGGCTCTCGGGAGAGTCAACTGTTAGCATTTTTAGCCGTGCGGCTATGCGCTCCCGGAGAGCGCTCTCCGAGGCGAGCTTTGCTTTGCTTAGTTTATGGGTATGCTTAGTCGGCTCTTCAGAGAGTCGACTGTTAGCGTTTTAGCCATGCGGCTATGCTCTCCCGGTGAGCGCTCTCCGAGGAGAGGGTGGCCCTCCTGTGGTCCCGAGGGAGACTCCTCTCACTGAGAGCCGTTCACATCCCGGGCTGGTTGAATTGGAGAGCGGACGCCCTTCGGGGCAAGGGCTGAGGCCGAGAGAATGGGGGGATATTATGGAGCCTAGGTAGATCTGTTTGCGACTCGGGAGACCTTGCACTGTCCCCTCTGGTTCTCTCTCTCTGACCCAGCCCCATTGGGGCTGGACGCCATGGTGCAGACATGGCCATGGCTTCGTCTGTACACCTTCCCTCCCCGCCAGGATGGAGTACATCTCCTCCTGGTAGGGACCTGCTGTCCCTCCTCTAGGGACCTCCTTGGGGTATTCCTCCAAAGAGTTCCTAGTGATGGGTATGTACCTAAGATCCCTACAGCGTCCTTGCTGGCATTCTGCCCTCCTCCCTTTCTAGTTCCAGACCAGGAGAAGCAGAATTGACTGAGTCCTTGGAGGAGGTCGGAGCAACTGTTTGTCTGCTATGGCCCTCATAGGAAAGGTTTTCCTGCCTGTTTGCAGGCTCTCAGTATATGGATGGTGGATGCGATTTCGGTTGGTTATGAGTCCTCTGGTCTTCCCACTCCTTTTGGAGTCAAGGCTCATTCGACCCGGAGTATGACGGCCTCAACGACCTGGTCCGCGGGGGTGCCCCTGCAGGACATTTGCAACGCTGAAGGTTGGTCCACACCTTTGACTTTTGTCAGGTTCTATGGCCTCGACATCAGAGCCACTCCGGGATCCTCTGTCCTGCATGCTCGTGTTGCCCAGACACTCTAGGCAGGGACTGGTCAGTATGGTGCGATGGCATACTCGTTCCCAAAGCGTTTTCGACGCAGCTCGATGTCCTGAAAGGGAACGTCTCTAGGAGACGCTGTGTCTCGGGCCATACAAGTAAAATGACCTTTGCAGATAAATAGAGAGTCCCTGTCATATACACATGGTTTCAACTCTATTAGTGCTGAAATTTAAGGCTGAGGAAAGAAATATGGAGAAGGCAAAAATTGGACCTTCAAAAATAGTTGGAGGAAAGTTGGACCTCCAAAATAGTTTTTCTAATACTTTCAATTTCTTCACTGAATAAATTGAAAGTATTAGAAAAACTATTTTGGAGGTCCAACCTCTGACAGCATCTCCTGATCCAATCGGACATAAAACTCCACAACTACACTGCTTTACACGTACAGGACAGGAAGAGCTGTATGATGTTATTACCAAAGCTAAATCAACAACATGTCTGTTAGATCCCATTCCAACTAAACTACTGAAAGAAGTGTTACATACAGCTGGTGAGCCTTTTCTTAATATTATTAACTCACTATCTTTAGGTCACATCCATAAACCCCTTAAGTTAGCAGTTATTAAGCCCCTCATCAAGAAACCTATTTTGGGTCCAAACATACTTTTAAATTACAGACCCATTTTAAATCTCCCATTTATGTCTAAGATTTTAGAAAAGATTGTCGCTGCCCAGTTCTGTTCCTACTTACAAGAGAACAATATCTTTGAAGAGTTTCAGTCAGGTTTTAGGGCCCATCATAGCACAGAAACTGCTCTAGTTAAAATCACTAATGACCTGTTTTTAGCTTCAGACCAAGGCTACAGCTCTCTGTTAGTTTTGCTAGATCTTAGTGCTGCATTTGACACTATAGATCATTATCTTCTCCTGGATATCTTACAAAATTCAAGTACAGGCATTAAGCTGGTTTAAATCCTACATGTCTGATCGTTACCATTTTGTAGAGTTAAATGGAAAGCTATCCAGGTTAATGCAAGTAAATTATGGGGTGCCACAAGGGTCAGATCTAGGAACCCTGCTTTTCACTATAGACTATTTCAATATAGACGCTTCCCTTAGGAAATATTATTAGAAGCCATGGGATCAGCTTCCACTGCTAAGCTGATGATATCCAGCTATATATCTCATCAAAACCAGACGATACAGCTCAATTGGCTCAGATAACTGAGTGTGTCAAAGAATTAAAAGATTGGATGAGGCATAACTTTCCATGATTAAATTCTGATAAGACGGATATTTTGCTCATCGGCCCAAAAAACAGTACACAGAAGCTCCAGCATTTTAACCTGCATTCAGAAAGATTAACTGTAACTACTAGTTCAAAAGACCAGGAAACACCCAGGTTTTAAAACTGGTCCACTCTCTCCATCGTCACACATTTTCTGGCCATTTTTTTTTCTTTTTGCACTACGACACTTTAATCACTTTAATCTGTGGACTGTCACTTTAACTCTGGACTTGCTCAACACAGTGCACTTTATACCACACCATACCGCACATGGTCACTTTAAGGACAATCACATCAACCACCTAAAATATTTACTGTTGTACTGTTTACTGTCATAAGCATCTTTGTATATACACTTTTTTCTCATATATATCTTTATATATTTTATATAGTTTATAATTTTTATTTATCTGCCTTCTTTTCTTGGTTTATTTTTCCCTCATGCCGGACCGTCATATAAGCAATTCACTGCATGTCGTACTTGGTATGTATGTGTATGTGACAAATAAAATAATTTGATTTGAATTTGATTGATTTGAAAATTAAAATACCTGGGAGTTTTTTTTAAATAACAACTTGTCTTTTGAAAATCATATCAACCATATTATAAAAACTTCTTCAACCTTAGAAATATACCTTAGATTTCTCACAAGGTCGAAAAAATATGACTGTATAATCCCAATCTTATCATCCCTACACTGGCCACAAGTTTTGAATCAACTACAAACTATTGATCTTACTTACAAAGCCCTAAATGGTTTGGCTCCCATGTCTCTATCCAGTCTTTTAACATGATACAATCCGTCACGCTCCTTGAGATCTCAAAACTCTGGACTTCTAGTAGTTCCTAGAATAGTAAGGTCCATTAAAGGGGCTCAGACACTCTCTCCCAGTTTAAGTGCAGATTAAAAACATATCTTTTTAGTGAGTTCTACACATAACACACATCACATATCATAACCTTGTGGTCCATTACATCTGATCACATGCACATTATCAACTTGTGCTTGTTAATATCATGAACAGCAGCTTTGCTAATTTCTCTCCACTGCTTCTCTCTCTTTACCCATCCTGAGGCATCCTGAGGTTGCCCCAGCCCCGGTCACGTGCCACCTCATGAAGATTGTGGACCTTTAAAGAAGTAGATGCCAACCCAACAAACATCCCGAACCATCTAGAGACGTACCAGCGCCATTTGGATTCCACCTCATGTGAAGTTTTGACATATGACCTCTGAGTGTTTAAAGGCTATGGCATGGAGAAGCTGGTGTTGGATCTATAATGATCGCAAATTATGAGCTATTTCTGAGTTGCTTATTAGCTCCTGGTTCCATAACCTCAAATGACTGCATAAGACTGAAAGGACATTACGCATAATCTTAAATTCTGGTGCTCATGTTAGTTCTTACTTTCCAGTGTTCTGTAATGTTTTAAAGACTATAATCACTCTCTTGATATCACCCAAGTGAGGATGGGTTCCTCTCAAGGTTTCTTCCCCATAACATCTAAGGGAGTTTTTCCTTGCCACAGTCGCCATGGCTGCTCATCAGGGATAAATACACACCATTCACCTTAATTCTTAAATTCTGTAAAGCTACTATAAGACAATGTCCATTGTGAAAAGCACTATAGAAATAAACTTGACTTGACAGTCATTAGGTTAGTCAGAATGCTTATTAAAGTTTTTGGGTGTGATGAGGTTAGGTCTGAGCTTAATAATGTTTTGGAGAGGTTATATTGGAAGAAGTGCCAATACATGACAGCCTTTTACAGCATGTTTCAGCCAAAGTCTAACAAGGCAGCCACCCATGTCATGCTTCAGCCCAAAGCTGATGATGTGGCCCATCAACCTAGCTCCAAAATAAAATTTCAGATCACTGTCTTTCAATGGAAAACGTATAACGAATGTACTTTCTGAATGTGTGTAGCAGTACACAGCAACAACATGCATAAAAAATGCACTACTTACATTATTATTGTAATAACAACTCACAAACACATCCACTGCTGCTAATCCCGGATTATTAGGAAAGATAAGGCCCCACAGAACAACATCCCGTAAAGCACATGTGTCAAACTCAAGGCCCGCGGGCCACATCTGGCCCGATGTACAATTACATCTGGCCCGCGAGATGATTTTATAAAGAGCTATTATTATTTTTATTAATTTCCCGGCGATATGAAGCGCTGATAACACAAACTACAGATCCCATAATGCAGCGCTTCAGCTGCCTTACCGAACGCTAGACTACCTGGGAACATTCCAGCGTCAATCAAGTCGAGCTTCTGTTGATGTATTTAACCCTATTTTAAAGTTATTTTGAAGCTCCTCACAATGACCAAGAGAAAAGTGGATTCTGAAAACAGAGCCTTTCAAAACCGATGGGATTCTGAGTTTATGTTTACTGACACCGCCGGTAAACACGTGTGTCTTATATGTGGAGCGAATGTGACAGTAATTAAGGAATTGAATCTAAGACGGAACTACGAGACAAAACATCAGGAGAAGCTGAAAAGCCTGAATGCAGAGCAGAAGATCCAGAAAGTAGAAGAGTTAAAGAAGAATCTCACATTTCAGCAGACGTGTTTCACCAGAGCAAAATCACAAAGTGAAGCTGGTGTGAAATAGAGGAGAAATCAGAGGCACATCAGCCGGTTATTTACTGAGGGAGAGTTTCTGAAGAGCTGCATGATGAAGCTGTGAGACGTCTGGTGTTTGACTGGAGATATTTTTATGGAGAGCAAAATATTTTAAGTTATTTAAAGTTTAAGATTATTTTTTATAAAATGGCATAAGAGCAAAGAAATCTGATTGTTTTCATTTGTTGTTATTTTAACGTTTACTTAAAAGCACAATTTTTATTTGTTCAGGGTTTTTTGCAGCATGTTCATATTTCTAACTTGTATAATTTTGACAGGAGATATTTTTATGGAGAGCTAAATATTTTAAGTTATATAAAGTTTAAGATTATTTATTCTGGAATAATATTCATGTGTGGTTTTTATCCATATTTATGTAAAAAAAAACATTTAGTTTTAGTGTGTTCAATAAATGTTTGTCCTGTTCGGCCCGGACCTAAAGTGTGCTTTGAGTTTTGGCCCCCGGTGCAATTGAGTTTGACACCCCTGCCGTAAAGCATTTTTGCTCCAACCAAACAATAGTGTTGTAATTTAGATGGTTATTCCTTTGTTTATGTCACAGAACTTTGGCTGGTGTTTGTGTGTATATGTTTCTGAATAACTTTTGCATAAAAAACGACATCTTGCTGGTAAAGAAACCAAATATGGCTGGTAGAATATAGTGTTAGAAAACGCTTGAGACCACAAAATAAAAAAATAATAATGAAAAAAAAAAACTAAAAGAGGGGGACTCTTGGGTTGAGTCTCTACTATAGGCAGGTGCCATGACGTTTTTATTATGCACCACCTATCATTTCAGCCTTTTATTTCCAGCCAGTAGCATTATGGAAACAAAATGATTGATGAAAAATGTAGCCAATGGGAGGATTTTATTCCCCACGTGGGTGAGTCTTAGTTTTAGAGTTTCTTTACAAACTCAAAATGGCCAAAGCAGCACATGCTGTGACGAAACAGGAAGTGATGACCAGCTCTTGGTTCTGCACAAACAGCTGTTTATAGCTTGTACTAACTGGGCTTTGTTTACAAAAAAAAAAGAAAACAAGGGAAAAAATTGAGAGTCAAAAAAGTTATTTTATCTGAGATTTGCAAATAAGGCAGCGATGTGGAATATATCCTTGGGGGCACAGAAACAACAGAGACTTGGAGATCTCCCACCACAATGAGAGCATCAGGACGCTGCGCTCATTGTGGCGGGAGACTTTAAATGTGCCAACCTCAAGCGCGCACTACTGAACTTTCAGTAGCACTTCACCTGCCCCACCAGCGAAAGGACTCTGGACCACTGCTACACACCATTTAAGAACAGCTACAAGGCACAATCATGTCCACCGTTCGGGAAATCTGACCATGCCGCCATCTTCCTCATGCCAGTATACAAAAAAAGGCTGAAACAGGAAGTTCTGGTTCAGAGGGAGGTCACGTGCTGGACTGACCAATCATTGGCCGCGCTGCAGGACGCTTAAGATGACGCAGACTGGGACATGTTCAGGTGCAGCTCTGATGATGTCAACATGTTTACGAAAGCAGGTGTGGGATTCATCGGGAAACTAGCGGATGATACGGTTCAGAAAACCACCATCATAACGTTTCCCAACCAGAAGCCGTGGGTGGATAAAACCATTCGTGCCTACAACACGGGGCTTGCCACCATGGACATGGACGAGTACAAGGCTGCGTCTTACAGTGTACGCAAATCGGTGAAGGAAGCAAAGCGGCACTACGGGAGGAAACTGGAGTCACAGTTCCAACATGGTGGCTCTAGAAGCCTGTGGCAGGGACTGAAAAAACATCACAGACTATACACCATCTTCTAGAATGAGGAATGCGGACGCCTCTCTGGCAGACGAGCTAAACATCTTTTACGCTCGCTTCGAGGCTGCAGCTAACCAGGCTAGAGGCGCTAGCGGCACAAACAGCATGCACACCGAGAAAGCCGGAGAGGTAAACGTTCACCATCTCGGAGCATGACGTGAGGAGGGCATTCAAGAGAGTGAATACCAGGAAGGCAGCAGGAACAGATGGCATCACAGGTCGGGTTCTGAAAGCCTGCGCTGACCAGCTAACACCGGTGTTCACTGAGATATTCAAACTCTCACCGGAACAGTCTGTTGTCCCCTCATGCTTCAAACAGTCCACCATTGTTCCTGTCCCGAAGAAGCCCCAGCCCACCTGCCTTAACGACTACCGCCCTGTATCATCACTACTGACTACTGTCCTGTATCATCACTACTGACCTCAGTAGTGATGAAGTGCTTTGAGCGACTGGTCAAAAACTTCATCACTGCGACACTACCAGACACACTGGATCTTCTACAGTTCGCGTATCGCCAGAAACGCTCTACTGAGGATGCCATCGCAAATTTTCTACACACAATGATAAGCCACCTGGACTACAGAAAAGGGAATTATACAAAGATGCTGTTTGTGGACTACAGTTCAGCATTCAACACCATAATTCCCTCCATGCTCACCTCTAAGTTGGAGGTCCTGGGACTTACCCTGTCGCTGTGTCAATGGATCTCCAACTTCCTGACAGACAGACCACAAGCCTTAAGGGTGGGCAAAAACCTCAACCTCATCCACCCTCAGCACTGGAGCTCCCCAGGGTTGTGTCCTGCTGTACTTTACTGTACACATATGACAGTGTGGCCACTTCCAACTCCACCACCATCATCAAGTTTGCTGACGACACTGTTGTGGTGCACCTGATCTCCAACAACGATGAGACTGCCTACCTACAAGAGGTTAAAAACCTGGAGAGAAGGTGCCAGGAGAACAACCTTCTGAACATCAGCAGGAATAAGGAGTTGATAGTGGACTTCAGCACGAAGCAGGAGCGGTCATACCAACTGCTAAACATCAACGGGACCCCAGTGGAGAGAGTGGAAAGTTTCCGGTACCTAGGTTTTCACATCACACAGGACCTGTCTTGGTCCTGTCACATCAACACCCTGGTAAAGAAGGCCCGGCAGCATCTGTACCATCTGAGACGCTTAATGGACTTTAAACTTCCCTCTCAGGTGCTAAAGACTTTCTACACCTGCACCATTGAGAGCGTCCTGATGGGTAGCATCACTTCCTGGTTTGGGAACAGCACCATGCAGGACAGGTGAGCCCTCCAGAGGGTGGTGCGGTCAGCTGAACGTACCATCCACACCGAGCTCCCTGACCTGCAGGACATCTACAGCACGCAGTGCCGGACAGGGCCAGGAACATTGCGAAGGACCTTAGCCATCCAAACAATGGACTCTTTTCTTTGTTGCATTCAGGGAAGCCCTTCCTCTCCTTGAAATCAAACACAGAATGAGGAGCTTCTTCCCGCAGGCCATTTAAACTAGAAAACACCCAGGATCTAGTACTGGACCTCTCTCTCCATCTTCACAGTTTTTCTGCACAAGTTTGTCACTTTAACTCTGGACTTGTACAGCACAGTGCACTTTATACCACACCATACTGCACACAGTCACTTTAAGGAAATCATGTAAATCACCTTGTTTTACTGTTTTACTGTCATACAAATCCTTCCACTGCATGTCGTACTCTGTATGTATGTGACAAATAAAATTTGATTTGATTTGATGATTTGATTTGATCTTGATTGACTCTTCCGTTAAGGATGTCATTGTAGGCATCCAGACTATATGTCTTTTACACATCTGGATTAGGTATTTCAGGTAAGCGTTCAATGTTCTAAATAAAAGGTTGTTGCCTCAGTGTCTGATTTAAGGGCTCAAGTAATTCCACATTCTTGTCCTGCCTTTCCTTTCATGTTGATTTATAATTTTTATTTTCTGCTCTAAACTCATGGATTTCCTCTTTTTTTTCCCTACAAGCAGGAGACAGACTTGGGCACTTGGAAGACATGCTTTTATCACAAAAATTGCTGTTTGAAACCGTTTGAAACAGAATAAAATACACACTTTACTCCATCGACCGCTATTGAGATTGGGGCATCTCACAGGGCAAGGGATACGCTTATCCCAGCTGCGCGTCCAAAGTATCGTACATCGTACGCTGCTGCCTGTGCCTGTGCCTATTTTTACAATTTTGTCGTATTGCTCTTGTCATCATAAGTCAAACCATCGTAACTCGGGGACCATCTGTATAACTTAACTGTTCTGTTTAAGCTCAATTTTAAAAGATAATTTTAGTCATTTAAAGCAGGTCCTTGCTTTAAAAATGGTGCCACTGGAAAACCCTTAGAACCAGACATGCTCAGTATCATCACAACACATTTGTTAATGTTTACTTTATTGATATGGTCTATAGAGTAGTAGAATAAGGTTGCTTTTTCTGATCAATCATGTATCTTTTACACCATGTCAACTGCAAGGTGCATGCATCACTTAGCTGGGGAAGAGATTTGAGTATTCTTATGTCTGAATTTGAACCAATTACAGGTCAGAGACAATCTATGTTTTGTTTTTATTGGCTATATCGCTTGTCTATACAGATTAGGCATTTTAGCCTAAAGCAAGTTTGATTGAGCTGATATGGGTGTAAGACTTCGATAAAAGCCTAGAGTTTGAGTGAATTCTGCATACATCTGAAATCCCTTTATTTATCTTGCCACCTTAATGAGACATAGCATGGTTTAAATGATTAAATGAACAAGGATGGATGCCGCTGCAGTCCTGATGCCCATGATAATGGGAAGCAACCAACCTGCCTAATGCATGGTGAAAGTTTGTAGCACATGGTCACTGTCTGCAGATGAAGAGAAGATTTTAAATTCTTATTACGACCGCTACACCGCATATGTTGAGCCCAAATATTTGCACACTATAAATTTCCTGAAAATGTGCAGGGAAAGCGTGAGCCTTTTGAGCAGTTGTGACAGATCTGTGTCTACTTGTCAAGGATTGTAATTATGCAAATAGTGATGAAATGATTCGCAATCGCATTGTATTCGGGATACATTCGCCGAAAGTGAGAAACATTTGAATGTGGGTTCTGACTTACCGCTGAAGAAAGTGACAGATTTAAATTACGAGTTGACCCAAGCACAGTTAAAAACTATTCTAAGCAAATAAACTGCACGTGGACCTGTGCCCCACAAAATGGCAGCTACTGTGGAAACAAGCCTCACTTTGATCAATATGTCCTGCAAAAGGAAAAGTGTGCAAAATATGTAAGAAGGTATGTAAATCATTTTGCAAAAAAAAAAAAAAAAAAAATCCAGATGGGAGAAAATCATCCATGCAATAAGAAAAGAAAGTTGAGGATCGTGAAAAGCTGTGTATTGACTTGGTGACACAAGAGCAAGCCTTTGTGAACATTAAAATAGATCCAAAACAACTCAAAAAAAGTTAAACTAGACACTGGATCCTCAGTCAATGTCATTCCCCTGTATGAGTACACCAGATTGTAACCTGTGCACACTGCAGGTAACATCTCACCCCCTGTTTGGATATGGTGGTAAACACCTGGTAGTAAAAGGCAAATGTGACCTTACGTGCAAGCACAGACATTGAGATGGTTATGATATTTTAGGTAGTTGATACAAGTAGTTGATTCAAGCGCCCCCTGTCATAGGTCTAAAGGCCAAAAGACTTTAGAGGCCTCATCAAGCTCGTACTGTCAGTTTCAGAAACACAAAAGAAAGTGCCAATCTTGGAGCAGTATGCTAAAGCTTTCAAGCGGATCGGACTATTTGCTAGTGAGTTTACCGTACACTTAGACCTGCATGCAACCGCAGTAGTCCACCCACCTAGACAGATTTCTCTGGCATTGTGAAACCTGCTAAAAGAAGAGCTTAAAGAAGACAGGATGTCATTGTTAAAGTCACAGAGCCAACCGAATGGGTTAACTTTGGTTCTGGCTGAAAAATTATGCACAAGTCAGCTAAGAGTATGCTTGGACCCGATGGACCGAGCTGGACCAGGACTTAAGGCCGTTAATCGAACTAATTATCCACTACTAACTCTTGAAGAAAGTCTAAGCTTGCCAGTGCTTAATATTTTAGTGTTTAAGATGCTAGATCAGGCTATTAGACTGTTAAAACCCCTAAAGAATTGTCAAGACTGACCACTGAAACACAGTCTTTGCGCATTTCCGTTTCCGTGGCCACCCTTTCAGACTGATTTAAGCCCAAGATGAGCTTTAGTGAAAAATTTGGGGAAATGTATGAAGGTTTGAATGAAGTCATGGCGATAGTTGATGATATTCTAATTAATGAAAGACCAAAGCTGAGCATGATGAACACAAGGGAGTCAAGCTCAATCCAGAAAAGAGTGTCATCTGTGCTACAGAGGTGAGCTATTTTGGGCATCTCCGTAAGCCTGACCCTGCAAAAGTTGCTGGGGGAGACATGGAGCAAACACTAAAAGATCATATCATGTGCGAGATGAGATGGCACCACAACACACTATGGGAAGAAGGCAAGGTGGCCACTTTTCCATAGTTTGAGAAGCTTTGAGGACAAGAAGAGCCCAAAATACATCCTCTCCACTCTCTCCCTTGCTGCACTGCATGAGTAATGCATTCACTTATGTCACGGATCAAGATACAGTTTGCAGTGACACAGAGGTTTACTCTGCATACAATTCTGGTGGAGGAGGGTGCTGTTTAATCCCTTCATATTTGCATTACACAGTTACTCATGACTGTGTAGCAATGCACGGTTTGAATCACATCATCAAGTTTGACGAATACGCATAAAGAGTAGGTGAAACAGTTAACAGCCTGGTTTAGAGCCAACAACCTCTCTCTGAATGTTGACAAAACCAAAGAGATGGTTGTTGACTTCAGGAAAGCACAGAGCATCATCGATGAATCCTCCGTAGAGGTCTTCAAGAGCACCAAATTCCTTGGTGTACATCTGGTGGAGAACTTCACCTGGTCACTCAACACCAGCTCAATCACCAAGAAAGCCCAGCAGTGCCTGTACTTCCTATGAAGGCTGAGGAAAGCCCATCTCCCTTCCACATCCTAACCACATTCTACAGGCACGGGAATGATGGTCGTCGTCTTGAGGCAGGTACCTAACAATGCCGCTGCTCAGGGAGATGTTAAAGATGTCGGTGAAGACATTCGCTAGCTGTTGTGCACATTCCCTGAGCACTCTGCCAGGAATGTTGTCTGGTCCAGCAGACTTCCGTGGGTTAACTCTGCATAAAGTTTTCCTCACTTCACCTGTGGTTAGGGGTGGTCTTCCTCGCTGCCATGTTGTTCTGCACCTCGAACTGGGCGTAGAAGTCATTCAGCGCATCTGGGAGGGAGGCGTCAGGGTCACAAGCAGGTGATGTCGTCTTGTAGTTCGTGAAGTATCTCGCTTCTGACACCAAAACTGTTAGATTTTTATCATGCCCAAACGAAACTTAATTCTTGGAGAGGTTTTCCATACGACCTGCGATGCCCGTAGTGCCTTTCTGAATTCAGGGAAGAATCACACCGCACACAGCAAATGTTCTTCTTCGGTTTATTGCAGGCAGCAGACAC
>JAAIIK010020256.1:55141-74996 GCA_014706435.1 Silurus glanis
TGTTTAGACAAGAGGATATATTAGCCGGAGATGTGTGAGCCAGATAAGACTCCCTGTTTATTCTATAGACACTGAACAGACAAAGGAATGTGTGTGAAACAGTGTGAAAACTGTCTTAACACTAACAATATATAATACCGTGAGAATATTGCCCCGCAATTCGAGTTGGGGGAAAAAGAAGTCTGTGCGGAAGTGAGTGAGTGAGTGAGGGAGAGGATAGAAAGATGAGATGCATGGTGTAAACCAGTTGATTGTCAGTAAAACAAGTGAAGGGATGTCCAGTTCCTTGTTGGTGCCCTGATTTCAGTGTGCAAGAACCGATCGGCAGAATGAGCCAAGAAGCCACGGACGCGCATGCGGGGTAAGAACATGGAGGTTGGAGCCTAACATTTTGCGCATTACACTGGTGGCAGCAGCGGTTGGCTTGTTTTTTGCCAAACACTTATTTTGCATATTGACAGACATGAACATCGCCACTTAACCTGTAGAGACGTATATACAATTTGTATTTCCTCTCACGTGCTCTTTTTTTTGCAAGTTCGGATTACGTGCATTTTTTTCTCTCCCTCTTCCTTTTTCGCTCGCAAAATGGCAGATGAAGAGCATAACGCATAAAGCAGGAAACAAGTCCACACCCACCATTTAAACTAGATATTTCAAATCCTTTTTCTTGAAATGGTGCAGAGCCTTTTAGTGCATTGATACAGAGATTTGAAGTTGCAATTAATGTCTTCTCTGTGCCACTGGGGCACATAAGGCCAATCTGAAGCTTAGAATATAATAGACTTTATTTGTCACATATACATTACAGCACAGTGAAATGAAGCTACAGTGAAGCTGAAGCTTACTGGACCTGCATTTGCATACTGGCAGTCTCTCTCACCTTCTGTGAAATCTGACTATGATTCAACTAAAGCCAGTTTGAGCACTGTCTTTGGGCATAACACCATTTTGGCCACATTTCAGACATTTTTGAATGCTCGTCCTCGTAAACTACAAGAACTCCTTGAAGTCTATGCTGCTGAACTTACAAATCTAGTGACTGAAGCATTTCCTCAATATGATACAGCAGCATTGAACTGTGAATTTTTTCTTACATTTGTGACTGGTTTAGACCCATCTCTTTAACTGAAAGTCCATGAGCATGGCTCTGTGACTTTGGACGATGCTTTGAAAGTGGTCATTCAATGTGAACGTGCTCAGTTGGCCATAAGTGTTGCACACCCTTCAGCTGTTATGCCTGTGGTGGTGAATCAATAATCCGCTAACACAGTGACAGTGAGCCACATCACTGAACTGGCATCAGCCGTTGTTCAACTCAGAACTGACTTGCATGCTTTACGCCAGTCTCACCTAAGATGAACACATCAACCAGCTTTCTCAGCGGATTTCCAGCCTTTGGGACGAGTTGACATCTTCCATACACTCTCCACATCAGACCTGCACAGCTGTGGACCATGATATAACAGCACGCCATTGCCAGCATGATTGTGACGATCATCATCATCATCTTTGCCAAGACGGCTGCTGCTCATGATGACTGCTATTCCCCATGATACCACCACAGGCATTCAGACGATAATCAACCCCCGACCATTGAACTCTATTGGCAAAGACATTGCAGCCATACTACTTCTCGCAGTCGTGAGTTACACATTCTTTACACCACACAATCTGACCATTATACCCCACACAAACACCATTATGGTAGCTCCAGGCCTGGCCGCTCACCTTCATTTGAATGTCGGCCTGATTTTGACTTTGAACATGGAGCCCATAGTACTCGCTTATCATTTCCCAACCCACAATACAGAAATCGCAGTTATCGCAGACACACCTCTCCATCACCTTCCCCCCAATCTCTCTAGAGAGATTACACATCCCCAACACGACATGTACATTTCTCCCAACATTACAAGGGGAAAGCCCCTTTCTCGCCACATCAGGGAAATGGGTAGAAGCTGTCATTGGGGACCAAATGCCAGCTTCATCCCCAATAGCAGTCCACTCCAATACAAGTTTGAACTCTACTTCATCCACAACTTTTATTCAAATTGCGCTCGCCAGTACTGAACTCCATGCCTTAGTTGATACTGTGTCAGGTCTCTCCCTAATTACCCTGTCCAGCTTTCGTAGATCAATTCCAGCTTTGTCTACTCAGTCTGTTAGTAAGTCATTTGTGTTGGCGTCATCAGTTACAGGTCAGCTATTCGACATTCTTTGCTCTGTGACAGCTCCCATACATATTAGTGATGTCACATTTTCTCATGTGTTCCATGTGGTGCGCACAGCTACTCATCCGGTTCTTATTGAATGAGATTTCTTTATTGAACACAACGCTACCATTGACATACCACATGCACGTTTACAATTATATAACACTTTAGTGCCTCTTGTACAGCCCCAGTCACTGATTCCGGTACAAAGTTCTGCAGTCACTGTTGCTCAGGTGACTGTCCCACCCACGTCCGAGATGGCAATACCGGTCTCTCTCAAAGATAATGGTGTAGCAAATCGTTTTCACAGACACATATGAAGGTATACTGGAGCTTCCTCCAGTTGTGACTTTAGGTGTAGCTTGAACATGTCATTAACCCGAATGATGAACCTGTCTCTCTTGATGCCGGATGCCCATTAGGTCAGATTTTCTCTGTCACTGTAATACACTTGTTGAGTACGCTTTAGCTGTGATGATGTCTACAGAAGCTGTCTATCTGGTGCCTGAAGTGCATATGGAGGATGCACATTTAAATACTGACGAACAAACACAACTAAAGACCCTGCTGACAGACTTTGCTAGCATTTTTAATTCCCATTCTCATGACTATGGCAAAACTAAATTGCTTACACATAATATTGACACAGATGATGCTTCTCCGCTCAAACTGAACCCATATAGAACATCACCAGCTACTCAGGCTATACTGCCACAAGAGGTGTCGAAGCTTTTAGAACATAACATCATTGAGAAGTCTCACAGTCCGCGGTCAGCTCCGGTTGTGCTTGTTCGGAAAAAAAGATGGCACACACTGATTCTGTGTCGATTACAGACGTCTCAATGATGTCACAATTAAAGATTTACACCCTCTTCCTCGGGTGGATGATAATCTAGACAGACTTTCTGGGAGCAGAGTGTTTAGCACAATTGAGTTAACTGCTGGTTACTGGCAAATACCACCAAACTTGTACTTCAGGGTCTGCACTGTCTCACCTAAGATGAACTGATGAACACATGGACCAGCTTTCGCAGCAGATTTCCAGCCTTCAGGACGAGTTGACGTCTTCCATACACTCTTCACATCAGACCTGCACAGCTGTGAACAATGAGCAAAATGTTTCTGTTTCTCACGCTTGTTCCAATCATGCAATGTCAAATCTCGTTCAAATCTGATTGGAATGTAAGGGAACAACCAAGGTCAGATCCAGAATTAGTTTTTTTTTTTTTTTTCTTCGATAGTGTTAGATTTGAATCTTGGAGAGGTTTTCCATGTGATCTACGATGCTTGTGGTGCCTTTTCTGATATTAGGGGAGAATCACACAGCACACAGAAATGGAGCAAATTATCTTCTTCAGACAACAGACAAGTATATATACACATTGGAAAGAAAGCCTGACCTAAAGCTGTTTCCTGTTTGGATAAGAAGACATAACAGCCAGAGATGTGTGAGCCCAGATAAAGACTTCCTGTATACCTTACATACTCACATCGTAGATTTTCTGGACAGACAAAGGAATGTGTGTGAACCAGTGTAAAAAACATCTTAACACTAACATAGACACAGGGTGTAGACCACCCTTATGGAGGCTATGTGCTGCTTCCCCATACCTTAGAAAACTGTGGTCACAGTTTAGTCACCTTATCATTCATAATGGTATATTATGTAGACACTTGCTCTCTTGGCGACAACAACTTGCAAGTGGTCATTCCTACATTGTTAATTCCTGAGGTACTCAATCATGTCCATGGACACCCTTCAGTGGGTCACTATGGTCTGGCCAAAACATTGGACAGAGCGATGAGGTCTTGTGGATATGAGGAAATAGTTATGTGCTAATAATGATGGACCTATACACTAAGTTTATCAATCTTTACCCATTAAGTTATCAGACAGCTGTCTCAGTGGAAGGCTGCATCTTTGACCATTCCATTCCACAGCATGGGGTCCCTGAGACCTTACACTCAGATCAGGGCAGGCAGTTTGAATCTGATCCAGCAGCATATGCTAACATATTATGTAGGAGACTGACATGTGCTTACTGTTCTGCAACTGCTTTCTGAGACAGGGCTCAAGACCAACAACGTTTAAACTATGATCGTCATTTGAAACATACTCCCTATAAGTGTGGTGACTTGGTGTTAGTAGATGATCCTGCTCACCGCCAGAATAAACTATGCCCTCGTTGGTTAGGCCCATATGAGGTTTTGCAACCAATATGCCCCTCTGGTAGTTTCATCCCTGTCAATTTAGAAGTTTTGGATGTATCTAGGCCTAATTTTAAATCCAAAATTATTTATTACAACCGCATGAAACCTTACATCACTGACCCAAGGAACACACACACCCTTACTTCCCACTCCTCCCTGTCTAAACTCCTCCCACCTAACATTACAACTGCGCCACCTGGACTCCCTACACCTCCGGTTTGGTTTGTATCGCCGCCATTGTCCCAATTGCAATCTCGTTCACATTTGCTGCCAGCTGGAACCCTACAGCCTTCTGTGAAAACATGCAGGGCTCAGACTTTGCACTGTTGCCTCCAGCACAGTGCACACATGAAACAGGTCTGTCAGGAGGTATCTCTGAATCACCTGCTACACCATTGCCCACTCGGGATGTGCTTCCTAGGACTCCTTGTAAGCTCCACAACATCTCTTCACTACTCAACCCCCCTGCCACACCTGCTCCATCCTCCCTGACTGCTAATGACTTTGCCTCCTTCTATGATGAGAAGATTAAGGAACACAGCCAGGAATCAACTACTCCTCTGTTGTCAAGCTTCTCAACCTTAACAGAAGATGAGATACTGCAAGTCATCCAATCTTGCAATCCCACCACCTGTCCTCTGGATTCAATCCCTTCAACCATGCTTAAGACCATCACACAAGATCTCCTGCCCTTCATCTCCACAATCATCAATGGGTCCTTAACATCTGGCTATGTGCCATCTACCTTCAAGCAAGCAAGGGTCATTCCCATCTTAAAGAAACCTGCTCTGGACCCATCAGACATCAACACCTACAGACCAGTATCACTTCTCTCCTTTCTTTCTAAATCTCTGGAAATCTCTGGTTTTTAACCAACTGTCTGTCTATCTCTCACAGATCAACCTCCATGATCCGAACCAGTCTGGGTTCAAAGCGGCACATTCCACAGAGATGGCCCTTTTGGCTGTTTCTGAGAAACTGCATGCTGCTCGATCAGCCAAGCTGTCATCTGTACTTATCTTCCTGGACCTTTCAGCAGCATTTGACACAGTCAACCACAAGACTCTCTTGTCTACCCACAAGAGCCTCGGTATCTGCGGAACAGCATGGGAATGGTTTGCTTCCTACCTGGAAGGTCGCTCATACCAGGTAACATGGAGGGGATCCACATCTGCCCCGTGCAGACTCACCACTGGTGTCCCACAAGGCTCAGTACTTGGTCCCCTCGTTTTCTCCCTCTATACCCACTCCATTGGTGAAGTCATATCCTCACATGGGTTTTCTTACCACTGCTATGCAGATGACACTTAACTAATCTTTTATTTCCCTCCATCAGACACCACAGCTTCTGCTCGGATCTCGGCATGCTTGACAGACATATCTTCATGGATGAGTGATCATCAACTAAAACTCAACCCCAGCAAAACAGAACTGCTGGTCATCCCAGGTGATTAATCTCCAGGTCAAGATCTCCAAATAACTCTTCATGACTCTCTGCTCTCCCTTTCAGCTACTGCTCGTAACCTTGGGGTAACTATGGACAATGAACTGTCCTTCTTCCCACATTTCGCTAATGTGGCTCGTTCCTGTCGATTTCTTCTATACAACATCCGAAGGATTCGACCATTTCTGTCCACACAGGCTGCCCAGGTGCTTGTTTAGTCTCTTGTCATTCCAAGACTCGACTACTGCAACTCTCTGCTGGCAGGTCTTCCACTGAATGCTATTCGTCCACTGCAAATGATCCAAAACGCAGCTGCACGACTTGTGTTCAATCTGCCCAAGTTCTCCCACACCACCCCACTGCTGCGCTCCCTTCACTGGCTTCCAGTAGCTGCACGTATCAGATTCAAAACACTGATGCTTGCCTACAAGGCCAAAAATGGACCAGCACTATCTTACCTCAGAGACCTCATCACATCTCGCACTGCACCACGCTGTCTGAGATCCTCCAGCGCTGCTCGACTGGTACCACCTTCTCTCAGAATGAGAGGTAAGTTTACTTCAAGGCTCTTCTCTGTTCTGGCACAGAGGTGGTGGAATGAACTTCCCCTAGATGTCCGTACAGCGGAGTCCCTGGCTATCTTCAAGCAACGGTTGAAGACCTACCTCTTCCTGAAATACTTAAATTAGCACTTTCCAGGTTTGCTTTGTAGAATTCATGATTTATATTTATATTAAGTTTATAATCTTGCGTACCAGTGTAGATTTTTTTATTGCTAGAGACTCAAAGCACTTTTGTACGTCACTCTGGATGGGTGTCTGCTAAATGCCACAAATGTAAATGTAAATGTTGGTAATATTGTGCTGGTCCATTTTTGGCCTTGTAGGCAAGCGTCAGTGTTTTGAATCTGATATGTGCAGCTACTGAAAGCCAGTGAAGGGAGCGCAGCAGTGGGGTGGAGAACTTGGGCAGATTGAACACAAGTCCTGCAGCTGCGTTTTGGATCATTGGATTGGATGACTTGCAGTATCTCATCTTCTGTTAAGGTTGAGTAGCTTGACAACAAAGGAGTAGTGGATTCCTGGTTGTGTTGTGTAGTCATTGTTGGGGAGGAAGTGAAGGTCTGTCAGATTTCCTTAATCTTTTCATCATAGAAGGAGGCAAAGTCATTAGCAGTCAGGGAGGATGGAGCACGTGTGGCAGGGGGGTTGAGTAGTGAAGAGAATATGTTGTGCCGAGGCCTTGAGCTTTTCCTTGTAGAAGTCACATCCGAAGAAAATTTGGTCAGGAGTGCACGGTAAGATGCATCGAGGTCTACATCGAGTTGTGATTTTTTCCACTTCCTCTCTGCTGATCTGAGTTCTCGTCGATTGCTGCGCAAAACTTCTGACAGCCACGGTGTGGGACAAGAAGTCTTCTTGGGTTTTGTAGTCAAGGGGCAGAGGAGGTCCATGGTTGAGGAAAGAGATGAGAGGAAGGAGTCAGTAGCAAAGTCCAAGGGTAGAGAGGAAAAGGAGTCAGGGTCAGGAAGAGATGAAAGAGTAGAGGAAGCTACAGAGGAGATAGAGATGGAGTAAAGGTTAGGACGGATAAGAGAGACATGTAAATTGTTTTTCGGTAGAATAGGAAGAGTGATTGAAAAGGAAACCAGGTGATGATCAGAAATTGGAAGTGGAGTGGCAGCCATGTCTGTAGCTGTGGTAGGGCGGGTGAAAACCATGTCTAGGACATTTCATTTCTTGTGTGTTGGAGGGCAGCTGTTAAATGTCAAGGAGAAGGTATTCAGAAAAGCCAGGAGGCAAGATGACTGAAGCTTGTCAGATGGGAGGTTGAAGTCACCAAGAACTGTCAGAGGGGTGCTGTCAGAAGGGAAAGTACTGAGGAGTGTGTCCATCTCTTCTAGGAAGTCTCCAAGGGGACCAGGACAGCGGTAGATGACAATGATGAAAAGGTTGCTTGGAGAGGTAACTGAAACTGCATGGAATTCAAAAGAAGACATGTGTAGCGAATTTAGCTCGCAAAAAAGGATATATTTATGAGTAATTATAACGGGTTATAAGTACTCCTAAAAATTAAGTTGTTGAATTGACGGTAATGGAATTAACGTTATAATTATTTGGACTGTTCTTCACCAAACAGACAGTATAATATTTTATTAGTTCTATAAAAGAGGTATCTCCCCGGCCAAGAAAGACGCGACCCCCCTTTACTTTATACCATACAATTAATAGAGCATGTAGTTCAGATCGAATATTGCAAGAACTTTGAAATGTGAGCGGCATTCAGAGACAATCACTTGTGAAAAATACGACGTTTAATGAATGAGACAAACAAAACATAGAACTAACTACACAAACATACAAAAAGAAATAAAGAAAATAAAAATGAAGGTAAAAATAAACAAAAGTTAAAATTAGGAAAAAGGAGGAAGAGAAGGGAAAAGAAGAAAAGAGAGAAAGAAAGGAAAGGAATGGCAAGCTTAATCTTCAAAATTAACCACAACCTAAACGAGAATCAAATTCACCTTAAAATTAAGATGCTCAAGCTTAAACACGCATTTAGACTGGTTGGTAAGACGGTTACTTGCATTGGCTTGTTGCACAAGAGTCCAGATGCGGTAGACAAAGGAATCTTTGAAGAGTCAGTTAGGAGGGAGTCAGATGTTCTTCCAGGTTCTCCTGAAGATCAGAGCAGTTGTTGTTCTTGAAGGTAAAGCTTACTGGAAGATCTCAAAAAGGGTTTGAAATCTCGTCTCGAAGAGTCCCTGCTGGGCTGTTCTAACCGTCCAACTCTCCAGGCCTTTGTGCCCCCGAGCCGTCGGGCCGCCGGACCTCCAAGCCTATCCGATTGATTATTAGTTGGGTTCAAGATATTTTAAAGGTTACACATGGTTAGATGAGACAAAGGGAGAGGTGTGAAACACCATCTCTGTGACAACAGTATACCCATACCACCACCTCTACCGGTTTCTCTTGGTGAGTGAGAGAAAGCATAGGCAAAAGACAGAGCAGCTGGTGTAGCAGTGTAGAATAGATGAGGTTACTGGCAATGTGACCTCTGTTCTGTGGATGGGAACATCTGAGATCAATGTATGAATTTTAAAAAAAAGAAAAAAGAAATGATAAATAAACACTAAGCGTTATTGGCTTTAGGGGGTTATCCTTTTTATCGTCAGTCTCGTGAAATACAGTAGCAAGCTGTAATTGAGGGGACAAAATTTTAACATCACCCCCAAAATGCAACACTATTCACAATATTCATTCATCTTCCCCCGCTTATCCGTAATTCGGGTCGCGGGGGCAGCTGTCCAAGCAGATTCCCCGGACACTTCTCCGTGTCCAGGGATCGGGCTGTCAAGGCCCCCGCCTTCGACTGCTGCCCGATCCTCTCAGCACTGGTCCCTTACGGTCCCTCCTGCAGGTGGTGAGCCCACGGGAAGGTGGCCCCACGTCGCTCCGACGTCACGGTCCTTGATTTATTTTTCTCTTAAGGGTCTATTCACAATATATTTCAGTATTTTATGGTAAAATATCCAGAATACCATTTTTATGAGAAATGAGATTTTTTTTAACAGTGCATTCAGCCTTTTGAGACAAGATATATATTGTCTAACTCCCCTGATCTTGAGATATGTGACATTCATGTGATTCCAGCTGACCTTGCAAAGGTGCCATGTGCACTATGGGCCACAAATGTTAATGAGGTGGAATGAATACAGGTAGATTAAATTTCTAAATTGTGGTCATTTTAACCTGTGTATTTTAAATAGTATCCACTCTTCCAGGAAAAGAAAAAGGAACAGGGTGCCCTCATTAAAGCTTTGTCCCCTGTCAACCTGATGAAGAAGCCTAATGGTAAGTGATGGTCTCAGACATATTAATGATCTGGTTATTCAAAACAGCCATTAGACCTTGATGTGCCATTAATACAGTGGGTGAAATATTTATGAGTTTCCCCCCTTACAGAGAAATCAACAGTCTAGAATTTTTATAGAAGGTTTACTTTAACAGAGAACTGAAAAACAAATTCATAAAAAAAATTTCAAAGCATTGCAAGCTCCAATTCTGCTGACCAGTATGGCAGTATTTGGGTTTCTTCATCAGCAAAGGTGAATATTGCCATTCCTCTAATCACCTGAAGGTCATTGTTGAGATTTCTCTTCCTCTAACACAGTGAGCTATGCTCAGATTTTCTTGGTACTCAGGCAATGTTGTCTCAAAAGTCAACCTTATATTAATTTGACTAAGGAAAGGTTTTTGCTCTTTTTGCTAACTTAAGCAGTTTTTGAGCTTTAGGTCTACCAGACCACATCTTGCATCTCAATAAATTAGAATATCATATTTATTTTAGTAATTCAGTACAAAAAGTGGAACTTATATATTATATAGATTCATCACACAAAGACATATATTTCAAGTGTTTATTTAATTTCATTTTGATGATTATGGCTTACAGCTAATGAAAACCCAAAATTCAGTATCTCAGAAAATTAGAATATTGTGAAAAAGTTCAATATGGGAGATTTGTGGTGCCACACTCTAATCAGATAATTAAATCCAAACACCTGCAAAGGTTTCCAGAGCCTTTAAATGTTGTCTTAGTCTGGTTCAGGCTACACAATCATGGGGAAGACTGCTGACTTGTCAGTTGTCCAGAAGACGATCATTGACACCCTGCACATGGAGAGTAAGACACAAAAGGTTATCGCTCAAGAAGCTGGCTGTTCATAGAGTGTTGACTGTGACCCCATGTTGACTGTGTCATCCACCGATCTGTTTGCTCGTTAGGCAAACTGTAGGGGATCCAGCAGCTGTTCTGTCACCTTCTTTAGGTGGGCCAATCCCAGCTGTTCAAAGGTGATGACAGATGTGACAGGCCTGTAGTCATTCAGTCCAGTAATGGAGTAATGGTTTCTCGGTGGACAGGATGATTGTGAAGGTGTCAGGAATGTGGTGGGACTTGATACACAGCCAGATTATTCTGTCAGTGATCTCAAAGGTGACTAGGTGAGTGAAGACCCAAATGCAGGATGCACACAGGGGTATGGAGACAACAGGCTTTAATAAAGACAAAAAGGTAACTGAGCAATGGGGCAAGGCAAAAACACAGTCCAATTAACAGTCCAGGGTCAAAACACAGGCAAACAGGGCAATGCAGGGAGAGACAAACCCAAAACCAAAAACAGTCCAAGATTTAGAGAGCTGGCAAACAGAGCAATGAAGGGCAGAGCAGAAACAAAAACCAAAAAACAGTCCAGAGTTCAAGCCAGAGCAGAGGCAGCACAGAACAGGGTACAGAGTCACAATCAGTGTCAGGAACAGGTACAGGAACAGGAACAGGATCAGAATCCAGAGCAGGCAGGGTGGCAAGAGTATTCCCAGGGACTTTAGGAAGCCAGTGAGATAATCTAGCCCCGAGCTAAAGTCTTGGGTGTCCTTAAATACCAAGAGGCACGGGAAAATGGCAAGATGGCCGCCGACACAGAAGTGCGCGCCACGGAACCCGAAAAAAGCGCCGTGTGCTCAGACGATCCTGACAGAAGGTACTGATTCAACATTGTGTATAATTCAAAAGGAATCAGAAAAAGAAATCTAAACATATATGGTTATGAGTTGAAAATCAAATGATTAAAAGAGAAATACGTTAACTCAAACATTAGCTCTGTTCTCAAGGCCACACTGGCCCAGAATATTTAACTCAGTTACTATGACCTGGTCAAAATAAAAAAGAAAATGCAATACGTCCTCTGTAACAAGAAACCCATGTTGTGAGCGTAATCCATAATATTGAGCAAGGGTCAAAAAGCACATGCATATGTGGTGACAAAGAGATTAAGCTGGTGCATGGTGTCTGTACAGTAGACCTGTCAATGAACAGATTGGAGCCAGGTGTCCTTTTTCACCAGCATGTTAGCATGATGGAGCAAGGCTTCAGTAGGGTGGACATCATCAGCTTGGTTGAGCCATAAAAATAAGTCACAACACACGGGGTCTCCAGGGTGATGACTAATTAAAGGAGAACTATCCATGTTTTTAAACTTTTCCAGCACAACAGACACAGGAAACTGCTGAATTCAAATGCATTAGTTGATGTTTGATGCGCGCACAGACAGGCAGAGAACACATTTTGGGCCAGCGTTGGAAATGTCTGGCCACCATGCACAAAAAACTTATAAACAACAGACACCACAAAACACTGACAGAAACAACCATACAGTATTATACTCTCAGGATCAGGTATAATGTCAATAATGTCAAGGTCATCTGTAGGCGGGTTAGTAGGTGCTGAAGGAGGCGGGAGAGTCTACATGATGTCTGTGTGGGGGAACAGAGGGAATAATATCATAGATAACTTCACTCTGCTGTAATGTCATTACCGCATATTGTCCCACTCCCCCGATAATATCAAGTGATGGAACAGAGAAATGCAACAACAAATAAGGAGTAGCATGCACAACAAAGCACCTCCTACAGTTATACCAATGTGTGTCAGAGACGACACCCAATTAGTAGAAAATAACCATGTCCACCAACCAGTTTCAGGTCCAGCGGTGTTATGTACATGTTCGTCTCTCAACTGTTTCATCTTGTCCAGCACCTGCGTTAATGCTCTATGATCACCTGTGTGGAGAGGAACTAGAGCACAACATTTTTCATCAAAGTCACACACGCAGTCATGAGGTGCCATCATGGTCTCAAAGACAAATCTATTCTGCACCACCATTAATGCTGGCCCATACCCAGATCTAAGGTAGCTATTGTGTAATTGATAATGGGTTGCTGATTATACCATATATAATTTGTTCAATGCCCATTGCACACAATCTGTGCCCAAGGAAGGAGAGCAGTCAAGGCACTTATCCCTACCGGTCCCTGAACTAAGTGTTTTTCAGGTATACCTACAGGGGGACCGCCCAGTCTATATAAACATTAGAGTCCTTCTCCCATTATTGTAATTACTGCCAATGTGCTGTATCTTAATGTATATGTATAGGTTGGACATCAACCTTCAATTGTACTACACGTATTTTACTTTCTAACAGAACAGGAGCACAGCATCCTGCCCAACTGTCAGGCAGACCCTGTAGAGTACTGTCTCCACCACAAACCTAAAAGATGTCCACAAGGGGAGCTGTACCATTAGCCAAACTAGGCAAAGTCATTCTAATAATATCAGAGCAGGAACAGGAATAATCAGTTGTCACATTGCAAATGAGAAGAACAGTTAGGTTACTTGTGTCATGGACGGTTTTACACTGAGCTGATACATCCTTAACATGGTTACGGCCTTCAGAATGTACACAAAGGGGAAATTCCTTCTTTCTGTCTATTTTTACAAGGGGATGACTTATCAATAAAGAAAAAATAGAGCGGTGTGTGAATTAATAGTCACAGCTATGTCTGAGAGAAGCTATCCAATTAGCACCATGGGTTTTAGCCATTTCTCCAAAAAAACTGTAGGACATATATAATCAACTTTAAACGGGGGCAAGGAGCACTCCTCTAGAGCCTATGTATGCTGTACATGTGGGAGATGGCTTGTTCTGTCATGACACATGGGCATTGGGTCATACTTCGAGCACTATAATATAGCCACTGGAGATAAAGTTTACCTACATGGTGGGCTCCATCTAGTTCTAGTTCTTGGGGGTGCACCTGATGAGTAGTGTTCTTTAAGGGAACTTTCATTGTTATATTACAAGGGCCAAAGTGTGGAGAACGTCACTCTTACTGTAGAGGGCATATAGATCATGACTAGGTGCCTATATTGTGTACGTTCTTTAACAGGTGGTAAAAAAAAAAGCTTTGTTTTGCTGTTAAACCATGCACATCTGAACAGTTTCCCTTTATCGGTTTAACCCTTTAACTCTGACTTGAGGAGTGTCTAGTATTATAGTAACAAAATTGTAAAAGGTAAACACGTGGTTTGTGGCATTTAGTAGCTGTCCACCCTGTGTGTGTTTCTCATGTGTGAGCGTGGTAGCTAATGCAAGGGCGCATGCCATATAGGTATGGAAAATCTCATATATTCTCCCTGACGTGCGTCTACTCAGTGCGTGTTTGGAGAGGTGTGGGGCAAGCCTAATGACCTTGGGATGATTACTGTCATTCGTGTGGTCAGTATATGCAGAAAAATCTAAACATAAAGTCTGTTTTTTTGGGGGGTCTATTACCAAAGTGGACTGGCCTTGGGTGTTATTGTTGTTACTGTTGTGGGTGTTATAGGTACAGTAGGAGCAAAATATAACAGTATAAAAATTACAATAGCAGATGTACATCCTTTGAACATAGAAAGCAATGCATATTCACACAGCCTTAGAGTGTCAATAGTGCCTCTGGTATAGCCACTCATCATGGATAAAAGGGAAAGGCTAAGTCAGTCAAATTAATTGTCTCAAATGAAACAGTGGGATCAATAGGTTCAGGGAGTGAATGATGTAAACCCTGATCTTCTGTATACTGTAACAATAAGTCTAACAGTGACTTCTCTTGTACTTAGAGGAATGTTTGTTTATTGGAGTTCCTTACCTTCTAGAGTTCTCAATACCTCCTTAATCGAGCCGTCTCACCATGCCTCACCCCAATGTTTTCTCTTAAATCACCTAATATATGTCCTGTGACAGGAAAAAAAACAAAAAAAAAAGGACAGAAAAAACAGGACAGGAACAGGACAGGAACAAAATAGCACCGGGGGGTCGTATTTATTTACATATCTACTGTTTTCTTTGTACAAGATGGCCATCATTACATAAGACAGCGCTACTCTTATATCTATTGGTATACAATCCACTCACTTTTCGTCATTTTTAAACCAGGACCCATGTTATAGATCCTGAGAAAGAATATAGGACGCTACTTGTACCGGTCCAGAGGGACATTCGGGACTGTAACCTTCTCTGCTTCACAGAGACATGGCTGAACTTAGTGGTACCAGGCCACGCAATCCAGCCAGCCAAGATTTTCTCGGTTTACGCCATGGTCAAAACAATGGAGTAGAGGAAGTCAAGGGGAGGTGGAGTGTGTCTGATGTGTCTGATGGTGAACAACCACTGGTACGACAGCACAAGCATCGTTCCGCTTTCATGTCCTACTGCCAAACTTCCTGCAGCACATCACCTGACCCACCAGGGGGAGAAAAAAATACACTGGACCACTGCTACAAGGCACAATCACGTCCACCGTATGGGTAATTGGACCATGCTGCCACCTTCCTCATGTCTGTATACAAAAATAGGCTGAAACAGGAAGCCCCAGTTCAGAGGAAGTTCGCATGCTGGACTGACCAATTGGTGGCCACTCTGCAGGACGCTTTCAATGACGCAGACTGGGACATGTTCAAGCGCAACTCTGATCACGTCAAAATGTTTATGAAAGCGGTTGTGGGACGGGAAACTATGATGATACGGTACAGAAAACCATCATCAGTATATTCCCTACCAAAAGCCATGGGTGGTTAAAACAATTCACGATGCTCTGAGATCCCACTCTGCTGCCTACAACGTGCGGCTCGACACCAGAAACATGGATCAGTACATGGCTGCATCTTACAGTGTGCATGGTGAAGGAATCAAAGCGGCTATATGGGACAAAACTAGAGTCACACTTTCAACATGGTGGCTCTAGGAGCCTGTGGCAGGGACTGAGAACCATCACAGACTATAAAACACCATTCTCCAGATTGGGGAATGTGGACGCTTCTCTGGCAGATAAGCCAAACACCTTTTATGCTTGCTTTGAGGCTGTAGCTAACCACGCTAGCGGCGCTAGAGACACAAACAGCATGCACGCTGCGAGAGCTGGAGAGGCAAACACATTCAACATCTCAGAGCATGACGTGAGGAGGGCAAACAGAAGAGTGAATACCAGGAAGGCAGCAGCACCAGATGGCATCACAGTTTGGGTTCTGAAAGCTTGCGCTGACCAACTAGCACCAGTGTTCACCGAGATATTCAACCTCTCCCTGGACCAGTCTGAAGTCCCCTCATGCTTCAAATTGTCCCCCATTGTTCCTGTCCCAAAGAAACCTGCCTCAATGACTACCGTTCTGTAGCCCTGACCTCAGTAGTGATGAAGTGCTTTGAAAGACTGGTCAGAGACTTTTTATCTTACCGCCAAAACCGAGGACGCCATTACACATCTTCTCCACACAATAATAAGCCACCTAAACTACAGAAAAGGGAAATATGTATAAATGCTCTTTGTGGACTACAGTTTAGTGTTTAACACCATAATTCCCTCCTTGCTCACCTCTAAGTTGGAGGTCTCGGGCCTCGGGAAGGAGGTTTCCCCCTTCCGACAATGATCTGGCCTGTTTACTTCCCCTCCTAATTTGCTTTAATTATGAGGGGAAGGTACGAGACTGGAGCTACAAACAAACCTTGAACATTATGCCAAATGTTAGTTCCCCATTCTTTAATTGCCCCACCTTTCTTCTATTGTGTTTGTTAATGAATATCAGCTGTGTCTTGCATTTCTGATACGTGTGTTAAGTCTTCTTCAGGTCGTTCCTCATCTGAACCTACCATAGCCATTGTACATGGTTCACCTCCAGCTGCCTTTTTTGCTGCTTCATCTGCAGCATTATTTCCCTGGGACATCAGCATTTCTATATGTATGGCAACCATTGTGTTCCTGTGTCTTTTAAATTCCAAGACACAGGTACACCTCCTTCTGCTTAATGAAGTATTGATTAGGTGATTACTAATCAAGTAAATAAATATCTAAACTAAACTAAATTAACTAAATAAAAGCTATTTACCAAGCTAAAAGAGTTACTGGCAGAAGGATACAATGTGTCAGGTTGCTTCCATCCTTAAAATTTCAAAAGCAGCGATTCATAAGAACAAGGTCAAACTGCAGACATTAAGGTGTAGCGAATTTAGCTCGCATAGAAAGGGAAATATTTATAAGTAATTATAACGGGTTATAGTTACTCCTAAATATTTAAGTTAAGTTGAAATTGACAGTAATGGAATTAATGTTACACTTATTTGGTCGAACAGACAGTATAATCTTTATTAATTCTATAAAAGAGGTATCTCCCCGGCCAAGAAAGACGTCACCCTCATTTATTTTACACCGTAAAAATTAAAAGAGCATGTAGTTCAGACCAAATGTTTCAGGAACATAATTGTGAGCGATACTCAGAAACAATCACTTGTGAAAATTAATATGGCGTTTAATGAATGAGACAAACACAACATAAAACTAACTACACAAACAAAGAAACAAAATGAAATAAAGAAAATAAAAAAAATAAACAAAAAAGTTAAAAATAGGAAAAGGAGGAAGAGAATGGAAAAGAAGAAAGGAGAGAAAGGAAGGAAAGGAATGGCAAGCTTAAGCTTCAAAATTAATCACATCCTAACTGAGAAATCGTCACGGAAATTTAAATTCGCCTTAATATTAAGGGGTTCAAACTTAACACGCATCTAAATTAGTTGGTAAACCAGTTACTTGCATTGGCTTGTTGCACAAGAGTCCGGATGCGGTAGACAAAAGAATCTTGGACGAGTCGGTTAGGATGGAGTCAGATGTTCTTCCAGCTTCTCCTGAAGATCAGAGCAGTTGTTGTTCTTGAAGATAAAGCTTGCTGGAAGATCTCAAAAAGGATTTGAGATCTTGTCCCGAAGAGTCGCTGCAGGGCTGTTCTAAGCGTCCGACTCTCCGGGCCTTCGGGCCCCCGGGCCTTCGTGCCCCGGGGTTCCGAGCCTTTCCGGTCGAGCCGAGTGAGCAAGCTTGCTTTTCTTGACTGAAAAACGATTAGTTGGGTTCAAGATGTTTTAAAGGTCCTGAACCCCACCCATCTTTGGGGGAATGGCCAATGCTATGGCCTGAAATCTTGGAGGGAAAAACTCCCCTTTGTTTCATGTGTCTGTGGGCGTGGTTTGGGCTATAAAACTTTAAAGTTTTATCCAAAGTGTATTAAGACGGTATGGTACCTTTCGTGATCAAATAAAATGCACCATTTTTCAAAAATAAGTAACAGATAATTTTCTGGTCATTTGGATACTAAACATGAAGATGAATGACGGCATAAAGGCAGTATTACAAAGTACTACAAAGGGCAACAAAATCTACAGACTGGCAGAGGGCAAAAACAACTCTCCACTGACTGGGATAACCGTCAACTCATTCGACTGACACTTAACAACCATAAGCTGACACTAAGTGATCTACAAAAAAAAAGGCAAATAGCAGAGGGGGTGACATGCACCACAAGGACAGTTCAAAACAGTCATGCAAAGTCATGCAAAGCTAGAAAAAAATTTTTTTATCAATGTGAAGCATGAATATACATGCTGAGGTTTGCGAAAGACCATAAGGATTTGACCGTAGTGGACTTTAGTAATGTCATCTTTTCTGATGAGTCTAATTTTTTTCTAAGTTTTTCCCAACACCTGGTCATCTAATGGTTAAACAGAGACCTGGAAAGGCCTCTGGAATTTGGTCTAGGATCAGTGATCTGGGATGCTTCAGCAAGGCTGGAAACGAGCACATTCATCTTTTGAAATACACATGAATCAAGCCACTTACAATGCTATCCTAGAAGAAAACTGACTCCCTTTCACTCTCACAATATTCCCCTAATTCTGAGGATTGGGTTTTCCAGCAAGAGCCACACAGCCAGCTCAATCAAGGTGTAAATGTAGGACTATCAGATCAAGAGCCTGTGATGGCCAAACCAATCTTCAGGTATGAACACCAATAAAAACATGAAGATAGATGGCCACAAGCCATCAAACAAAGCTGAGCTGTTCGAATGTTCAAGCCAGAGTGTTCTTTCTGAACTCTTCTGGACAAATATGGGTTTGTTCCCAAACATCTGTGGCATGCCCTGTGCAAATTAAACCACGGCAATTAACTGATGTGCATGGCTGGGAATACAACATCCTGGCCCAAGAAAAATCTCATTAATTTAATGATTTAATTATGGTTCAAATATAATTCTATTAAAGTTGATTAAAAGCCTTTTCAGTATTTAGTGCGATAATTGCAGGGCATGTCAAGCACTAGGTCTGTATATCTTTATGTATATAGTCACCATCTTCTTTAGAAAATGTCTTGTTGTTAGGCTGAAGAAAAGAAACATACAAGGTTAATACAGTAAATGGATATTTAGTAATAGTACAGAACAGATCTTAAGATGTAACTGTGGCTTTTCTAGTGGGATGATTTTACCACAAAATGCAGAAATCTAAATATACAGTATGGTAGTTTGCATGTAGATGTGGTATGAAGTGCAACTTGTTCCTTTGTGATTTCTTTAAAATTATATTAATTAATTTCATGTTTTATTATAAATGTAATTAAACTTTAAAACGTGACATTTAGAAAGAAAAATAGAAAACACAGAATGTCAGAGAATATATATATATATATATATATATATATATATATATATATATATATATATATATATATATATATATATATATATATATACAGTGTATATATATATGTAGTGGGGAAAATTATTATTTGATCCCCTGCTGATTTTGTACATTTACCCTCTTACACTTCACTTTACGCTTCACAGCACTCTAGAAATTTTATGGTAGGTTTATTTTTATCAGAGAGAGAAAGAATATCAGAAATATCCAGAAAAAAAAAATTATGTATAAATTAATTTGTATTTGATCAAATGAAATAAGTATTTGATCCCCTACCAACCAGCAAGAATTCTGACTTCCACACACCCAAATTAGTCCTGTAAGTACTCCTTATATCAATTTATTATGTGTATAAAAGACACCAGTCACAAAATCAACCTCTTCCATACAAACCTCTCCACCACCATGGGAAAGACCAAAGAGCTGTCAAAGGATATATATATTTGGTTTGAAAGAGGAACATGTAGAGGACAGGGGGGTATGGAGACTGATGATCAGCTGTGGCAACCCCTAATGGGAGAAGCCGAAAGAAGAAGAACAAGAGAAGATATATATATATATATATATATATATATATATATATATATATAT
>JAAIIK010020256.1:97160-107223 GCA_014706435.1 Silurus glanis
TGTGTGTGTGTGTGTGTGTGTGTGTGTGTGTGTGTGTGTGTGTGTGTATGTATGTATGTGTGTATGTATGTATGTATGTATGTATGTATATATATATATGTGTGTGTGTGTGTGTGTGTGTGTGTGTGTATATGTGTGTGTATGTGTATATATATACACACACACATACACATTATATTATATATACACATATATTATATAATTTTTTTTTTTACTGTTGAACTAGTTGTTAAGGTACATCCTTCTAAATGCAAGTCGAATTGCTGGATCTTCTGTGTACTGGTTTTGGGGCCGATGAGCAATATGTGTCTTAGAATTTAACAATAGAAAGTTATGTATCATCCAATCTTTTAATTCTTTAACAGACTCAATTAACCTGGTCAGTTTAGAGGTTTCGTCTGATTTTCATGTGATATATAGTTGGGTATCATCGGCATAACAATGGAAGCCTCCGACAATGAAAGGGAGGAAAAATAAATAAATAAATAAATAAATGTGTTTTATATATATATATATATATATATATATATATATATATATATATATGCGCACGCACGCGCTTTTTATTTACTTTATTTGTACTATGTAAAAACATTTTAATGTGTTTATAGTACATTCTTTATGTCTGTGTTGGAACGCATCCTAGAATAGTCAAGTCAGCTTTCATTGTCATTTCAACCACATATAGCTGACGCAGTACACAGTGAAATGAGACAACGTTCTTCCAGAACCCTGATGCTACATACAACAACATTAAACAGCAGTTCCAGAAACAGAAAACACAGGGCCAAGGAGTAGTAAGTGTCCTCGCCACATAAAGTGCATGTGTGCAACCAGGTGCAACCAGTTCAAGACAACACCGGACAGTGCAAAGACAACACCGGACAGTGCAAAGACAACACCGGACAGTGCAAAGACAACACAGGACAGTGCAGGACAATACACACAACTCAAAATAGCTCTGCCAGTAAATCTGTTGTGACGAGACAAACTGAACAAAATTGAACAGTAGCCAAAATGTAAAGAAAAGATGTTGTGCAAAAGAGCAATATAGCAGCAGTACAGGAAAGATGTGCAAAAAAAAGCATGTAAACAGTTTATGGTAATGTGAGTGGTACTGAAGTCATGGGTGTGCAAAGTGAGTACGGGTGTGTGTTGAGTCTGGGTTGTACAGATCAGTTAAACAGTTTTTTTTTGTGTGTGTGTGAGTAAGAGTTCTGTTCAGTTCTTTGTTGAGAAGCCTGATGGCTAGAGTAGTTACTCTTCTCGAATTACGACCTGATGGACTTACGACTGGTTTTTGTGGTCCCTATCTACATTGTAAGTTGGGGTCTGCCTGTATATTGTGAAAAGCAGTGGTCCTAGAACTGATCCTTTCGGCACCCCATATTTAACTTGGATTCTTCTTCTTTTTCTTTCAGCTGCTCCCATTAGGGGTCGCCACAGCGGATCATCCGTCTCCATACCACCCTGTCCTCTACATCTGTCTCTTTTACACCAACTACCTGCATGTCTTCTCTCACCACATCCATGAACCTCCTCCTTGGTCTTCCTCTTTTCCTCCTTCCTGCTGGCTCCATCCTCAGCATTCTCCTACCAATATAACTCATGTCCCTCCTCTGCACATGTCCAAACCATCTCAATCTCGCCTCCCTCACCTTGTCACCAAAACGTCCAACATGCGCTGTCCCTCTAATAAACTCATTTCTAATCTTGTCCATCCTCGTCACTCCCAACGAAAACCTTAACATCTTCAGCTCTGCTACCTCCAGCTCCGCCTCCTGCCTTTTACTCAATGCCACTGTCTCTAAACCATATAACATCGCAGGTCTCACCACAGTCCTATAAACTTTTCCTTTCATTCTTGCAGATACCCTACTATCACAAATCACTCCTGTCACTCTTCTCCACCCACTCCACCCTGCCTGCACTCTTTTCTTTACTTCTCTAACACACTCTCCATTACTTTGCACTATTGACCCCAGGTACCTGAACTCCACCACATTCTCCACCTCTTCTCCCTGCAACCGCACCACTCCACTGCCCTCCCTCTCATTTACGCACATGTACTCTGTCTTACTCCTACTGACTTTCATTCCCCTCCTCTCCAGCGCGTACCTCCACCTCTCCAGGCTCTTCTCAACCTGCTCACTACTCTCACCACAAATCACAATATCATCCGCAAACATCATAGTCCAGGAGGACTCCTGTCTGACCTCGTCTGTCAACCTGTCCATCACCACTGCAAACAGGAAAGGGCTCAGGGCAGATCCTTGATGCAGTCCAACCTTCACCCTGAACCAGTCTGTCTTTCCTAATGCACACTTCACTGCTGTCACACTGTCCTCATACATGTCCTGCACCACCCTCACATACTTCTGACACACCTGACTTCCTCATACAATACCACAACTCCTCTCTTGGCACTCTGTCGTACGCTTTCTCTAAATCCACAAATACACAATTCAATTCCTTCTGTCCTTCTCTATACTTTTCCATCAACGTTCTCAAAACAAATAAGGCATCTGTGGTGCTCTTCCTCGGCATGAAACCATACTGTTGCTCACAGATGGTCACCTCTTCTCTCAGCCTGGCTTCCACTACTCTTTCCCATAACTTCATGGTGTGACTGATCAACGTAATTCCCCTGTAGTTACTGCAGGTCTGCACATCTCCCTTATGCTTAAAGATCGGTACCAGCACACTCCTTCTCCATTCCTCAGGCATCCTCTCACCTTCCAAAATCTTGTTAAACAATCCCATATTTAACTTGGATTAACCTGTATAAATCTACAAAATGGCTGAATGCCGATATAATTCTGTAAGCAATCCAAGGAGCTAACAATAAGTCATTTGTGATTTTAACTTGTGCACTTTGTGCTATGATTGGGCCTGAAACCTGACAGAAACTCTTCACAGATATTGTTTTCTAGTAAAAAGGAAAATAACTGGGCAGACACAATCTTTTCTAAAATCTTTGACATAAATGGAAGGTTTAAAATGGGTCTGTAATTTGATAGTTAGTTTGGCTCCAAATTTGGTTTCTTAAAGAGGGGCAAAATAACTGCAAAATTGAGGGGTTTAGGGATGTGACCTAAAGATGGTAATAATATTCATAAGAGAACCTTAAAAAGAAGAGGCTCACCAGCTGTATGTAACACTTCTTTCAGTAGTTTAGTTGGAATGGATTCTAACATGTTGTTGATTTGGCTTTGGTAAAATTACCTGTCCTGTACTTGTAAAGCAGTGTAAATGTAATTGTGGAGCTTTAGGTGAGACTGGTTCACGAGATGCTGTCAGAGGTTGGACCGCCACAATTGTTTCTAATACTTAAATTTTTTTCAGTGAAGAAATTCATAAAGTCCTCACTACAAAACTGTGATGGAATACTCTTTTCAAATATCTGATTTGTAGTTCATTTAGCCACTGTACTAAAGAGAATCCTGTTGTTGTTTTTGTTGTTTTCAATGAGTTTGCTCGGGTGCTCGGCCCCTAGCAGCGTTTAGTGCCTGTCTAGCTGAGCATACTGTCTTTATGCGCAATTATATACCGTAATTTCCGGACTATTAAGCGCACCCAAATATAAGCCGCATCCACTGAATTTTACAAAGATTTTTATTTTGAACATAAGCCGCACCTGTCTATAAGCCGCAGTTGTCTACATTGAAACTAATTAACTTTACACAGGCTTTAACGAAAGACAGTGACTTTTACATGGCTTGTATCTAAACAGTAGCTTACAAAAGAAAGTCATTGTTCACTGTCTTCCTCCTTCCTTTCACAACAATTTCTCTCAAGTTTATCTTTTGACATCGTCGTGCGTTTAAAAATCACCATCGGTGAAGCTTTTCTCCCGATGCCGTGCAGCTCAGAACACAGGTGAAGTGAGTTTTTCATGCCCGGTTGTTTTCAGCGTGACGAATGATTCGCATTTCCTGTTGACAGTCCGAGTCGGTCAGAGGAACTTCATCCATATTTATGATGTGGTGTGGCCCGATTCAGTGGGAGCACGAGTTAATATAAAGAGTTTCATTGGTTCACCTGAACCCGTTCAGCAATTTCATTTGGTCTAATGTTATGGGGCTCAGTTTTTTGTCTTGAAGCTTGTGAAACCGGGGAAAAACCCAGGAAAAATCCACAAATTAGCCTCTTCGTTTGTTTAAGCCGTGGGGTTCAAAGCGTGGGAAAAAAGTAGCGGCTTATAGTCCGGAAAATACGGTATACCTCCAATTTATTTTTTCTCTATTTCCTTTCCGGATTACAGACTGTTCTCATGAGGACATGAATATGAATATTATACAATGGCACAGGTGTTTTTTCTCTAACCTTTTTTAATCAAATGGGGGGTCTAATGTGCTAGTAAGGATAGAATCTATGTTGTTATCCGTTTTGTCAAGAGCATTTGCATTTAGGGGTTTATTGAGAAATTCAGGCAGGATACTTATGAATGTCCTTAGGACTATTGTAGGACTTTTGTTCTGACCACTAACAATTAAGCTGTGATTGTCAAGAATGTGTAAGATTGAGCATACTGTCAGGTTCCTAGGAAGTGTCTATTAATAGCAGAGTTCATAAACACCTGCATGTTAGATTAATGCCAGTTAACTGCCATTTTATTGTAGAAAATAAGACTATCAAGGTGTTTAAGGTGTTTTTAATTGATAAATTCTCCTATTCTTATTGTCTCTGATTTCTTCTCTATACTCTTTGGAAGGGTGGTTTAGAGACTCTATTGTTGTTTAGTGCTTAAGAGGTAGGGTTTCTCTTTGAAAGGTCATGAGTTCCGATCCTACTAACAATAAGCTGTCTCTACTGGGAACTTAAGCAAAGCCTTTAATTGCTTATATTGAAATACTTGAAATGTAAAAATGCATGATGAGCCAGAAGAGAGAGCTGCTAAATGGTTAGCATTTATTCCAGTCTTTCTATTAGAATAGAACCTAATAAACCTTTACTCTCTAATTTTTATTACACATTTTTATAGATTTTTGAACTACATGTGCCCAATTTGTAATGATCAGAAAGAAAAAAAGTTTTGCAATTGTTAAATTAGTCTATATTGCCTCTCTGTTACAGCCTCTCAGTTTAACACAAATTGTGTTGCATGAATGTTAATATAAACACTGGTGCATGGAAAGAGTACATAAATGCATTTCACACTAAATAAACATTTTAGAATTAATGGTTGCATAGTTTATATGAACATTTGAAGCAATAATTATTCATCCTCTTCATAATTGTCCTTCCAGCATTCATTTTCTGTTGTTTATACAGATCAATGAGTCTGTTCTACCCTTCATTTATTGTTCCCTCTTTTATTTTCCGCATTTGAGCCTTTGGTTCCTATGGCAACTCTTGTTTGCATTAGAAAAAGAGCACCAGTGTGTCTCGTAGAGACGGGAGCAAAGTAGCATTGTGTTGTACCCTGCTCAATAAAATGAACACTGCTTATGGTAAAATTGATTTGGTAATGTAACTCGGAGAGGTTATGCTCCATTTTTTTTAGGCAGGTAAACCGTTTTCTGTTGTGTTTACCTTTTGTTAGAAATGCGGCATATAAGCAAGCATGCCTTCTGACTAAGGGTGAGCATCGTTTACATTTTATCGATACTGATACCAGTACTTATCGATTTTTATCAATAATATTATCTATAACATGGTGCAAAAAGACATGATGTGAAAATATAGTACTGCAGTTTACAAATGCCCCCAAGCAAATAGAAAAAGGCACATAAAGCATGTTTTTTTTTTTTTTTTTTTTTTTTTTTTATATAAAGGCCCTTAAAAAAAAGAGAGCGATTTCCTAAGCATACCACAGCAAAACATAGATGAATTAGAGGTGGACCGATAGTGGATCTTACCGATAGGTTGGATTTCACTTGCTAATAACCGATCAATCAGCTGATTAATACATTTTTTAAATGGATACTGGATTAAAAAACAAAACAAAACAAAAAAACACAATGTAAAATAGTACTGACCTTTTATTAGAAAAAAACAAATTACTGATTTATGAAAATATACTGAATCAAATATACATCAATACATTCATTAATACAATTAATTATAAATAATAAATATCATCATTATAATATATATATATATATATATATATATATATATATATAATAAAAATCGCTTTCCGGGCAGCACGCAGTCGCATTTGTTAAAAACAAACAGCACATGGCATCAGTGATTAGAGGCCGCTCTCATGATGACAGCTGACTGGAAGCTCGAAAATTGGCATGGATTTTTGCCGATAGTTCCATCAATCAACTATTGGTGGAGATTAATGGTGTCCCCAAAGACTACTAGTACTAACTAGAGACTAATTTTATAATTAAGGTTACTGTCGCTTGAGGCTGAGGCAAGAGAGTTGCAGTTTAAAACATGGAGGCGACGGCGACATAGTTAATACAGTGCATTGCTGGAGGTAAATGTTGTGTTTTTGTTTGTAAATGTTTCATTATATTACTAGTGTTGCCTCCTTTGGTCACTATTATACTTCTGCATATATTGCATCTGACACTGGTGTTATTCAGTGGCCGGCCATGCATTTGGTACCTGCGCCTTCAGTGGGGACTTAATCCACCTCTTAATACCACCATTATCACATCGCAATTATAGAACCCATCAATACTATACAAAAACGCATAATATCAACACGTGGCATTACAGAGAGAGAGGCATTTTGCATATGGAGGGTGAATACCATTTAACTAAAGCAAGAAACCCAGTTAAGACGACTCCAAACCTCTACACCACAACCGCAACTGTGCCACATACCGTAATTTCTATAAAGCGCACCCATATATAAGCCGCACCCACTGAATTTGACAAAGATTTTTATTTGTACTGTCTACACTGAAACTAATGAACTTTACACAGGCTTTAACGAAAGACACTAAATGCAATATGCTGCGCTTCTATTAGGAGCATAGCAGTATTTTGGGAATAGCCTGCAACTGCATTCTTCCGGTATTACTGCGTGTGTGGAGACCGAGGATTATGTCCTTTTTATTTTCTGATGCTCATTTCTAAGTTTCTTTGACTAACCCGTAACGCTGTTGCCAAGAAAAATAAAAAAGCACGAGTTTTGGAAACCTGTCTGTGCTTATATGATTTCTGTTGCAACTGGAGTTTTAGTGAGCTCTCCCTTAACCCAGACTCAATGCGCTACAATGGCTTGTATCTAAACAGTAGCCTACCAAGTAAGTCATTGTTCACTGTCTTCCTCCTTCCTTTCACAACTACAGTGGTACCTTGACCTACGAGTGCATTAATGTACGAGTTTTCCGAGGTACGAGCGGTCACTCTGTCAATTTTTTTGCTTTGTTACGCGAGAAAAAAATTGAGGTACGAGCTCGAGACGCCGCTGCTAGATGGCGAAGCGAAGCCAGAAAGCGAAGATTGTGACGAAAATTAAGATAAGCAAAGAAGAAAAAGTAAAAATTTTAAAGTTTAGGGATACGTAGTGTACAGGAGTGATAGTAAAAAAACGAGTTTTCCCTCCACCTCCGCTTATCGCCTCTACCCCCCTTCCACACACACACACACACACACACACACACACACACACACACACACCCCCCCCACCGGCGTTTTCGTTAGCTCAAGTCGTCTCATCTCCAAGGAAAATACACTGAATAAAACCTTATTATATCTTTACATACTCTTTCTATTATGTTTTTATACAAGATTTGTTATTTAGAAATGTATTTTCCAATTTAATAACATGAAACATAAAAACGGGGTGTCATTTTGAGGGTTGGAACGGATTAATGCCATTTTAAGTATTTTCAATATGGAAAACTGATTTGATGTGTGAGCAAATTGAGATACGAGCTCGTCCACGGAACGAATTAAACTTGTAGGTCAAGGTACCACTGTATTTCTCTGGGGAGTTTATCTTTTGTCATCGTCGTGCGCCACCGGTGGAAGGTTTTTCCTCCCGATGCCGTGCAGCTCAGAACACCTTTTTTTTTTCGTTTCCGTTCGGAAATTTGATTGGTCTAATGTTATGTCACTCAGTTTTTTGGCTTGTTGTTTCCGTTGAACCGTTGAACTTCGTTGTTTAAGCCACGGGGTTCAAAACGTGGGAAAAAAGTAGCGGCTTATAGTCCGAAAAATACGGTACATTATCTGGAGCAGTTCCGAATCAATATTTGTTTAATGACATAACAAAAACATTAAAAATGGAAATAAAATAAAACCTGGAAGTGGAGAACAAACCCTTTATCAGGCTGAGACAAGCTAGCTAGCTTTGGGGTTTGGCCGTCCTCCTCACGATGTCTAGCTTTTCTTGAAAATGGATTTTTCTCCTCCTCCGTTAGCCATTGTGGGCATAAAAAAACTCTAACTCTGATGTATTAATGTGTGCAGAGTGCTACAGACGTGTTTTGCTAGTCGAGCTTAGCTGTAAGTTTCCCTCTGACCAACCAATCAGAGGATGGTAAAATGCTGACGCTATGCTGGCCCTGTGAGGAGAATTTGAAATCTGATTGGTTAAAGAAACAGACTCCTTGATAATATAGTCTAAGATATAATGGTCATCAGTACTGACTTTGCAGGCCCTGGGCAGATTAGATTGATATGGCAGCACATAGAGGCTGAAATCTGATTGGACAAAAAAAATCTAACATAGGAAGAGAATAGACTGTTAGAAATAAATTAATACAATTTCATGGAACAAATATTCGAATTTAGGTTGTAGAGAAGGCTTTGCGGGCCCTGAAGCCCCACCCTTGGTGTTACTTAATTTTGTAATGTGAGCTCACAATTTTGAAAGTGTCAACCTTGCCGCCATGACTGAATTCACGCACATGAACATCACGTGTATGGAAAGCAACCGTCGCTCACATGATGACATTATTCAGGTTACGGAAAATGACAAGCAGCAGCTTCTAAGTCATCATTAAGACAGACGTATGTGAGGATAAAACAACACAAGTATTGATAACAGTACTGTTTGTCATGAAGTTTATCTTTAATCTTGTATTGACCCAGTTATATACACTTTTTTAAATTCTAGTCCACAAAACACTAAATTTTCATGATTACATACTAAATCCATATGATGCACTGGCTTTTTTTTTTCTAGGTAAAACTACAAACAGACCTGTATTACAGCATAAAGTAATTTAAGTCATTATAGTAATGGCAAAAGCAAAGACACTTTTTAGAGAAGGTATTTGCATACATCTAACAGGTCCTTGTTAAAAAACAGTATAAATATACAAGCATGCCCTATGACTTTATTGAAATCATTATCTTTGTTAATAAGTTGTAACTTATGTCCAATTTGTAACTGCGTTGCAAAAGCACTGCTATGTGCAAACACTTGCATTGCTGCTGTATACAATACTGTGCAAAAGTTTTAGGGAGGTGTGACGAAATGCTGTAAATTAAGAATGGATTCAAAATCGTATACAGTGGTACCCGGCTTATCGACCGGCTTGGACATCGACCTTTTCGTTTAGCGAACAGTTTTTCGACCGAAATTTGCGCCCGCTGAACGACCAAATGCCCGCTTATCGACCTTTTTTTACCCCGAACCACGTGGAGCTTTTTTTTTTTTTTTGTTACTTTTGTAATGTTTTTAATTTATACTTTTTACTGTATTATTGTCAGAAATCCACCTGCCCACGTCCCCTTCGGCGGCTGTCAAAACCTCCGCTTTCCCTGAAGCCCCCGGCTTCAACCATGCACACCTGGTGCTCATTATTCACTTATCCCCAGCTCCTATATAAACCCCTCATTCATCCACACTCCTTGTCGGTTATTGTTGGTATGTGAAGGTGTTTGGTGCATGTTTGTCTGTGGTTTCCCTGTCACACGTATTCCTATGCGTTTCTTCCTTTCCGGACTCCACGCGCTCTCCATGGCTGCGCTTTCTTTCCAAAGCGCACCCCGGATTACCTTTTTCCTCCTGTGTGTTCGCCCGTGGACCGCGCCCCTCCAGGGCGTACCACGGAAATCTCTCTCTCGTTTGTCGGGATTCTATGGACTGCGGTGTGTGTGTGTGTGTGTGTGTGTGTGTGTGTGTGTGTGTGTGTGTGTGTGT
>JAAIIK010020256.1:107233-118859 GCA_014706435.1 Silurus glanis
TGTGTGTGTGTGTGTGTGTGTGTGTGTGTGTGTGTGTGTGTGTGTGTTTTTGTGTCAAACGCTCCGTGTTTTTGTTAAACCAAAGCGAACTGTGCTCCGGCTTTGCCTCCGCTCATTACGCTGCATAACAATTATATACAGTATTATTTATGTACCTGTATTAATACTGCTAAAAACAGGGCAAAAATTGTTAATAAATGGCTATCGGTGGAGGTCGGGAACGGATTAATTGGTTTTCCATTATTTCTTATGGGATAATACCATTCGCATTTCGACCGGTTTTAAGCAACGGATTAAAGTCGATAAGCGGGGTACCACTGTATTTAAATTGTGAGTGATTTAATATTTACAATACATTTATATCACTTGCAGACCCCCTATTTAGGGTGTTTTACAGTTATCTGATTTTTATACAACCGAGCACATTAGGGCTGTGCTCAGGGGCCAGAGGCCATATATAACAATCTTCGCTTCAGATCAAAGGTTCTGGCTGTTTATTTAATTTGATCTAATTTTAGGTTATCAGATTTATTTTTATACACATTCTCCATTTTGTGGAACTTAACTCAAAGCAGCCAGCAGATTGTTATAGGGCCGTTGCAATCGATTATTTTAGTAATCGACTATTTTACCGATTATTCCAATCGAGTAATAGGATAAAAAGTACTTATTTATTAAAGAGCAATACTAAATATACAAGAGAAAATAAGACAGGTCTTTAAAAGTAACAAAGTAACTTGTTTCCTTATCATTAACATTTTTATTAATGAAATTGCATACAAGAATATCTGTGAAAACCCATTTAGTGCATTTAATTGCCATATTACAGCAAAATGTAAATTGAAATCTGTACATTAGAAAAATCATAAATAAAACATTTCAGATTACTCCTAAAGGAAAAAAAAGTAAATTCACTGTGTTTTCTTTATATTTTAGTTTGAAATTATCCCAAACGTTTTCTTTGGCCTAAATCCTATGGAAGCCCTTCCCCACATAATAAAAGAAGTTTGCCTAATTCCTACTTTTTTTCCTCACAATTCTAACTTCATTCCTCTTAATTTAAATTTTTGTTTTCTCGCATTTTTTTCTTCATATAATACAATGTGTAAAGCTTTCTGGGATGTGGGAAACACCGTGTGTAGGTAAATGGACTAAACAAATTTTTGTAATCGAATTACTCAAGTTACTCGAGGAATTGTAACAGCCCTAAACAATTATTATTTTTTATTATTATTATAATTTTTTTTACCCGCTTGTACCTTATATTTAAATTTGCTGTTATTACTATTGTAGCTCACATGGACATACCTATATTTACAGGCAGTGGTCTAGAATCTTGGTTCATTGTTAGTGAACACTGTAAACAGTAAACACTGACTACACGCAAATTAAACTTCATTAAACCTTTGAATTTAAGCAGCAAATTTGGCAATTACTTTTTCATACAGGGAGTACTCAATGAGCACTAGGAACCCTGTTTCGTAGTTATGTTACTAAACTCTTTTCTTCTTTTAGTTCACAGCTGGAGTTGAGACTCTATGTGGGAGGAGAAATTGAGAGGTAGTTATGGCCTCTGTGTGAGGAATAAGTGAGAGAATCTTGTGTTGTGGTTCTGTGTGAGAGGAGTAAGTGAGAAGAGGTTGTTTAGAGGAGTGAGTGAAAGGAGGTTGTATTGATGTTGGTGAGCGGAGTAAATAAGAGGAGGAATTGGTGATGCTCTGTGTAAAAGGATGTGGTATTGACTCAAAGCATGGGGCAGGGGACAGAGAGGGGGGTGGTTTTCAGAGAAAGTGGTGTTGGGGTTCTGTAAGAGGCGGTGGTGTTGAAGCTCTATATTGGACAAGTGTATGAGTGGAGAGGTGGTTCTAAGGCTTTGTGTTCAAGAATGAATTGAGGAGAGGTGGTGTTGGTGCTGTTTGTGGAAGTTGTGGATTTAAACTGCAAATGCCAGATCCAGTCCAGTTTAATTCAATTAAATTTTATGTGTATAGCGCTTTTAACAAAGGATGGTGTCCTAAAGCAGATTTGCAGAAATAAATAAATGAGGGTTGCAACTAACGATTATTTTGATAATTGATTAATCGGACAATTATTATTATTTTAATTAATAAATTAATCGGATAAATAAAATGCAAAAGCCCCATAATTAGTTTAACCATCTTTAATTTTGACATTTTAAAGCTTATAGTGGCCGAGGTGCAAGCAAGGTGAAGCAGTTTGTGTAAATCATTTGTAATGTTTTAAATGATAATTAAATGATATGTTAAGAACCATGCTTAAAAAAGCTATATAAAATATAATACATTGTTTACACAATTTGTTGTTCACTAAATTGCCATTTCAGTCTTGTTCAGTTGTGAAGATATAAGCATCTAGATTATATAATATATTTAACTTTGTATAATAATTAAATGATATACAAACCCAATTCCAAAAAAGTTGGGACACCTGTACAAATTGTGAATAAAAAAGGAATGCAATAATTTACAAATCTCATAAACTTATATTTTATTCACAATAGAATGTAGATAACATATCAAATGTTGAAAGTGAGAACTTTTGAAATGTCATGCCAAATATTGACTCATTTTTGATTTCATGAGAGCTACACATTCCAAAAAAGTTGGGACAGGTAGCAATAAGAGGCCGGAAAAGTTAAATGTACATATAAGGAACAGCTGGAGGACCAATTTGCAACTTATTAGGTCAATTGGCAACATGATTGGGTATAAAAAGAGTGGCAGTGTCTTGCTAAAACTCTATAGGTCAAAAAAGAAGCCATATCCAGACATGATCCAGAAGCGCAGGCATTTTCTCTGGGCCAAGGCTCATTTAAAATGGACTGTGGCAAAGTAGAAAACTGTCCTGTGGTCAGACGAATTAAAATTTTAATTTCTTTTTGGATAACATGGCGCTCAGTTCAGAAGCCTGCATCTCTGATGGTATGGGGTTGCATGAGTGCATGTGGCATGGGCAGCTTACACATCTGGAAAGGCACTATCAATGCTGAAAGGTATATCCAAGTTCTAGAACAACATATGCTCCCATCCAGATGTCGTCTCTTTCAGGAAAGACCTTACATTTTCCAACATACAATGCCAGACCACATACTGCATCAATTACAACATCATGGCTGCGTAGAAGAAGGATCCGAGTACTGAAATGGCCAGCCTGCAGTCCAGATCTTTCACCCATAGAAAACATTTGGCGCATCATAAAGAGGAAGATGCGACAAAGAAGACCTGAGACAGTTGAGCAACTAGAAGCCTGTATTAGACAAAAATGGGACAACATTCCTATTCCTAAACTTGAGCAACTTGTCTCCTCAGTCCCCAGACGTTTGCAGACTGTTATAAAAAAGAAGAGGGGATGCCACACAGTGGTAAACATGGCCTTGTCCCAACTTTTTTGAGATTTGTTGATGCCATTAAATTTAAAATCAACTTATTTGTCCCTTAAAATTATACATATTCTCAGTTTAAACATTTGATATTTCATTTATGTTGTATTCTGAATAGAATATTGAAATTTGAAACTTCCACCTCATTGCATTCTCTTTTTTATTTACAATTTGTACAGTGTCCCAACATTTTTTGGAATCGGGTATGTATAAATAAAATATACAAACATTTAAACTAAGCATTTGAACGTGATAAAGCCCATGTTTGAAAACAATTAAGTTAACTGTTGTAGTACACAAATTCTATAAAAAGACAATGGAGCGGAGAAATGCAGCAAGCTAACAGGCTTGATTTAAAAAAAAAAAAAAAAAAAAAAAAATATATATATATATATATATATATATATATATATATATATATATATATATATATATATATATATACGTATGCGCATTGGTGTACAAATGCATAAGCACTCACTAAAAACCATAACAGTGACTAAAAATATAATAGTTTATTGCTGCTGTTATTTGATGATTTTAAATTTAGTGTTTGTTTGCACTGTTTTTCTTGAATTCTCCCAATGTTGCAAGTGATGTGATTGCGCAACCTGATGCTCAGGAGTCATGATAGAACGGATCCAGTGCGACTGTCCCAAAGTTAGCAAACAATTTACACAATAGCACCTAATTAAACTATACCATTTTCACATGATAAGGATATACATTTCTGCTTCCTGTGCTGATGTTTCGCCTTCATCCGTGACACCAGTGTGTTTTCTTTTCCTGCTGCCGGTTGACCTGTACTCGCCACTATTTTTGTAAGCAGCTGTTATCTTGCCCTCACACTAAGCCGTAACTTAAGCATCCCAACTAATCGATAACCGCATTCGTTGACATGAATTTCATTATTGATTATTACAGATTTTATCGATTAGTTCAAGTTTTTCTATAGCGCTTTTCATAGTGCACATTGTCTCAAAGCAGCTTTACAAAACTCCCTAGATGAATGAGGAAGAAACCTTGAGAGGAACCAGACAATCAGGCAACCTGATGCTCGCGAGTTGATTAGTTGCAGCACTATAGTTTTTTTTACTTGATGTAGGCCAATATGTTGACTCTTCTAAAATGATTTTAAAATATGTTTTGGACATTCACAGGATATGTCTTCCGGCATGGTTGTTTCAGAAATGAGAGCTATGCTCTGCATCAGTTAAGATCAAATAACTTTTGTAGCCAAACTAATTAATCACTGTAGTATATATCCACCTTACCTATTTCTTAGCGAAGTCTAGTCTTATAATGCATATATAGAGTCGTGTGAAAAAGTGTTTCCTGATTTCTTATTTTTTTGCATATTTGTCACACTTTAATGTTTCAGATCATCAAACTAATTTAAATATTAGTAAAAGATAACACAAGTGAATACAACATGCAGTTTTTAAATGAATGTTTTTATTATTGAGGGAAAACTAAATCCAAAACTACATGGCCCTGTGTGAAAAAGTGTTTGCCCCGGTAACCTAATAACTGGTTGGGCCGCCCTTAGCAGCAACAACTGCAACCAAGCGTTTGTGATAACTTACAATGAGTCTGTTACAGCGCTGTTGAAGAATTTTGCTCCACTCATCTATGCAGAATTGTTGTAATTCAGCCACACGGAAGGGTTTTCGAGCATGAACCGCCTTTTTAAGGTCATGCCACAGCATCTCAATAGGATTCAGGTCAGGACTTTGACTAGGCCACTCCAAAGTCTCCATTTTGTTTTTCTTCAGCCATTCAGAGGTGGACTTGCTGCTGTGTTTTGGATCATTGTCCTGCTGCAGAACCAAAGCTTGAGGTCACGAACAGATGGCCGGATATTCTCCTTCAGGATTTTTTGCTAAACAGCAGAATTCATGGTTCCATTTATCACAGCAAGTCTTCCAGGTCCTGAAGCAGCAAAATAGCCCCAGACCATCACACTACCACCACCATATTTTATTGTTGGTATTATGTTCTTTTTCTGAAATACGGAAGCACTTTTTCCATACCGGACATGTAGTTTTGGATTTAGTTTTCCCTCAATAATAAAAACCTTCATTTCAAAACTGCATGCGTTCACTTATCTTTTACTACTATTTAAATTAGTTTGATGATCTGAAACATTAAAGTGTGACAAACTTTAAAATTAGAAATCACACCACTGTAATACAGAAATTACTGAATTTACAGGATGGAGCAGAACTGCATGTTAATTACAAGCAGTAAGTAGAAAAAGCATCAGTGAGCCATCAATATCTTAATGGTCTACTCCCTGGAGAATAATTTGGACTACATCTGACTCCAGCAGACCACGCAGCGAGAGTTCAGAGACTGCTGCGTCTTTGTATTCATGTCAGAGCTCCGGATGCCACCATTCAGCTAGACGGCAGTTTCATGCCGACAGAAATGCAGCTCTGTGTGGCAAGACTTGCTGTGGTGTCATGTGTGTTTATATCAAGACAGAAAGGTGCAAGAACTCTGTGCTTGTTTACTGTTTCTGCTCATCGCTAGTGGAGTTCGTGACTGTAAGATGCAGACCGTTTTATTTTCCCTGGGAATTTACCACTGCTTTTGTCGAGGTGTACATTCCACCCTAGCGCTAATGCTAAGGAGGCACTGTGTGAACTGTATGGGGCTATTAGTGACCTGCAGAATGCTCACGTTGTCAGACTTTATTATCGCCGGAGATTTTAACCATGCAAAGCTCAAATCACTGCTCCCTAAATTCCATCAGCATGTCGACTTTGCAACGAGGGGGGGGAGAAGCTAAATCTTGTTTACACAAACATCCCTGGCGCGTACCGTGGGGAGCCCCGGCCCCACCTCAGCTACTCAGACCACGTCTCTGTTTTGCTAATTCCAGCATGCAGACTGCTCCTCACATACTCTAATCCAGTTCTGAAACAGATGACTTGGAGACCTTAGTCAGTCTGGATCGGGAACAGCATCTCCAGCACCACCACACTAAGCACTGGGGCCCCTCAGGGTTAACAAAATGAAAGCAATGGTTGTTGACTTTAGGAGAGCACAGAGCGGCCATTCTCCAATGAACATCGATGGATCCTCTGTGGAGATGATAAAGAGCACCAAATTTATTCGTGTTCATCTGGTGGAGAACTTCACCTGGTCACTTTAAACCAGCTCCATCAGCAATCAAAGGCCAGCATTGCCTCTACTTCCTGAGAAGACTTAGGAAAGAAATAGCATCCTGAGCACCTGCACACTGCCTGGTTTGGGAACTGCAACATCTAGGATTGCAAGACCCTCCAGACGATAGTGAGGACAGCTGAGATCATTGAAGTCTCTCTCTCCTGTATCACGTATATTTACCCTACACATTGTGTGTAGCACTGTGGACAACCCAACACACCCCTCACACACTCTTCACTCTTCTACCATCAGGAAAGAAGTTCCGACGCATTCGGCCTTCACATCCAGACTGGGTAACAGTTGATTTTTTTTTTTTTTTTGTTTTTTTTTTTCCCCTCAAGCCATCAGGCTCCTCAACACACAGAACTGACCTAAACTCTCACACACACTCACTAAACTGTGAGTTACTGAACTGTTACAACCTGAACTCACACACTCAAAACGTATTTCAATTTATACACATTCATGTCTTCAGCACCACACGCCAAGAGAATCCACGGCCACTTCCATGACAGCGGAGACACCCAGCGCATGTGGCAGGGCATCCAGGCGATCACGAACTGCAAGACAATTTCACCCACTTGTGATTGTGGCACCTCCCTCCCAGATGTGCTGATTGACTTCTATGCCCGGTTTGAGGTGCAGAAAAACACTGCGGCGATGACCACCCCTCCTCCCAGTGACCAGGTGCTCTGTCTGGACCCCATGCAGTTCGTGTATCGTCCAAACCATTCCACGGACGATGCCATCTCCACGACCCTTCATCAGGCCCTCACCGACCTGGACAACAAGGACTCATATGTACAAATGCTGTTCATAGACTTCAGCTCAGCATTTAACACGATCATTCCTCAGCACCTGATTGAGAAGCTGAGCCTACTAGGCCTGAACACCTCCCTCTGTAACTGGATTCTGGACTTCCTGACTGTGAGACCTCAGTTTGTCTGGATCGGGAACAGCATCTCCAGCACCAGCACGCTGAGCACTGGCGCCCCTCAGACACCCCTTTACACATACTTTTCACTCTCCTACCTTCAGGGAAGCGGCTCCGAAGCATTCGGGCCCTCACAACCAGACTATGCAACAGGTTTTTCCCTCAAGCCATCAGGCTCCTCAACACACAGAACTGAACTGAATCTCACGCGCACACACTCAATTGTGTTACTGATCTGCACAACCTACTATCTACACTCATACTCATTTTACACATCAATGTCTTCAGCACCACCCCTATTATATTACATCATTATTAACTGTTTACATGCTGTTTACATTGTTTTTGCACATCCTTTTGAATGCTGTTTTGCACAAACTTGCGGTCACGATTTTTTGCTTTATTACGCGAGCAAAATATTTTGGTACGAGCTTGAAACGCCGCTGCTAAATGCCGAAGCGAAGCCAGAAAGCAAAGACTGTGACAAATTAAAATAAGCAAAGAAGAAAAAGTAAAAAATAAAAGTTTAGGGATACGTAGTGTACTGTAGTGATAGTAAAAAACGAGTTTTCCCTCCGCCTCCGCTTATCGCCTCTACCTCCCCCCGCCGTCCCGTCCCCCTCCACCGGCGTTTTCGTTAGCTCAACTCGTCACATCTCCAAGGTAAATACATTGAATTAAACCTTTATTATATCTTTACATACTCTTTCTATGTTTTTATAAAAGATTTGTTATTTAGAAATGTATTTTCCTAATTTATATAACATGAAACATAAAAACGGGGTGTCATTTTGAGGGTTGGAACGGATTAATGCCATTTTAAGTATTTTCAATTGGGAAAATTGATTTGATGTGCAAATTGAGATAAGAGCTAGTCCACGGAACGAATTAAACTTGTAGGTCAAGGTACCGCTGTATAGTTCTGTTGACAGTAGACACTCCATTTCAGTCTCTTTGAAGTGGCTAGAGGACAGTCTTCTGTTAGATCTCCAGAATCCATGATGAAATCTGTAGTGTTCATGGCATTTTGGGTGAGGTTGTTGGTGGAAGGCCAAGCAGCCAGTCTTTGGGTCTCCTCATTGTAGGCCGAGTCATTGTTGCTGACACTAGTGTTCATAATGAGGGGTGAGGACATGTGATTACCCAAACTTACTGACTGAGGTTCTTCTGACAGACTGTCAGAAACAGCTTTATTACCAAGTATGCTTACACACCCAAGGAATTTGACTTGACGTCAGGAGCTTCCAGTGCAGGAGAAAGTACACAGACATAATGTAACAGAATAGTGAACTAGACAGTTAAATAATGCAATATATACAGAGTAAATGTTGTTAAATAAAAGTACAGATGTTATTTACAAGTGTTCAGTTCACAGTGGACCATTTGGATTCTATGTACAAATGTGTGTTATGATAGACAATGTGTAGTTATTAATATTTTAATTGTTAAAGTAAATAAAAAGTCGGCTGTTCTGGTGGACAGTGCTCTGTAGCACCGACCAGAAGGCAACAGTTTGAAGAGAGAGTGGGCTGGGTGTGTGGGGTCCAAAGTGATTTTCTTAGCCCTTTTCTCCATTCTGGATGAGTAAAGATATTGGAGATTGGGCAGTGTTGAACCAATAATCCTCTCAGCAGTCCTGACTGTCCACTGTAACCTCTTGATGTCTGATTTGGTAGTTGAACCAAACCAGACAATTACAGATGTACACAGGACAGACTCAATAATGGCCGAGTAGAATTGTTTCAGCAGCTCCTGTGGCAAGTTGAATTTCCTCAGTTGGCAAAGGAAGTACAACCTCTGCTGGGCCTTTTTAGCAATGGAGTCAATGTTATTGTCCCACTTTTGGTCCTAAGAGATGGTGGTACCCAGAAACTTGAATGACTCCACTGTTGTTACAGTGCTGTTCATGATGGTGAGTGGGGGGAATGCTGGGGGATTTCTCCTCAAGTCCACGATCATCTCCATTGTGAGCTTGTGTTGAGCTTCAGGTTGTGGTGGTTGTACCAGACAGCCAGCTCTTTAACTTTGTCTGTAAGCAGACTCGTCTCCATCCTGGATGAGGCCGATGACTGTAGTGTCGTCCGCAACCTTCAGGAACTTGACAGAGGGATTTTTAGAGGTGCAGTCATTTGTGTACAGTGAGAATAGCAGTGGGGAGAGAATGCAACCCTGGGGAGCACCAGTGCTGATGGTGAGAGACCTGGATGTGAGTTTGCCCAGTCTCACTGTCTGCTGCTTGTCTTTCAGGAAGCTTGTGATCCACAGACTGATTGGGGTGGGCATGGAAATCTGGGTCAGTTTGGCTGAGAGAAGGTCAGGAATGATTGTATTAAAGGCCGAACTGAAGTCGTCAAACAAGATCCTTGCGTAGGTCCCAGGTCTGTCAAGATGTTGCAGTATATAATGCAGTCCATAATGCAGTCCCATGCTGACTGCATCATCCAAAGACCTGTTTGCTCTGTAAAAAAACTGAAGGGGATCCAGCAGAGGTCTAGTGATGTCCTTCAGGTAGGCCAGGACCAGTATTTCAAATGACTTCATGATCACAGATGTGAGAGCAACAGGTCTGTAATTATTAAAACCAGTCATTTTGGGTTTATTGGGGACAGGAAAGATCGTGGAGCGTTTGAAGCAGTAGGGAACTACACACAGCTCCAGTGATCTATTAAACTGTTCTGTTAAATCTGTTGGCCAGTTGGTCAGCACAGACTTTTAGGCAGGCAGGTGAAACACCATCTGGGCCAGAAGCTTTCTTAGTTGTCTGTCTTCTGAAGACACGTTTCACATCCTCTACACATACCTTAAGCACAGGTTGAATGGAGAGGGAGGCAGGAAGGGGTGTTGCAGTGGGGGTAGGTGAATGAGTAAAGTGCAGATCAGAGGGGGTGGCGTGTGGTAGACTGGGCTTTTCAAACTGACAGTAGAACGCATTCAGATCTTCAGCCAGTTGTTGATTGTCCACAGACTGTGGGGGTGTTATCTTGTATTTGGTGATGTTCCTCAGACCAGTCCATACTGATGCTGGATTGTTTGGTTGAAAACTGTTTTTCCAGCTTTTCAGAGTAGGTTTTTTTTTAGCCAATCTGATCTTTGTTAGTTTGTTCCTGGCCTGGTTATACAAGATTTTATCCCCACTTCTGTAAGCATTTTCTTTGGCATGAAGAAGCTGTTTGTTTCCCAGTAAACCATGGCTTATCATTATTGAATGATAACTATGACCTGGTCGGGATGCGCTTATCCTCACAGAAACTGATGTATGAAGTTTCAGTCTCCGTGAGATCGTCCAGATCTGTGGCTGCAGCTTTAAAAACACTCCAGTCAGTGCAATCGAAGCAGGCTTGTAAATTCTGCTCTGCTTCATTAGTCCATCTTTTACAAGTGCTTAGTAGAGTTTAGCTGATTTCAGTTTTTGCCTGTAGGTTGGTATGAGATGAACTAGACAGTGATCACAGAGCCCCAAAGCTGCTCGTGGGACAGAGTGATTTGCATCCTTTATTGGGGTGTAACAGTGATCCAAAATATTACTGTCTCTGGTGGGACATGTAACATGTTGTCTGTATTTTGGCAGTTGATGGGAAAGATTCGCTTTGTTAGAATCTCCAAGAATGATTAAAAGAGAGTCTGGGTACCTTTGCTCCATTTCAGTTATATGTTCCACCAGCTGTTGCATCGTTGTGCTCACGCACGTGTCTGGAGGAACGTACACATTCTCGAGAATGGAAGAGGAAAACTCCCGCGGCGAGTAGAAAGGTTTACAGTTAATGAACATTGCCTCTAGATTAGGACCGCATATCTTTTTTAGCGTCGTTACATCCGAACACCAACTTTAACTGATATAGAAACACAATCCACCAACTCTCGTTTTCCGAGTTAACTCTGCGATGAGATCCGACCTGAACAGCTGAAAACCCGGCAGATCTAGCGCGTTGTCTGAATTGGCTTCACTCAGCCAGGTTTCACTGAAGCACAATGCAGCAGAGTTTGAAAAGTCCTTTTAAGACATGAGTATCTGTACTGCTACTTAAGTAAAGGATGTTTGTACCTTTGCCACCTCTGTATTAATATGATGAGGTCCTGTGTGTGTGTGTGTGTGTGTGTGTGTATATATGTGTGTGTGT
>JAAIIK010020256.1:119259-130216 GCA_014706435.1 Silurus glanis
TGTGTGTGTGTGTGTGTGTGTGTGTGTGTGTGTGTGTGTGTGTGTGTGTATATTTTTTCTCTTTTTTCTCTCCCCTCTTTATCCTCTTCCTTGCTCACTGCAACAGAGAACACTGATTATTCGAATCACCCACTGGTGTGTTATCCTTACTGCTAGTTTTCTACAGCTCTGCCCTCCTTTCACAAACCGGCAGTTTGCCCCGAACCTGCCGCCACAGCACCTTTCCAGATTTGCAGCCTGCCCATTCCATTTGCACTTGAGCACCCCCATACCATCAGAGATGCAGGCATTTGAACAACAACTTCTTTTGGCTGCGCCACAGTGGGTCATCCGTACTATACAACTCTGTCCTCTATATCTGCCTCTTTCAAATTCACTATCTGCATGTCTTCCCTCACCACATCCATAAACCTCCTCCTTGGCCTTCCTCTTTTTTTTTCCCCCTTTCCATCCTCAGCATTCATTTTCCTGTATACCCTATGTCCCTCCTCTGCACATGACCAAAACGTCTCAATCGTGCCTCCCTCACCTTGTCTCCAAAACGCCCTGCATGCGCTGTCCCGCTAATAAACTCATTACTAATCCTGTTCATCCTCGTCACTCACAATAAAAATCTCAGCAAACACTGCTGCCTCCAGCTCCACCTCCTGTCTTTTACTCAATGCCACAACAAAGCAGGCCTCACCACAGTCCTATACATTTTCCCTTTCACTCTTGCAGATACTTTTCTGCAGATAAATCACTTTTGCCACTCTTCTCCACCCTGCCTGCATTCTAGTTTCTTCACTTCTCTAACACAATCTTCATTACATTGCACAGTTGACCCCAGGTACCTAAACTCATCCACCTTCACCACCTCTTCTCCCTGCAACCTCACCACTCCACTGCCCTCCCTCTCATTCAAACACATACTTTCTTACGTCTACTGACTTTCATTCACCTCCTCTCTAGTGCATACCTCCACCTATCCAAGCTCTTCTCAACCTGCTCTCTACTAGCACCACAAATCACAATATCTGTAAACATCATAGTCCATGGAGACTCCTTTACTGTTGCTCACAGATGGTCACCTCTTCTCTCAGCCTGGCTTCCACTACTCTTTCCCATAACTTCATGGTGTGACTGATCAACTTAATTCCCCTGTAGTTACTGCAGGTGTGCACATCTCCCTTATGCTTAAAAAACGGCCACAGCACACTCCTTCTCCATTCCTCAGGCATCCTCTAACTAGATGGTTTAACAAGATTCTGGAAGTTAAAAGTTCTCCACTGCCATCTCTCCTGAACATCTCCACGCTTCTACAGGTATGTCATCTGCTCCAACTGACTTTCCACTCTTCATCTGCTTAATAGCTGCTCTCAATTCCTCCTTATTAATCCTATCCACTTCTTGCTTCACCATCTCCACATATACCATCCATCTCTCTCTTTCTCATTTTCTTCATTCATCAGCTGCTCAAAATACTCCCTCCACCTTCTTAAAACACTCTCCTCACTAGTCAACACACATCTATATCCTTTATTGCTCTAACTTGCAGCACATCCTTCCCAGCTCGGTCCCTCTGTCTAGCGAATTGGTACCCATTCCTTTTTTCCTTCCTTAGTGTCCAACTTATACAACTCCTTATATGTATTTCCCCTTGCTTTTGCTACATCCCTCTTCACCTGCTTGTACTTCTTCTGTAATTCTGTTTTACCAGCCTCTTTCTCCTTATGCTTTCCTGCACTTTCTCATTCCACCACCACGTCTGTCTTCCATTCTATTTCCAGATGTCACACAAAGTACCTTTCTAGCTGCCAAATTTGTGGCTGCCATTTCACTTCTGCAGTAGTTGCTAAATCATCTAGCACCTCTTCACAACCACCAAGCCCCTGTCTGACCTCTTACCTGAATCTCACTATTTTTCTTTCTCTTCCATCTCACAACCCACTTAATAAGCACTGATGACTTTTATCATCACGTCTTCAACTTCTAGTTTTACGTTCATCACCCTATCAGAAACTCTCTTCACCTCCACTACACACTTACTGTACTCTGCCTTCAGGATCACCCCTAAACAATTTATCTTTCCATACACACCATGGTAGAACATTTTAAACCCACCTTCAATGTTCCTGGCCTTACTCCACTTCCACTTGTTCTCCTGAACACACGTCTACCCGTTACCATATCAGACACATCTTTCCCTTTAACAGTCATAGTACCAACATTTAAACTGCCCACCCTAACCTCCACTCCTACAAATCTCCTTTTCCTGCTATCTCTGTAGATGTCTTCCTTCTCTCCTTCTACTCCTTTGGCCAACACTAGACCAACTTCCACTGGTCCCCTGTGGGCTAACAATACCTGTGGTGGTCGGTTACCCGGGCCTCGACTGATCCAGTATGGAATTCTGGTTTGTGATCCGCATATTTGATTTGCCATGTTTTACGCTGGATGCCCTTCCTAACACAACCCCCCTCATTTATCCGGGCTTGCGACCGGCACTACGAATGCACTGGCTTGTGCAACCCTAATGGCTGGGTTAGGTGCAGGTTATTGAGTAATTATAATAAGCTGGACAATCATTCTCCTTATTATCTGCAGGACTAACCCCATCTATAAGGGGAGTGGTAGCTGAGTGGTTATGGTGCTGGGTTACTGATCAAACGGTTGGGGTTTCAAGCCTCGGTATTGCCAAGCTGCCACTCTTGGCTCTTGAGCAAGGCCTTTAACCCTGTGTGCTCTGGGGCCCCGTATCATGGCTGACCCTGCACGCTGACTCCAGCTTCAGAGTTATCTGGGATATGCCAAGAAAATAATTTCACTGTGCCGTACTGAATATGTGAGAAATAAAGTCTACAAAAAATTATTTGGAATTTTAATTCATCTGACCACAGAAGAGTAATTTTGGCACTTTGCCATTGTCGTTTTTAAAATGATCTTTGGCCCAGAGAAGATGGTGCTATTTTTTTAATATGTTAACAAATGACAACTTTTTTGCATGATAGAGATTTAACGTGCATTTGTGGATGACATGGCTTACTGTGTTCACAGGCAATGAGATTTATTGAGATTCTGAGCCCATGACATCATTTCAATTAGACAATTGTACATTAAAATGTAAAATTCTTTTCAGTTTAAACATTTGATATGTTTTCTATGCTCTGTACCTGAACCAGAGGTACATTCATGTCACAGACAAAAACAAGATGACTCAGTTTTGTTTTAATGGATTAATAAATAACGTGCAGTTTTTGTGGGCGCTTGTCTTTTATACCTGGATGTGTTGCCCAAGTTTATTTTACAGTGAAGTTTTGTATGTTTAATTAACTTGATAGACATGTATTATGTAAAAGTTAGCCGTGTTACAAGTATCTTAAGGTTTTCATAAAACATTAGTGACCTATGAAGTTCCTGGTACTTCGCCCACTGCTGTCTGAAAAGACTATGATTGTATATGGATGGGCTGTTTTAGTTTTAGTTTACTTAAGTGTTCTTAAAATTTTTTTGAAGGTTTGAATCATTAATGGATTTTTTCCTTTGTAACAAATTCACTGGTACCGCACTGGAAGAAAGATAGACAGGCAAAAGTTCCCCAAGCAGAGCTTTCTTTTTCTTTCATTTTCACCCTGGTGCTTTCCCTTCCAGTACACTCACGCCAGGGCTCACCCACACACTCGCGGTTCGGGAGGCCTTTCCTTTTTGCCATTGCCGGTAGTCCCTCCCAGATCGGCACGTCTCCTTTGGCATCCACCCGTCTCACTCGCGGATCAGGCCACTTTCTCTCTTAGCGCCTGCCCGAGTTTCTTCGCGGACTCGTGTTTACTCGCCGACCGATATGTCTTTCACCGACCGTCCGCGTTCAATCACCTTTTGGTGACCCTTCCGTTCGTCTCTCTGCTTGGTGTCTCTCTCCTCTTTATTGGCGTCGCCAGACTGAAACAGAGTGCACTGATTAGTCTCATTAGCTGCAGGTGTTTCTTACCGCTCCTTCCGGCCAGCTCCACCCTCCACTTGTGCAGTGCTGGTACATACTTAAAGCTGGATTTTATTCATGATGATTTAATATGATCTGGCAATGTTTGGTATTTGAGGCTTATCTGGGAGTTGTTTTCAATGCAACTGTTAACTCAAACCTGCTTGGGAACAGGTTTATTTCATGCAAACAACTGTAGATCATGGCTTTGTCTGTGCTGCCATGTCTCCTACATTGTCTCCTACCAGCAAGAGAGCAAACCACATAGGATTTTGCCACCTAAGAAAATACAATACAAATGTTGATTTACACAAATTGCTTCTCCCTGCATACTGAAATGGGATTTTGTTTTATTTATTTATAATTTATTTTACAGAAAAACAACCCAGCATGAGTGAATTTGTTTAAAGGAGAAATCCCTTATGCACTCAACAAGCAGCCACTATAAATTTTAAAATGTTTAAATCGAAGATGGTTAAACTCAATATGTGGCTTTTGTATTTTAGTACACTTTTATACATAAATACCCTGAATTTGGGTTTTATATAGTTATAATAAGCAAAACATATATTAATAATAATAATAATAATAATAATAATAACATATTTTTATTCAATTAAATGATTACTCGAAAGGGGAAAAAAACAGAACAAATGTCTGTTTAATCAATTATCAAAATATTCGCTAGTTGCAGCCCTGCATAAAACACATATACATGAATCATTGTCACGACAAGACAAATGGCTTTTGTCATTTCAGCCATATGAATTTTGTACAGTTCACAGTGAAACAATGTTTTGTGCCAAAGTGCTACATAGAACAATGCAATGTAAGGTACACAGTACAATAAGACAGCTGCACAATGAATGACCGTGTAGCACTAACCAACAGGAATAATGTGCAAAGAAATTGTCCATATTATAATATATACAGTATATGACATTTTTTGCTGCAAAGTTGCAAAGAAGGTTTTCATGGTGTGTGCATCAGTCTAGTCTCTTTGTGTTAAGGAGTCAGATTGCTCTGAGGAAGAAAAAAAAAAAAAACGTCTGGTCATAAGTGGTCTGAATGCTGCAGTATTTTTTCCAGATGGCAGGGGGGTGAAATTTCACAATGCTGGTTGCTTTGCAGATGCATCATTTGGTGTAAATATTCAAGAGGAGGGATAGAAGAGAATCCTCAGTATCCTCAGCTGTCCTCAATATATCTGCTGCAGAGTCTCACAATCTGAGACTTCAATTCCTGAAACAGGCAGTGATGCAGCTGCTTAGGATAATCTTGATTGTTTTGTAGAATGAGGTGAGGTTCTCCATCAGGTTGACAATTTACATGGAGTAGATGTTCAGTGAAAAGTGTTTGTTCTGTGTACTCCTGAAGCCAACAGACATTTATTTTATTTTGTCCACATTTAGTTTAGAAACATGTAGTTGGCTCTGCACCAGTCTTGGATTTTGCACTTCTGAGACCCATCATGGTTGTCATCAGAGAACTTGATGTGGTTTAATGTGATGTGAAATGGGGCTTAGCCCCTGCTGTTCACACTGCTGACTCATGACTGTGTATTGCTGCTCAGCGTGGTGGTGTTGGAGATGCAGTTCCTGATCCTGACACTGGTTCCTGGTCCTGATACTGACTGAGGGCTTTCAGGACAAACTAGGGTCCCTATGAATTATTCAGACATCATATTTCTTAACACAAAGATACTAGACTGATACGCAAACTCAAACACACTTGCTTACATTCAGTGAATCTTTACAACTTCTTTGCAACTTTACATCAATGTTTGCATGTACAGTATTTATTTTTATATGGACACTGTCTTTGCACTTCATTCTATGTTAGCTTTGTGTATTAGTTGGTTGTACACTGTCAACCATTGTGCTATTTTCTAATTGTGTTGTGTTGTTTTCTGAGCTTTTTCATCAGGTGGTATTTGTTGCATTCATATGTGAGTAGTGTATTTTTATTTTTTTGTCCAGGTGGGAGAGGGCCAGAAGGAGAATAGTGGAGTTTTCTGTAGACCGGTTTGATTGACACCTGAAATGCAGCAGCTCACGTCAAGGGGGGCTTGATATGCCGCATGACGAGCCTCTCAAAGCACTTCATGATGATAGGTGTGAATCTGATAAGATGGTAGTCATTGAGGCAGGACACTAAAAATTTATTCAGCATAGGGGATGATGGTGGGGTTATGGCACATTGGAATGAGAGCACTGTGCAGAGAGATGATCAAGATTGCAGCAAGAACATCAGTCAGCTGGTCTGCCCATTATTTAAGCATTCTGGAAGGAACATTGTCTGGTCCAGCAGCTTTAAGTGGTTTTGAGTAGGGAAAACTTATTTGTAGCCACCTTATTCTGAAGTCAAGAAGTCGTCAAGAAGCTTTAATTGTCATTTAAACCATATATAGCTGATGCATTACACAGTGAAATAAAACAACGTTCCTCCTGAACCCTGGTGCTACATAAAACGACAATCACAGAAAACACAGGGCTAAGGATTAGTAAGTGTCCTCGCCACATAAAGTGCATCGTGTGCAACCTGTTGCAAACAGTGCAAAGACAACACAAGACAGTGCAAGACAACACAGGACTGTGCAAGACAAATACACAAAACACAAAATAGCGCCGCCAGTAAACCTGTTGTATATTGCACACTGCGGTGAACATTCTAATTAACAAAAATGTAAACAAAATGATGTGAAAAGAGCAATAGCAGCAATCCAAAAAAAAATTATTTGCAAATACAGCATGTAAACAGTTTGTAGTAATGAGGTGATATGAGTGTGCTGAAGACATGGATGTTTGAAGTGAGTATGATTGTGTGTTTGAGTCCGGGTTGTACCGATCAGTCACACAGGTGTGTGTGTGTGTGTGTGCTTCAGTTCATTTCAGTTCGGTGTATTGAGAGGAGCCTGATGGCTTGAGGGAAGAAGCTGTTACACAGTCTGGATGTGATGGCCTGAATGCTTCGGAACCGCTTCCCTGATGGCAGGAGGGTGAAAAGTGTGTGTGACTGGTGTGTGTGGTCGTCCACAATGCTGTTGGCGTTGCGGATGCAGCGTGTAGTGTAAATGTCCATGATAGAGGGGAGAGAGACTCCAATGATTTTCTCAGCTGTGCTCACTATTCTCTGTAGGGTCTTGCGATCTGAGATGGTGCAGTTCCCAAACCAGGCAGTGATACAGCTGCTCAAGATTCTCTCAATGGTCTCTCTGTAGAACGTGGTCAGGATAGGGGGAGGGAGATGAGCTTTCCTCAGCCTTCTCAGGAAGTAGAGACGCTGCTGGGCTTTCTTGGTGATGAAGCTGGTGTTGAGTGACCAGGTGAGGTTATCCACCAAATAAACACCAAGGAATTTGGTGCTCTTGATGATCTCCATGGAAGATCCATTGATGTTCAGTGGAGAATGGTCGCTCTGTGTTCTCCTGAATTCAACAACCATCTCTTTCATTTTGTAGATGTTCAGAGACAGGTTGTTGGCTCCACACCAGGCTGTTAACTGGTGCACCTCCTCTCTGTATGCTGACTCATCGTTCTTGCTGATGAGACCCAACACGGTCGTGTCATCTTCGAACTTGATTTGATTTGAGCTGTGCATTGCTACACAGTCGTAAGTCAGCAGAGTGCACAGCAGTGGACTGAGCAGACAGCCCTGAGGTGCCCCAGTGCTCAGTGTGGTGGTGCTGGAGATGCTGTTTCCGATCCAGACTGACTGACGTCTCCCAGTCAGGAAGTCCAGGATCCAGTTACAGAGGGAGGTGTTCAGGCCTAGTAGGCTCAACTTCTCAATCAGGTGCTGAGGGATGATTGTGTTGAATGCTGAGCTGAAGTCTATGAACAGCATTCGTACATAGGAGTCCTTGTTGTCCAGGTGGGTGAGGGCCAGATGAAGGGTCGTGGAGATGGCATCATCCGTATAGCGGTTTGAACGATACACGAACTGCATGGGGTCCAGTGAGGGTGGTAGCTGGGTCTTGACGTGCCTCATGGCGAGCCTCTCGAAGCACTTAATCACGATGGGTGTGAGCGTGACGGGACGATAGTCAATGAGCCAGGATACAGTACACTTCTTCGGCACGGGAACGATGGTCGTCGTTTTGAGGCACGTAGGTACAATGGCGCTGCTCAGGGAGATGTTGAAGATGTCGGTGAAGACATCCGCTAGCTGTTCTGCACATTCCCTGAGCACTCTGTCAGGAATGTTGTCTGGTCCAGCAGACTTTCGTGGGTTAACTCTGCATAGAGTTTTCCCCACTTCAGCTGTGGTTAGACAGAGCACCTGGTCACTGGGAGGAGGGGTGGTCTTCCTCGCCACCATGTTGTTCTGCACCTCGAACCGGGCATATAAGTCGTTCAGCGCATCTGGGAGGGAGGCGTCACGGTCGCCTGGATGCCCTGCCACTTGTGCTGTGTGTCTCCGCTGTCCTGTAAGTGGCCGTGGATTCTCTTAGCGTGTTTGCGCTTCGCCTCTTTGATAGGACGGGACAGTTTGGCCCTCTCTGTTTTTAAGGCCGTCTTGTCCCCTGCTCTAAAGGCGGAGTCTCTTGATTTTAGCAGCGCACGCACCTTGGCGGTCATCCATGGCTTCTGGTTGGAGTGTGTAGTGATGGTCTTGTAGATGGTCACGTCATCAATGCACTTGTAGCTGTTTACTGTTGATGTGTACTCCTCCAAGTTGATGAAATTGCTGTTGGTTGCAGCTTCCCTGAACATGTCCCAGTCAGTGCATTCAAAGCAGTCCTGGAGAGCAGACATGGACCCTGCTGGCCAGGTTCTCACCTGCTTTTGAGCTAGTCTTGAATGCCTGCTGAGTGGTCTGTATGCTGGGATCAGCATAACAGAGATGTGGTCTGAGTACCCGAGGTGGGGGCGGGGCTTCGGATGTTTGTGTAAACAACATCCAGTGTGTTTTCTCCTCTGGTTGCAAAGTCCACTTTCTGGTGAAATTTCGGGAGCACAGTCCTGAGATTTGCATGTTTGAAATCTCCGGCGACAATAAACAATCCGTCAGGGTGTGTTTTTTTGTAGTTTGCTAATGGTCCTGTAGAGTACGCTGAGCATTAGCGCTAGGTGGAATGTACACTTTGAGCACAATAGCGGTGGTGAATTCCCGGGGTAAATAAAAAGGTCTGCATCTCACAACCATAAACTCCAACAGCGATGAGCAGTAGGTGGAAACGAGGACAGAGTTCTTACACCATTACGTGTTGATGTAAACACACAGACCGCCACTGCGAATCTTACCACACAGAGCTGCCTTTCTGTCGGCACAAAACGCGGTTAGCCCGTCCAGCTGAATGTCGGCATCCAGAACTCTGTCGCTCAGCCACGTCTCAGTGAACGCGAAGACGCAGCAGTGTCTGTACTCACGCCGAGTAGCTTGTTGGAGTCTGTTGTTGTCCAATTTATTGTCCAGGGAGCAGACATTTGCCAGCAGGAGAGATGGTAGAGCAGACTGTCTAGGGTTAGCTTTTAACCTAGCACTAGCCCTCACTCGCATTTCACGCTTCCGTTTCCTCGCACTTTCGATTCCCCCCCTCCAACCGTCCGCTGTAGGCGTCGCCGAGGTCTCTTGGCCTGGTTTAGGGGGTCGAGGTTCGCGTAGCTTCTGCCGCAGATCATCATTTATTGTGTTGTTGGGGTTGTTTCTGAGTTCCTGGAGGGTTCGACGGTGGTATACCGGGACACCAGTTGCTCCGATGTCCATATGTTGCGTAAGGCGGGCTACAAAGTGAAAGTAGCACTATTTTGGGTCCGGAGCGACGGCTGCAAGCTATTGCCGGGCAGCCATGGTTTTGCTCTTCAAACAAAGCATAGAATTTTTTCAGCAGATATGGAAGGGAACTGTTACAGATGGTGATGTTATGGAAGTGGCCTTGGATTCTCAGGGTGTGTGCTTCTTTTCTTTTCTTTTTTCCTCAGGGTGTGTGCTCCCCTTGTCACCAGCTCTGAAAGCTAGAGATTTTGCTCCTTTGTAATGCACACACCTTGCAGCAATTCACAGCTTCTGGTTGGAGCATGAAATGGTTAGCCATGTCAAGAATCTTTTATTGTCATTTCATCTCTATAAAGCTGACACAGTACACAGTGAAATAAGACAACGTTTCTCCAGAATCCTGGTGCTACATTACACAACATAGAGATACATAACAGAAAACAGAGCTAAGAACTTTGTCCTAACCACATAAAGTGCAATGTGTACAACCTAGTGCAAACAGTGCAAAACAAAAGACAGACCAATACAGGACATTGTGGGACATACAGGTGCATCTCAATAAATTAGAATATCATTAAAAAGTTGATTTATTTTAGTAATTAAATAAAAAATTATTTAAACAAATTATATAGATTCATCACACACAAACAGATATATTTCAAGTGTTTATTTCTTTTCATTTTGATGATTGTGGCTTACAGCTAATGAAAACCGAAAATTCAGTATCTCAGAAAATTAGAATATTGTAAAAAAGTTCAATATTGGAGACTCGTGGTGTCACACTCTAATCAGCTCATTAAATCCAAATACCTGCAAAGGTTTCCTGAGCCTCTAAATGGTGTCTCAGTCTGGTTCAGGCTCCACAATCATGAGGGAAGACTACTGACTTGACAGTTGTCCAGAAGACGATCATTGCTTCTTAGCAACTTTATTTCATTCACACCAGTGGTGGATGACGTACACAAGTACTCCAATTAAACTTTTCACTTGAGTAAAAGCCCAAAGGTATTTGCTTTTAAATGTACTTAGGTCTCCAAAGTGGCGCACAGACTCTGCTTTCCTGCAATTCCAAATCGCGGGGTGCTTTGCTTGTGGTATTTTCTTTGGCTTTTATTAAACCCAAAGAGAAATCTATATCTATATATATATATATATATATAAAGCTCAAATACCACTGACTGACTCACTCACTCATCACGAAATCTCAAAAACCACTGAACGGATTGCAATGAAATTTGGAACATACCTTCCTCTTGGGTCTTAGGTGCTCACTAAGAAAGG
>JAAIIK010020256.1:135216-146843 GCA_014706435.1 Silurus glanis
TTTTTTAACAAATAAAAAACTGAAAAATTGGGCGTGCAAAATTATTCAGCCCCTTTACTTTCAGTGCAGCAAACTTTCTTCAGAAGTTCAGTGAGGATCTCTGAATGATCCAATGTTGACCTAAATGACTAATGATGATAAATAGAATCCACCTGTGTGTAATCAAGTCTCCGTATAAATGCACCTGCACTGTGATAGTCTCAGAGGTCCGTTTAAAGCGCAGAGAGCATCATGAAGAACAAGGAACACACCAGGCAGGTCCGAGATACTGTTGTGGAGAAGTTATATATATATATATATATATATATATATATATATATATGTGTGTATGTGTGTATATATATGTATATGTATGTTTTTTTGTTTTGTTTTTTTTTTTTTTGCTGCAACTAAATTATTTTGATAATTGATCAATCTGTCGAATTTTTATTTATTTATTTATTTTTAAAAAATTTTTTTTTTCCTTCGACTAGTAGATTAATCGGATAAGACATTTATCTTTTACTTAGATGTTTTGCTTGTTGTAACTATATAAAAACCCTAATTCAGGGTGTTTATGTAAAAAATTTGTGCTTAAAAAATGCAAAAGCCATAAATTGAGTTTAATTTTCTTTAATGTTTACAATGTTGAAAGCTTATAGTGGCTGCTTGTTGGGGAGGGGTTAGGGGATTTCTCATGCTGGGTTGTTTCTGCATTTGAGTATGCAAGGTAAAGCAATTGTGTAAATAAACCTTAATATTATATTTTGCAGATGGCAAGTTGATGACCATGCTTAAAAAATCAATATAAAATGTAATACAGTTAATCCCCCGCTTTACCGTGGTTCAAATCTCGTGCACCTGTTTTATCACGGAATTGCATTTGCCACATAACAAAATAGTTTTGCTGATTTCAAGGTCTCTCACGGATAGCACGATAGACCAAAAAATGTAAAAGGGAATTATGTTTTATGTTGAATTAATGAAATCTATTAATAACAATATAATTATTAATTGTAAAATGTTAATACGGTACTGTACTGTATACACAAAATAGCATTTTTGGGGTGGCGTGCGTTTATCGCTGTTTTTCGTTTATCGCTGGTGGTTTTGGAACCTTACCACAGTGATTAATAGGGGATTACAATGTTGAACAATGTTGTTTTGACAATTCTTGTTTAAAAAAAATACACAGATATTTTGTTCATTTATGAAGATATAAGCATCGAGAATATATAATACATTTTGTATTAAATGATATATGCATAAATTAAGTATGCAAACAATGAAAACAATAATTTGAACATAGTAAAGACACAGTAAACTACCTTTGAAAACAGATAAGTCAACTGTTGTAGTAGTCAAATGCTATAAAAAGAGAATGGAACAGAGAAATGCAGCAAGCTAACAGGCTTTATTTAAGAAAAACAAAAAATATGCAATAGTGTACAAATGCATAATCATTTGCCTGAAAACCACAACAGTGATCAACAATGTAATCGTTTACTGCTGCTGTTATTTACTGCTTTTAGATTTAGTGTTTGTTTGAACCGCTTTAATTGATTCTGGAACAGATCTGGTGCGTTTATCCCAGGGGCGGCAAACTCAATTGCACAGGGGGCCAAAACTCAAAGCACACTTTAGGTCATGGGCCCAACAGGATAAACATTTATTGAACACACTAAAACAATGTTTTTTTTTAACATAAATATGAATAAAAAAAGACACGAATATTATTCCAGAATAAATCAACTTAAACTTTAAATAACTTTAAAATATTTTGCTCTCCATAAAAATATATCCTGTCAAAATTATACAAGTTAGATACGCGACAAGACTTTTGTCAGGGACTGTATTTCTATTTTGTAGAAACACCTGCTATTAACCTGACTTTTAATTAATCAATTGGTGTTAGAAATAGCTCATATGAAAAGCTAAAACCCTCCCAAATGCATGTTTAATGCACTGAAATAAATTAGTTTCACTGTAAAAAGATTTATCATTTAATCAAGACAGAAAGGTAAAATTTTGGCAAGACAAAAGTTTTGTCGCCTATACAGAAATTGAACAGATTTACTGCAAATACAAAAATATGTCAGCAAATTAAGTAGTGGTGCTGTGAGATCCAAATTTAATATCTTGTATGACTTCCATGAGCTTGAAGGACTGCATCCATGCGGTTTGGCAAGGATTCATACAATTTATTGATTAAGTCATCAGGAATAGCAAAGAAAGCAGTCTTGCATGCCTCCCAGAGTTCAATATTCTTTGGTTTCGTCTTCCATGCTTCCTCTTTCATCCTACCCCACATATGCTCAATGATGTTCATGTCTGGTGACTGGGCTGGCCAATCCTGGAGAATTTTGATCTTCTTCGCCTTGAGGAACTTTGATGTGGAGATGGAAGTATGCGATGGAGCACCATCCTGCTGCAGAATTTGGCCTCTTTTATGGTTGGGAATATAAGAGGTAGCTAAGATTTCTTGGTATTTTAGACTATTGATGTTGCCTTCCACCCTGCAGATCTCTTGCACACCCCCATACTGGATGTAACCCCAGACCATGATTTTTCCGCCACCAAACTTCACTGTTTTCTGGGTGAATCTCGGATCCATGCCGGCTCCAGTAGGTCTCCTGCAATATTTGCGGCGACTGTGGTGTAATTCAACAGAAGATTCATCTGAAAAATCCACCTTCTGCCACTTTTCCAGCGTCCATCCTTTTAGCAGGCTGTGGGCCTTGGCAAATGCCACACGGTTTTTCAATTGTCTTTTGTTTAGTGCTGGCTTCTGGGCACTGATTTGACCTTGGAGGCCATTTCGAGACAGAATCCGACAAACTGTTCTGGTTGACACAGGGACTTCAGGTGGCCAGGTCTCGTGGAGCTCTGCTGCAGTGGAAAATGGGCTGGCCTTGGATTTTTGAGCCAACAAACGGTCCTCTCGAGCAGTTGTCTTGTGGGGTCTGCCTGACCTGGGCTTGTCAAAAACGTCTCCAGTCTCTTCAAATCTTTTTTTTATCTTCTGTACTTGACGCTGAGACACATTGAAGGTGTCTGCCACATCAGCAGTGGATCTGGTCTTCAGCCTCTTTATAATCAAAACTTTAGTCTCAGGGTGAATCTTAGGCATGTTTGCAGAGGTCTAGTTGCAGTTGATGTGAAGGTCTAGTGTACTGGGGTTCTTTTTATACACACCTGAGACCTAATTGATCCATTATTAGTCACAGGTGAAGCTCATATGACAAGGCGACAACACTTATGTCTTTGCAAAAATTGACTCAATGGGCTTTACGAAGCTGTGAATATTGGAATACTTTTTGACAGTTTCGTTTTGCACTGAAACATTATTACAAAAGCTGTTGGGATTAAAATGAGCCATTACTTGAAAAAAAGATCTTGATTAGAAATATATTTCAGCGGCACTTCAGGTCAATTTGTACACAAGCGACGAGACTTTTGTCAGGGACTGTATGAGCATGCTGCAAAAAAAACCCTGAAAATCAATAAAAAATGTGCTTTTTAGTAAAAGTAAAAAAATAACAACAAATCAAAACAATCAGATTTCTTTGCTCTTATGCCATTTTATAAAAAAAATATTTTAAACTTTAAATAACTTAAAATATTTTGCTCTCCATAAAAATATTTCCTGTGAAACACAAGACGTCTCACACCTTCATCATGCAGCTCTTCAGAAACTCTCCCTCAGTAAATAACCGGCTGATGTGCCTCTGTTTTCACACCAGCTTCACTTTGTGATTTTGCTCTGGTGAAAAACGTCTGCTGAAATGTCAGATTCTTCTTTTAACTCTTCTACTTTCTGTATCTTCTGCTCTGTATTCAGGTTTTTTAGCTTCTCCTGATGTTTTGTCTCGTAGTGGCGTATTAGATTAAATTCCTTAATTACTGCCACATCCGCTTCACAAATAAGAGATACACATGTTTACAGGCAGTGTCAGAAAACATATACTCAGAATCCCATCAGTTTTGAAAGGCTCTGTTTTCAGAATCAACTTTTCTTTTTGCCATTGTGAGTGGCTTCACAATAACTTTACAACAGGGTTAAATACATCAACAGAAGCTCGACTTGATTGATGCTGGAATGTTCCCAGGTAGCCTAGAGTTCGGCAAGGCAGCTGATGCGCTGCATTATGGGATCTGTAGTTTGTGTTATCAGCATTCATATATTAGATTAGATTAGATTCAACTTTATTATATCAGTATTCATATCACCGGGAGATTAATAACAATAATAATAGATCTATATAAAATCATCTCGCGGGCCGGATATAATTGTACGTCGGGCCGGATATACCATTTTCACACGATGAGGTTTATACAGTTTTTGCTCACCGTTCTGTTTCGCCTTCAACCGTGACACCAGTGTGTTTTCTTTTTCCTTTTCATAGCTTGAGCAGCCCAACTAATTGATAACGGCATTTGTTGAAACTGAATTTCAGTATTGATTATTATTATTATGATTATCATATTTTATCGATTAGTTGCAGCCCTACACAAAAGCACAGAATGGGCAGAAAAGAAGACTCTTACCACACTAATGAGCTGCTAATACTTTGTTTTTTGTTAATGCTTTTTTTTTTGTACATTTCAGTATTATTTCACAATCAGCTTCAACCATGAAAACCAGAAAGCTCTTGAACTTCGCACTGAAGACGTGAAGGACTGTGAAGAATGGGTAGCAGCAATAACGCATGCCAGGTAGTCTGATTCTATCATTCACAACCTTTTAACTCTGCTCCAGGTTATCTGGCTGTAGAGTCTCCCATAAACGACAATGCTTATGTAATGTTTGTCTAGTTATATTCATGCTGCATTTTCTAGCTAGCATTCATTGAATTTGAACAAAGTCTGGAAATGTTGTTATAAAGATCTGTAAATAGTAATGAAAGGATGCTTTATTTGCTGGGCTAAATCTTTTATGAAGGAAGAGCAATTATTTTTTTATTGTTGTATAACTTTTGGTTTAGTGAACATCTAAAATTAACTTCCATGCTATAATAAATATAGATTTTATTGCTTTATTTTGATTTTACACCACTATAGGTAGCAGCACAAGCACATCTTAGCAATTCATTTGTGACCAGGCTTAATTAATGTAATTGTTTTTGGTAAAATTTCCTTTACCTTTTTTTTTTTTTTTTTTTTTTTTTTATTTATTTTTTTTTTTATTAATCTAATATGGGGACAATCCACAAGTCTTTCATACACTTATTACAGTGATTTGTCCTGTGATTAAATAGCATTGTAGATTCAATTTATGGGTTTTGGGATCATTGTTGTTGCAAACAGCTTTTACAAAGCTTACATACATTTGTGACAATTTTAATTTTTTCTCCATATCATTTGTAAATTTACAAATTTCAATTTGTAGTGGAGACTATGGGCTTAATTTTCATATTTAAAATAGAAGAACTATATTGTTTATTTCTAAAGTAGGACAAGGAAATTTTACATAATTTTGGGTGCTGGGGAAAACACTGCCCTAAATTCTCTGAAATTGGGAAAATGGTGAGTTCACAGTATGTCCAGGCCACATGTGTAATATTGTTACTAATGTGTTATAATTGTCCCATAATATGATATACTTTATACTATGATATGTTTATTTGCACATTCAGCTACAGAAACCTGGCCACAGAGCATGAGACTTTAATGCAGAAGTATCTCCATCTGCTTCAAATTGTGGAGACAGAGAAAACAGTTGCTAAACAACTTCGACAGCAGATTGAGGATGGGGAGATTGAAATTGAACGCTTAAAATCTGAGGTAAGGTTTATTTGAAGTGCAATAAATTCTAAATTACCCCTTTAATAAATCTGTGGATCTATGGTCTTTACTGTGTTAATTATCTGTTATTTCACTGGTTGATGAGGAACGCAGGCTCTTTTTTTTTCTTCCTTTTTTAAGTGCAAATGTAGTGATCTGTGAGGAATAAATATTCAGAAATTGAAGATGCTTTGAATATGAAGTCAGCTTTTGTGTATGTTCTCTATACTGAGCCATGATGATAAAATCTTTTAGTTGGTTGGTATGTGAACTTTCTGACTTTTGGCATGATGGTGGAAGTTTTTACAGTGAGGTTATTGTTTTAAACAGCACACATTTGGATAATATTTGACAAATATTACTATGGTTGATTGCAAACTAAATATTGCTGATTAATTTTCAATAGCAGCATTGTATATGCACAATTAAATCATTAATACGATTTTTATTATAGTATGTTAATTCTAGCATTTTAGACCCTATTATACACTGTAAACCCCAATAAGTTAAGATAAATAAAACATTTTAGTATATTTATGTATGTATTTGAAATGTATTTATTTAAACACAAGTTTTATTTTATTTTTTTTATATATGTATGTTTTTTTTTTTTACACCACTCATTTGCAGTCGCGTCAATAAATATATCATGTCACGGTCAATGATCCTGGTCGGGACTCGGAGTGTACACCCACTGCCCGGGGAAGTTTACTTACTCATGCACTCAGAATGGAGGGGCAGGGGTTGGGCGATGTCATGTAAGAACCCAAATTAAAATTATGGATGACAAAAAAGGTCAAAACTCTCAGGAGCCCAATCCAGGAAAAAAAATACTAAGGAAGTAGGGGGAAACGTGCAAAAGATAAAGGTGTATTTGCAGCTTGTCTCGTTATGAGATAGTATAGGCTAATGCGTTTAATGAAATAGGCTAATAACTGTATATCAATTGGGTTATGCTGTGTTGCCTGCTATGCTTTTATGCATAGAGCAACAATATTTATTTTAGCTTGCATAACATAATATATAGTATGTAGTTTATCGTCGGGTGTAGCTTGCAACAAAACAATTCCAACCTAAATAGTCTAGTTGGATTATAGTTAAACTAGAACTTATTGTTTTGTTTACCTTTCATAAAGGTTTTCTGTGATTGTACTGAATAGGTCCTGAATAAGTATTTGATCCCGTACCAAATTAGCCAGACTTCTGACTCTCACAGACCCTATTTGTTTCTGTCCCTTCAGGAAAGTACTCCTAATATCAACTTCTTTGTATAAAAGTATGTCACAGAATCAACCTCTTCTATTCAAACCTTTCCACTACCATGGGAAAGACTAAAGAGCTGTCAAAGGATATCAGGGACAAGATTGTGAAATTGCAAAAGGTGGAATGGACTACCAGACCAACAGATTGTTGCCTTGGCCGTATGTTTTAGGGTCATTGTCATACTGGAAGACCCATCCATGAACCATCTTCAGTGTTCTGGCTAAGGCCAGAATCCAAGATTCTGTAGTTCATGTGGTGAAGTCTTCCTATACCTTTTGCAGAGAAACAGAATGTTTCCTCCTCCATGTTTTGAGAGTAGGTATGGTGTTCTTGTGGTGATATTCAGCATTTATCTGCCTCCAATTATGGCGAGTTGAGCTGATGCCAAAAAGCGCAATTTTGGTCTCATCTGACCACATCACATTCTCCCAAGCCTTCTTTGAATTATTCAGGTGTTCGTTGGCAACCTTCAGATGGGCCTCTTCATGTGCATTTCTTGAGATCTTTGTGTGTTACTATTGGTTTCTCTTGTGACTGTGGTCCCAGCTCCCTTGAGATCATTAACAAGCTCCTCCTGTGTAATTCTTGGCTAATCCCTCACCTTTCTATGAATCATCCTTACTCCATGAGGTAAGATTTTGCATGGAGTTCCAGAGCGAGGGTAATTGACGTATCTTCTATTTCTTCCATGTTTGAATAATCGTGCCTACAGTGATCTCTTTCGCAACAAGCTTCTTGCTGATAGTCATGTAGCCCATTCCAGCCTTGTGCAAGTCTACAATCTTGTCCCTGACATCCTTAGACAGCTCTTTGGTCTTGCCGATTGTGGTGGAGAGTTTTGAATGAAAGAGGTTGATTCTGTGACAGGTGTCTTCTATACACATACTGAGTTGATATTAGGTGTTCTTTTCTTACAGAATTTGGGTGTGTGGGAGTCAGAACTCTTGCTGGTTGGACAGGGATCAAATACTAATTTCACTCGATCAAATACAAAATAATGTATATATTATATTACTTTACAAACCCGATTCCAAAAAAGTTGGGACACTGAACATAGTGTGAATAAAACCAGAATGCAATAATGTGGAAGTTTCAAATTTTTATATTTTATTCAGAATACAACAGATGACATATCAAATGTTTAAACTGAGAAAATTTATCATTTTAAGGGAAAAATAAGTTGATTTTTAAATTTCATCAAAAAAAAGTTGGGACAATGCCATGTTTACCACTGTGTGGCATCCCCTCTTATTTATATAACAGTCTGCAAACGTCTGGAGACTAAGGAGACAAGTTACTCAAGTTTAGGAATAGGAATGTTGTCCCATTTTTGTCTAATACAGGCTTCTAGTTGCTCAACTGTCTCAGGTCTTCTTTGTCGCATCTTCCTCTTTATGATGCGCCAAATGTTTTCTATGGGTGAAAGATCTGGACTGCAGGCTGGCCATTTCAGTACCTGGATCCTTCTTCTACGCAGCCATGATGATGTAATTGATGCAGTATGTGGTCTGGCATTGTCATGTTGGAAAATGCAAGGTCTTCCCCCGAAAAAGACGACGTCTGGATGGGCGCATATGTTCTAGAACTTGGATATACCTTTCAGCATTGATGGTGCCTTTCCAGATGTGTAGCTGCCCATGCCACACGCACTCATGGAACCCCATACCATTAGAGATGCAGGCTTCTGAACTCAGCGCTGATAACAACTTGGGTTGTCCTGACTCTCTTTAGTCCGGATGACATGGTGTCCCAGTTTTTCAAAAAGAACTTCAAATTTTGATTCGTCTGACCACAGAACAGTTTTCCACTTTGCCACTTTTGCTCTATTTTAAATGAGCCTTGGCCCAGAGAAAACGCCTGCACTTCTGGATCATGTCTGGATATGGCTTCTTTTTTAGCCGGCAACGGCGAATGGCACGGTGGATTGTGTTCACCGACAATGTTTTCTGAAAGTATTCCTGAGCCCATGTTGTAATTTCCATTACAGTAGCATTCCTGTATGTGATGCAGTGCCGTCTAAGGGCCCGAAGATCACGGGCATCCAGTATGGTTTTCCGGCCTTGACCCTTACGCACAGAGATTATTCCAGGTTTTCTGAATCTTTGGATGATATTATGCACTGTAGATGATGATAACTTTAATCTCTTTGCAATTTTTCTCTCCTTTCTGATATTGCTCCACTATTTTTCGCCGTAGCATTGGGGGAATTGGTGATCCTCTGCCCATCTTGACTTCTGAGAGACACTGCCACTCTGAGAGGCTCTTTTTATAACCAATCATGTTGCCAGTTGACCTAATCAGTTGTCAAATTAATAATCAAATTGGTCCTCCAGCTGTTCCTTATATGTACATTTAACTTTTCCGCCCTCTTATTGCTACCTGTCCCAACTTTTTTGGAATGTGTAGCTCTATGAAATCCAAAATGAGCCAATATTTGGCATGACATTTCAAAATGTCTCACTTTCAACATTTGATATTTTATCTATTTATTCTATTGTGAATAAAATATAAGTTTGAGATTTGTAAATTATTGCATTCCTTTTTTTTATTCACAATTTGAACAGTGTCTCAACTTTTTTGGAATCGGGTTTGTATTTTCTTTCTGGATTTTTTTTAATTCTTTCTCTTACTGTTAAAATAAACCTACTATAAAAATTCTAGACTGGAAATTCATTTCCAGTAAAATGTGAATTTAATTGTGCAATAAATCTATTTAGGTGATATGTCTACATGAAATGAAGCTTTCAGAAATGTATCCAAATTTGTGGAATGTTCTGAGAATATGTTATACTCATCCAGTGACAGTAGCTGCGGCAGAGAGGTGCCTTCAAAGGTATTTTAAAGGTGAAAATAATCAATGGGGGTGTTGTTGAGGCATAGCGTGTTCACCCAGGGCCTTATTCAAGCTGGAACTGCCATTACCAATTGGTTGTATCTACTTAGCATGGACATCCAGTTCAGCATCAGTTCAACAGCAAGCAGAATATTTTGGGAGGAATAAATGATGGATGAAACTCTGGACTCTTACTTGCCACAGCACCTATGGCCATATTTCTTTTAAAATTGTTGAAAAGGTTTTGGGCTCATGATAATTTATTTGATATCAATAAGTATATGACTTTTTAGTATAATTCTATTAATAAATCAGTGTGCTAAGAGTAACATTATAGTCTTTTCAAAGTTGAGTTGATTAAGCAAGAGTCTTGTAATAATGATAATAGGACATTGTAGCCATAATAAATCATATTTGTATTAAAAGATTTCTTGATTGTGAACAGGTGTGGCAGTAATCGGGCCTGGGTGTGGCTAGAGAAATTTAACTCAGGTGTGATAAACCACAGTTTTAACAGGGGGCAAACACTTTTTCACACAAGGCCATGTAGTTTTAGATTTTGTTTTCCCTCAATAATAAAAATCTTCATTTAAAAACTGCTTGTTGTGTTCACTTGTTATTTTTTATAATAATTAAATTAGTTTGATGATCTGAAACATTAAAGTGTGACAAACATGCAAAAAAAAAAAGAAATCAGGCAAACACTTTTTCACACGACTGTATATCAAACCAAAGCATCAGCCAAATGGAAATATCTCTTAGAACAATGTCATTTTCCGGCACAATAGCGTTTTTTTTTAAAAGGTTTACCTGAACAATGGACCAATGGTCTCCATACACCAAGCTTTCAAGAGCTTAGTCTGCAATATCTGGCTCATCTATCTCTTCCCTCTAAAAACATGAGAAAACTTTGAGTATGTAAATAACTTAAAATGTCAAATTAGATGTATAAAATCTACATTCCATATCTTGAAAAACAGTCATCTTTTCCCAGCTCTGTGTGCTATTAATACAAAAGTGCTCCTGAAAAAAGTTTTAATGATGCAGCAGAAAGAGAAAAATGTAGAGTTAAAGGACAGATGACAGTGAGTAGCATCTTTAAAGTAGGAAAATTCTAAGCTTAGTGTCTTCTTATGAAGTGATACTTATGCACAATATCGAACATACTATAATTGTGATTTATGCAAAATCAAGATCAATATTATAAGCACTACAAGTGCTTCTTGTTTGTCTTGACACCCAACATTTGAGAAGTATGCTTGTTTAATTTTAGAAAGTGTAAAAATCTGTTTACTTTTTCTTTGGGAAAATTTGGTAGGTAGTTTACCTCCGTTTGATGAGCTTCTTTGATGTGTAGTAGGAAAAGTCACACTGGATTATTTTGGGTTTTTTTTGGTTTTGTGTGATATTTGCCCATGCCCACTTATCTTCCAGCCATTCCACCATCATTAACTGAGTTTGCAGCTGAGCTGGCATCACTCTCAGATCTGGTAATTTTAATCCAGCCTTCTCCAGCAGTTCTGATATGTATGTTAGAAAGCAGAGTTCTTTTTTTATTTATTTTAATTGCCTTACAAAATCTTTGCTTAGATCGAGGGCCCTCCTTGCTCAGTCATGCTTTTGCATTCGAGCCAAAATTTCTTTTGACTTTTTTTGTATTTAAGCAATGTATAAGCTAAATTGAGAGGGTTCCTTTAGGGATCATTGTCCTGCTGTAGTAGAACAATGTGTTTACATTCTGGCTGATGTCCTGAGTGATTTATATTAT
>JAAIIK010020256.1:161843-185561 GCA_014706435.1 Silurus glanis
CCGGCACTAAGAGTGCACTGGCTTGTGCCCCCCTAATGGCTGGGTTATGCAAATGAATGAATGAATAAATTAATTAAATCCACAATAAGTCATACAGTTGTTGTAGTGTCTGACATGAAAGCCATACCTTGATCAGTCAGAATCTCTTTTGGGATCTCGATTCAGGAGATAATGCAGAGGAGTACCTCTGCAACACTTGGTGCTGAGATAATGTGGAGCGGCACGGCTTCTGGACAGTGTACTTTAACTAGCACAAATTTATTCCCTCATACAGTCCGCTCTAATCACCCGACAAGGTCCATTTCAATTCTTTCTGAAGGGGACTTCAATTAATGGCAATGGGGTGCAATGGCACCTTTGGGATAGCTGGTGGATTCACCAGCTGATATTTGCGACATGCTGCTCACCATTTGCGCACATCACCACGAATGCATGGCCTGTAAAAACTGGCCAATAGTCAGCATATTTATTTCGTCGAGCCTTTGATCTGTAGATTTTTCTTAGGTAAAGGAGCAGATCTGGCGGGTTAAGGATGTTAGAGTGTTCGGTGAACTGGGATATTTGTATGCTGTTGTCAGATTTGTTAAATGTGGTGTGGTGGGCCGTCTCTTATCCCAGAGAACCCTCATGTCTGCGTTACCTTTTGGCTCTCCCTTTTAGTTATGCTGATATAGCAAGTCTTGCCAGAGTCCCCAACTGCACAGTGTCCTTAACTTTTATACAAGAATAAGGATACTTAATCCATATCGTTCGTGCTCTCTCTGTCGAGTTCAACATGCTCCTGAGGCACCACTGTTCCTGCCCCTTTCCTCTCCTTGGCTCTGCCTGCTTTGTTCCGGCCTGCCTCTGGATGGTGTTCTCTTCGATTGGAGGCCAGCTGTGGATGGTTTCTCATCAATGGCCTGGGTATCCTTGAAATTCTGGAGTACAACAGGAGCTTTGACGATGGATTTAGACTGTAGTTAATGTCAACAGTCTGCTACACTGACACAGAACTACAGTTTGCATCTGATCACCATCACTGCATACCTCAACATCGTTTAGCTGTAATAAATGGACATTCAGTGCCAACCAGATGAGCATAGGTTCCAACTTGTGTCTGGTTCCTCACAAGGTTTCTTCCTTATGCCATTTCAGAGAGTCTTTCCTTGCCACAGTTGCCACCAGCTTGCTCATTAAAGACAAACTTACACTTCTTATTCATTCTTTTTCGATGCATTATCTGTGTAAAGCGGCTTTAAGACAATGTTCATTGTTAAAATTGCTATACAAAAATTTTTTTTTTGTAATAAATATTTTATCTATCTATCTATCTATCTATCTATCTATCTATCTATCTATCTATCTATCTATCTATCTATCTATCTATCTATCTATCTATCGCAGATAGTATAATCTTTTATCAATTCTGGAACACTTTATTATTGCCTAAATAAAGAAAATGTCCTTATGTTTGTGCTGTGTGTGTATGGTCATCTATTAACACCAGATGCACTGGTGCTGGGTGTGAAATGCCTTCCCATTGGAATGTCTTCGAAGTTAGGTGGAGAGACCAGAGAACTGTCTGTTTATAGCCTTTGTTTCGTGAGGTAAGATACTTAGACATTAAACCCCCAATATAACTGTAGAGGTTAAGACCCAGTCTGTAATTTATATGCAGATGTTAAGGGGTTAAAATGGGTGTCTGGGACATAAGATCCAACTGATTAACATCAGTTGGATATAGCAATCCTACTCAGACACTATATATATAAGATAAGATTAATAAAATAAAATGAACTGTAAGGATGGAGGTGCATGATTAAAATCTCCAGAGATAATGAGAAGGGTATTTGGGGTCTGTGTTAAGTCTGTTAACAAATGAATGCAGGACATCACATGCCAATTCACTGTCAGCAGAGGGGGGAATGTATGCAGCTATCGCGATAACATAAGAGAATTCCCTGGGCAGATAGTACAGCTTCATGCTAGTGGCTAACAGCTCAATGTCCTTACAGCAGATCTGCTCTTTAATAGTGATGTGACCAGGTTTACACTATCTATTATTCACAAACACTGCCAGCCCTCCTCCCTTTCTCTTACCACTCTCCATCGTTCTGTCCGCGCGCAGTAGTTGAAATCCATCCAGAGCCATGGTCATATCTGGTGTTAGCTTGGTTAGCCATGACCGTGTGAACAGCATGATGCTACACTCCCGGAATTACCTCTGATGATCCCTGGTATAAACAAAAGTACTGCAGCTGTAAACAGAGTTTCCAGACCCGACTGTGAACAAAGTCCAAAAAAGTAGGAAAAACAGAGCAAACTCTGAATTTGTTGATGTCCATTGTGCAGTTTACATTCACACACATACACTCAAAAAGATAAAACACAAAGTGCCAGAACACTATAAAAATAAATAAAAAGAGTTCAAACTTAAAGGGATATGCTGCAACAGGCTGCCACTCTGGCGGCACCTATCATGTTTCTTTGCACTAAATGTGGAATACAATGCTCAAAAATCACATGCCATCTTATGACCAGGTAACCTAATACTTTTGGCAGTATAGTGTATAATATAGAGTGAGTGGTTTGAAAAGGTGTTGATTTCGGATTTCTTATTTTTTGCATGTTTGTTTCAGATCATCAAACTAATTAAAATATTAGTAAAAGATAACACAAGTGAACACAACATGCAGTTTTTAAATGAAAGTTATTATTATTGATGGAAAACTAAATCTAAAAAGTGTTTGCCCCCTGATAAAACTGTGGTTTATCACACCTGAGTTAAATCTCTCTAGCCACACCCAGGCCTGATTACTTCCACAGCTGTTCGTAATCAAGAAATCTTTTAAATAGGACCTGCCTGACAAAGTGAAGTAGACCAAAAGGTCCTTAAAAGTTAAATATGGTGGTGGTAGTGTGATGGTCTGGGGCTGTTTTGCTGCTTCAGGACCTGGAAGACTTGCTGTGATAAATGGAACCATGAATTCTGCTGTTTACCAAAAAATCCTGAAGGAGAATTTTCGGCCATATATATATATATATATATATATATATATATATATATATATATATAAATTATATTTGAGGGCATACGCAGAATACTGGTATCATAGTTACAAACCTGTCACTTTGTAGGCAAGATGTTTTGCTGAGTTGGACGTGTTGGCTCTCTTTGCTTGCGTTGTTTTGTAACATTTCTTACAGATTTTGTGATGGGCTTGCCCTGACTGTCAGCAACTTAAGCAAAATAATGGCACTTCTGCTTCAGCTACAAGTTATGGGTAGTGTAGCTACACGATCCGTTCAGGAAACACTGTTTGTATAGTTCTTTATTAGTACTCTTGGTATAAATACACATTTTTGGTGAAGTAGATGCATTTGCGCAATTGCACAGGACAAATAGTGTTTCTGGTACAGTAGAGTAGCCACAGGCGGTCACCAAGAGCACCTGTATTTGCAGTCGGCCTCTAGTTTTTTCACCTTGAAAGCCAGAGAACGAAAAAACAAAGAGGCCATGCATTGATTTTTCCTTTCTTTTTTTCTTGTGATCACAGCATAATTTTCTCGAAATAACAAAAGTTGTTTCATGAATGCTTAAACCAGCACCAGCAAACAATTAAACAAATACTTATTTGGATTAAACATTATCTAAGTCTCTTGACCTGTACCTATTTTATGTATTTTGCTGTTGTCACATTTTTGGCTGATTGGATGCATGAATGTGCAATTGTTTTAAATAAAACTTATAATGTAGAACTGTTTTTACTCATATACCAGTAATTATTTACATTTAGTCATTTAAGAGGAGTTAACCATTTAATGTTTGAGTACATGGTGACTGAGTGAATAAACTTGCAACCAGTAGAGCCTTGCATTGTACACAAACTGTCATCTTTGAGCTTTGAACATTGGTGAAAGTGGTTATTTAATTTTCCATAAACTTTGTTTTTAATAAAGTGGATAATGTGTATATTTAAAATTCTATTTTTAATAAACATTATATAATTGAATGTGACTCTAACTAATGTGACTCACAACCTTACAAAATAACTGCAATTAGCCATTTTAGTCAAGTTTATTATTTAAGTGCATGGTAATGGTATATAATTTATTTCCTTAGATTGCTGGGATGCTTAAAGACAACGAGAAGATTCAGTCCAACCCTGCCACTGTTCCCAGTGAGGATGACTCTGAAATTAAGAAAATTAAAAAGGTAAAGAGACATGAAAAAAGCTTGGTCTTTCAATCATTCACCTGATCATGTTATGGCAAGGTAATAATAAAATTACCAGACTTTAGCCAGTAAGGCTTGACAAACTAGTCATATAAATGATCAAAATAAGAGATAATGTTTTGCACATTGTGTTGTTATAATAATGTTAATGTTGAATAATGTTTGAACCAGATTGTTTAACAAGATTTTGGAATTTGAGAGTATGCCTGAGGAATGGAGAAGGAGTGTGCTGTGACCGTTTTTTTAAGAATAAAGGAGATGTGCAGACCTTCAGTAACTACAGGGGAATTAAGGTGATCAGTTGCACCATGAAGTTATGGGAAAGAGTAGTGGAAGCCAGGCTGAAAGAAGAGGTGACCCATCTGTGAGCAACAGTGTGGTTTCATGCTGAGGAAGAGCACCACAGATGCCTTATTTGCTTTGAGAATGTTGATGGAGAAGTATAGAGAAGGTCAGAAGGCATTGCATTGTGTGTTTGTGGATTTAGAGAAAGCGTACGACAGTGTGCCAAGAGAGGAGTTGTGGTATTGTATTAAGAAGTCAGGTGTGGCAGAGAAGTATGTGAAGGTGGTGCAGGACATGTATGAGGACAGTGTGACAGCAGTAAAGTTTGCAGTGGGAACGACAGACTGGTTCAAGGAGGAGGTTGGATTACATAAGAATCTGCTCTGAGCCCTTTCCTGTTTGCAGTGATGATGAACATTCTGACGGTCGAGGTCAGACAGGAGTCTCCATGGACTATGATTTTTGTGGATGTTATTATTATTTGTGGTGCGAGTAGGGAGCAGGTTGAGAAGAGCCTGGAGAGGTGGAGGTACGTGCTGGAGAGAAGGGGAATGAAAGTCAGTAGCAGTACAGACAGAGTACATGTGTGTGAATGAGAGGGAGGGCAGTGGAGTGGTGCGGTTGCAGGGAGAAGAGGTGGAGAAGGTGGAGGAGTTCAGGTACCTGGGGTCAACAGTGCAAAGTAATGGAGAGTGTGTTAGAGAAGTGAAGAAAGGAGTGCAGGCAGGGTGGAATGTGTGGAGAAGAGTGATAGCAGGAGTGATTTGTGATAAAAGGGTATCTGCAAGAGTGAAAGGGAAAGTTTATAGGACTGTGGTGAGACCTGCGATGTTGTATAGTCTGGAGACAGTGGCATTGAGTAAAAGACAGGAGGTTGAGCTTGAGGTAGCAGAGCTGAAGATGTTGAGATTTTCATTGGGAGTGACGACGATGGACAGAATTTAAAACGGGTTTATTAGGGGGACCGCACATATAGGAAGTTTTGGAGACAAGGTGAGGGAGGCTAGATTGAGCTGGTTTGGACATTTGCTGAGGACATGGGGTATATCAGTAGGAGAATGCTGAGGATGGAGCCACCATCCATTGTGACTTCTTACTCATATAATCAGTCATCAATGGCCATGTATGTTTAGAATTAGGAGTTGTTTGATGCTGTTCATTAGTTTTAATTCAAATCTATGCTTAAAAAGTGTCAGCCAGCTATGTTTTGTTGTTTTACGGTACAGTCAACACACAGGATTTTCATACCAGGCATCACTACTCCTTGGTTTATATGTTGGCTGTCCAAGCATGAATACTGCAGCAACGATCATTAGTCTGATAATGAATTTACTGTGTATAAGACCTCAGATGGAAGATAAGCCAACAATGTAATCACACTCAAGATGGTATTCAATAGCTAAAAAAAAGTACAATATACAAACACCATGGCCTTTATATGTTGACAAGAGATGATGGAGAAGTCTGCTCTTAACTTTGGTGGACAGATCTGCTGGAGCCCCACACATAGTCCCAAAGTATATTCTTCCATGATACACATAAGTTAAAATTTATTACATACATATTTTCTATCAAATGTAAGTCATACAATACCGTAATTTCCGGACTATTAAGCGCACCCAAATATAAGCCGCACCCACTAAATTTTACAAAGATTTTTATTTTGAACATAAATACGCCGCACCTGTCTATAAGCCGCAGGTGCCTACATTGAAACTAATGACCTTTACACAGACTTTAACGAAAGACAGTGCCTGTACCACGGCTTGTATCTAAACAGTAGCCTACCAAGAAAGTCATTGTTCACTGTCTTCCTCCTTCCTTTCACAACAATTTCTCTCGGGAGTTTTTCTTTTGGCATCGTCGTGCGTTTAAAAATCACCATCGGTGGAAATTTTTCTCCCGATGCCATGCAGCTCAAAACACAGGTGAAGTGTGTTTTTTCATGCCCGGTTGTTTGCAGCGTGACGTCCTTTCCTGTTGACAGTCCGAGTGAGCGTCAGAGGAACCTCATCCATATTTATGATGTGGTGCGGGCCGATTTAGTGGGAGCGCGCTCGATTTAATATAAAGAGTTTCATTGATTCACCTTAACCTATTCGGCAATTTCATTGGTCTAATGTTATGGGGCACAGTTTTTTGGCTTGAAGCTTGTGAAACCGGGAAAAACCCAGGAAAAATCCATAAATTAGCCTCTTCGTTGTTTAAGGCGCGGGATTTAAAGCGTGGGGAAAAAAGTAGCAGCTTATAGTCCGGAAAATACGGTAATTTTGTGACTAGTGAAGGTCTTGTCTCACACATACAAAAAAATATCCAGGTGATTCTCTTTGCTCCTGACACAAAACAGAAAAAACTAAATATTTAAAGTCAAAAGTTTAGATCTAGATCTCATAGTTTACACTAAACTTGTCTGATGATACACTATCTTAAAAAACTGTATAGGTACAGAGTTTCTTGCGTGGTTGGATGTGTCGGAGGAAGTGGAAGACCATTATCCAGGATTACATTCGTTCACCGCATGCTGAAAGCATGAGAAAGAGAAACCAGGTGGTATTTAGCATGCTGGAAGCTGAGGCTGAGTATGTCCAGCAGCTCCACATCCTTGTCAACAATTTCCTTCGACCACTCCGCATGGCTGCTAGTTCCAAGAAGCCACCCATTACTCATGATGACGTCAGCAGCATTTTTCTGAACAGGTACTTAAATTAAGAACATACATGTATAAGCTTTTTGATCGTTCATATATTAATTTCTTTACTTTTTTACCTTTTGATATTGCAGTATTAAAATCACTTTTCTTATGGGGCATTACTGAATCCTTATCAAATGTAGTTCTTGTTTTCACATTTGTGTACCTTTTACTATATATATCTATATATCTATATATATATATATATATATATATATATATATATATATATATATATATATATATATATATATATATATATATATATATATATGCTTTACTGCAAATCAGGATTCTGTCCTACTTGATACTAACACCATGGGTGTAAATTTCATTTAACAGTAGGGGGTATACAGTTTATTATATTATTTATATAATGTTTATATAAATATAAACATTTCTCATGAGCAATTTTTGAAGGGGACACAAATAATACAGTCAAATTGTACTTATAAAGATATGGTTTAGGTGCACTGAAAAAAATTATCTTCTGTCCATTTTCCTTTTCTCCGTCATTTTATCTAGTCTATGACACTGCAAGGCAAGTTTATTTATACTGTAGCACATTTCATACACAATGGTAATTCAAAGTGCTTTACATAAAGAAACTAAAACTATCATAAAAAAATTAGCACAACAATAAAAACAAGGAATTAAAAAAAGGTTTAAAATTTTATTTTAAATTAATTAAGAACAGAATAGAAATTGATTATACAGAAAAATACAGTGGGGTCAGTTCGGACGTAGCACAGTGCTCATTTAGTAAATGCACAGATAAACAATATGCTAATTGTGGCCGCTAATGTTAAGCTAACATTATACCAAGTCGTCCCAAATAAAACACTGCATGGGAAATGGCTTTGGCGTGTTAGTGTTGCACTGCAATATGCTACAAGCTATTATTAACAAGCTAACGTTAACTAGATAAGTCATATTTTAATCGCTAATATAGCAGATTCATGGAAAATTACATCGGTAATCAGCATTTTTGCCGCAACTAATTTATGAATGAGTCTGCATCAACTAGATTAAAGAGAATCGCTTAATTTAAAGTGAATAAAATACCCTAGTTAATGGAGTTGAACATTAATTGAGCCGCAGACACACACCTGACTCGTGTGTGTAGAGTAGGTGAGATGAACTGGGAAAGCAGGTAGTGGGTCAAACTACTGTGAGGAAGGGGAGGGGGAACTCAGCTGTTTCTAAATGAATTTTTTGCGTTTGTTTTTTTTCTACTTACACAATTATTTAGGTATACATACATATATTTTTTACAATAGAGAGTGCGATATTTTTTCAATATTTTTTTTTCAATCCTTGGATGGGGGGGGACATGTCCCCTCCGTCCCCCCGGGATTTACGCCCATGACTAACACTAATGATGCTCCAAAACCCACCACCATGGCCTCATAGCAGGCAGGAAGATAAAAACTAACTGTATGCTAGTTAAATAAAAAACCCTTCTAAATACAAAGTAATATTTGTAAATGACGACAAAAAAAAACCCACAACTGACTTTGATTTTAATGCATCTTGTCTAAAGAGTTAAATACAGTTACATAGACCATGTTTATCTGGAAACGTCACAATTATTCTATTTACTCAAAACAAATTAAACTATTTTTTTATTAACAAAAACATAAGCCACAAAAAAGTTGCTTTACTAATATCTGCTAGTTATATTTGCATCATCTATTACCTAATGTGAATTTCAATTGAATCGAGTTATTTCAGTAGAAAATCAGTCACGGTTGGCCAAAAATTTGGAGAATGACAAATATTCATTTCACAAAGTCTGCTGCCTCAGTTTTTATGATTGCAATTTGCATAGACTCCAGAAGGTTATGAAGAGTATCAGATGAATTGCAATTAATTGCAAAGTCCCTCTTTGCTATGAAAATAACCTTAATCCAATTCTTAAATCATTGTTCTTCTTCTGTTAACCATGATTACCTGCAAGAAAACACCTAAAGTTGATTCAGCTGTGACATTGAGGCACCACCAGTGCAGAGCTTGCTCAGGAATTGCAGCGGGAAGGTGTGAGTGCATCAGCATGCACAGTGAGGTGAAAACTTTTGGAGGATGGTCTGGTGTCAAGAAGGGCAGCAAAGAAGCCACTTTTCTCCAGGAAAAAGATTAGGGACAGACAGATATGTTGCAAAAGATAACAGGAATTTGACTGCTGAGGAGTGGGGAAAAGTCATTTAATCTGATGAATTCCCTTAAATCCCCATTTCGTTTGGGGCTTCTGTAAAAAGCTTATCCGGGGAAGAAAAGGTGAGCACTACAATCAGTCCTGTGTCATGCCAACATTAAAGCATTATGAGAGCATTTATTTGTGCAGTTGCTTTTCAACCAAATGGGCTTACTCACAATGATTTTTTTGCCTAAAAACACAGGCATGAATAAAGAATGTTACAAAAACATCCTCTGAAAGCAACTTCTCCCAAAAATACAAGAACAGTTTGGTGACAAACAATGCCTTTTTCAGCATATTGGAGCACCATGCCATTAGGCAAAAGTGATAACTAAGTGGTTCAACAAAACATCGAGATTTTGGGTCCATGGCCAGGAAACTCCCTAAATCTTAATCCCATTGAGAACTTGTTGTCAATCCTCAAGAGGTGGGTGGACAAACAAATACACAAATTCTGACAAACTCCAGGCATTGATTATGCAGGAACTCGCTGCCATCAGTCAGGATGTGGCCCGGACATTGATTAACAGCATGCCACTGTGAACTGCAGAGGTATTTTACAAGAAGGGTGTAGCAACTTGCATAGTCAAGGACTGGAACACAAGCACCAAAAACAGGTATTAGTGACTTAACTGGTGTTCAGAAATTTCAGAATTTGTTATGGTGAGCTGGTGCCCTAAAAAATATTAAAACTATAAAACAAACTTTGGAAAATAAATTAATTAAAAATATAAAGACATGAATAATACAGTTACACACAGCATTCAAAAACATCATTCGGAGCAATGGGTCTGTAGTCCTGTAATTATGGGTTTTTGGAAAAAGAGATGATGGTGGAGGTTTTGAAGCAAACTGGCATGTGGCATATTCCCCCATGTGGCATATCCCCCTTATCTTGTCTGAAAAACTCAGTGTTGTGGCCCCATCTTAAAATCGCAGAGTCCGGTATCCTTCACGCAGCCCCGTTTCCATGAAGCACATAATGAAGAATAAAGAAAAGTTAGTTAGTTCGCACTAGTAGCTGTAGTTTGTCCAGTTTTGTTACACAGTGAACACACATTGTAGAGAAATATTTCCAGCAGCAATGTGCGATACCTGCGTTAGCAGAGGCACACAAGCGCTCTTGGGGCCTGTCTCTGGGTACCAGTATGTACTCGTGTCCCTGTGCTGATTTTGGGAGTGAACTCATATGAGTTCTATACCGAGTCTCTCGAAGGGAACCCCTGTGATTGGCAGTGATGAGGGGTGTGGGGGCCGGTTTGAATAGTGTGTTCGCATTGGGGCAGCACTGGAAGAAATGCTGCACTTCTGCTTCTATGCCCAGCCGTTTCTCTAGTGTGTTCTTGCCACTAAATGTCCACACCTAAATGGGTGTGTGTGAGCCAGGTGAATTACCGAGTCTGTATTCCTTTTTTGGAACTACCACAAGATTTCATGGTTGTGCTGTTGGCTCATGTGGTAGTATAATAACCCATTCTTTGTCATAAAATATGCTTGGGGTAGCTGCTGGCCTGGTTATTGATTTTCATCCTTGATTTGTAGTACCTGGCTCCAGCAGTGTTTCAGGCAGTCATCTTCCTTTTGTTCCCAGCCAAAATTGCACACATTAGACAGGGAGTTAATGTTATTTGATTCACCATCTACTCCTGTGTCCTCTGTCATCCTCGCAGGCCATTAGTGCTGGCTGTGTCTGTCTAAGCCTCTGGCGTGGTTGTGTCTGTCGCCATTTTCCCCTAAAGTTTTTATGAGTGGTGGGTGGGTAGGTTGGGAACCCTGGCCAATCCCTTCTGATGAGGCAGGTCAGGGATTATGCCTAGTATCTATGGCTACTCACTTTTTTGTTCATGACCCAGGCCCTGGCATTGGGCACCTCTCGTAGGTCTCCATGCACACATGCTACTGGAATGGTTTCTATCATTTTGGCCTCGTGGACTAGGGCTTAGGGTCTGGCCAGTGCAATACTGCTACCCTTGTCCAATAGTGCCTTGGTGTCTTGGGCATCTACTTACAGAGAGTGAATGCCCATCCTAACAGATAGAATTGGAGCGTGAGAATCGCCCACTTGATGTCCAGGCACTCCTTTTCTATGGTGCTGTACCAGCTTTCTTGGACCGACAACTTCTGTCTGATGTACAGCACCGGGCGCTCCTCCCCCCCCACTGCCTGGGACAACACGGCCCTCAGGCCCTGTCTGGCACGTCTGTCTGCAAGACAAAGGGGAGAGAGAAGTCAGGAGAATGTAAAAGCGGTCCACCACAAGGTGCAGCATTCAACTGAGAAAATCCTGCTGGCATTACTCAGTCTACTGGCTCCCAACAAGCCAAACTTGTGTAAACTGAACTGTGTGGGGAAAGACGTTCTTACGAGACATTGGAGTCAAAAGGATCTGGCAATATCTTTTGGTTAAATCTAGTGTCGAATAAAAGCATGCCGCGCCTAACCGATTAAGCAGTTCATCGATGCGAGGAACAGCCCATCACTCTTGGTCACCAAAACCACCAGGCTCCAATCACAGTGAAACTCTTCGATTACCTCCATGTCAAGCACAGCTAAGTTAATTTCGAACCAATATTTTTCTTTGTTCAGGTTCATAGTATGGGCGACTGCACACCTCTCAATATGGTGTTCTATGAGGTTTGTTCGTCCAAGTAGGGGTCGAAAACACATCTGCAAACTCTTTTTGCAACCTCCCCACTTGTGCTCTCTGTGACCTCTCTCCACAGGGAACCTGGGGTCCCAGCTCCTCCCTCTGGGGAACCACCATCACTAGAGACACAGGCACCTTCCATGGTTTCAGGATGTTGAGGTGGTACACCTGGAGTGCATCACCTATCTGTGTGCCTAACCTCATGGTCAACATCTCCAACTCACTGTGTAACCTCAAAGGGACCACTTTGCAAGTAATTTAGAGCCCAATGTGGATAGTAATACCAAGACTTTTTCTCCCTGTGAAAGTTTCCACAGCTGTGTACCCCAATTATACAGCTGGGATCGCCATTCTTGAGCCTCTTATTTCCCCAGTGTTAGTTGGTCTAAGGTGTGGAGTTTTACTCTCAGGTCAAGAATGTACTGAATTTTGTTTTTACAGGGTGAAGGGCCGTCAATCAATTTTCACGGATGACATCAAGCACCCCTTGCGGCCGTATAATTATTCAAAAGGGAAAAAACCTCTGGAGGCTTGTGGGACCTCTCGTACTGCGAATAATAGAGGCTTGAGCCACCTATCCTAGTTCCGAAAAATATTTTTGAGGGTTTGATTAAATCACTTCACAAAGCCATCAGTTTGAGGATGATAGACGCTAGTATGGATCGATTTAATCCCCAATAATCTGTAATGTTCACGTAGTGTTCGTGACATGAAGGCCGTGCCCTGATCAGTCAGGATCTCTTTCAGGATTCCGACCAGAGAGATTACACTGAAGAGATCACTACATGCTGAGATGTTGCAGAGAGGCACTGCTTCCAGGTATCGCATTGCATAGTCTACCAAAACTAACACAAAGCAATGCCCTTGTGCAGTCCGCTGTAATGGCTCGACAAGGTCTGTTACAATTCTTGCAAAGGGGACCTGGATTAAGGGTAATAAACAAAAAGGTGCTTCTTTATGGCAAGCGGGTTTCCAATAGACCAAGATGGCGGCACGTGCACAACGCAAGGCCCAGCGTCTCTCCAGATTTTGCGATTCAGTAGTAATTTCTTCACTAACTGCAAGTTTATTTACTCAGACGGAATTGCACATATCTCATACAGCAGACAAACATTATTAGACATCGGTCACAACTACAGAGAGGGACTTTCAATGAACTTTGAACTCTCTCAGGAAATCGCTTGAACACCGTGGACTGCTGATCCAGATTGGCCGGCAGTGAGACCCCAGTGCCGGCGCCGAGGCCGTAAACAAAGGAGGGGGAAGCGAGGCGGCATTAGGGCTAGGCTAAAGCTAGACCCGCATCAACCATCTCTTCCAAGCATCTTCCTTGCTAATGTACGGTCTCTCCCGAACAAAATGGATTAACTGCTGCTCCGGATAACATCACACAAGCGGATTAAGGAATGCAATGTCATGATTTTTACGGAAACATGGCTCAATGACAATATTCCCAGCCGCGCCATTGAGCTCAGGGTTCGCAGTGTTTTCTTAGCGGACAGGATGGCAGTGGACTCTGGTAAGCGCAGGGGTGGAGGTTTGTGCATTTATGTTAACAAATCATGGTGCACAGACTCTACTGTTACTGAAAGTCATTGATCTGTTCATTTAGAGTATTTGATGATTAAGTGCAGACACTTATTTACCGAGAGAATTCTCAGCCATTGTTCGTGACTGCAGTGTACGTTCATTCGGACGATAATGCTAAGCTAGCTAAGGAATGAAACAGTCTGCACATCCCGAAGGAGCTATCATTGTTGCTGAAGATTTCAACCACTCCAACCTAAGATCAGTACTACCAAAATTTCACCATAATGTCTTCTGCTTTACCAGAGGGGACAACTCACTGGATCAGGTATACACAAACATACCTGGGGCATACACGGCCATTCCCCTTTCCCCCCTCTTGGGTCAGTCTGACTACCTCTCTTTGTTCATGCTACCAAAATACACACCACTGATCAAACGGGTGAAACCAGCTGTGAGGGCAGTAAAGTTATGGCCAGAGGGAGCCAAGTTTCAGGATACTGACTGGAACTTGTTTGCCTCACAGGCCACACTGGAGGCATCAGGAGGCATCAGGAGAGCCAAGCTCACATTCAAACTCCACATAGAAGAGCACTTCCACAACTCTGACCCCAGACAAATGTGGAAAGGCATCCCGACCATCACAGACTACAAACCGACTCCTCGATCTCAATCAACCAGCAGTGCCTTTCGCCCAGTTGCACTCACCCCTATCGTTATGAAATGCTTTGAGAAACTAATCCCTGAATCACCTCACTGCGGGCCTACCACCTTAGTGGACCCACACCAGTTTGCCTATCGCCGAACAGGTCGACAGAGGATGCCGTTTCCACTGCTCTTCATTCAGCCCACACCCACCTGGATAAAAACATCATCTACATCAGAATGCTGTTCATTGACTTTAGCTCTGCGTTCAATACAGTCCTCCCCACTGTACTAATCACTAAACTCAGTGGGTATCTGCACCTCCACTTGTAGATGGATTCTGGACTTTCTCACCAACAGACCTTGGTCTGTTAGGTTGGGCAAACAGGTATCCTCAACCCTCAATTATGAACACTGGCATCCCACTGGGCTGTGTTCTGAGCCCACTAGTCTAGTCCCTGTTCACCCACGACTGTGCTCCTTTTTATAACTCCAACATCTTCATTAAGTATGCAGATGACACCACCGTGGCGGGCCAGATCAGCAACAATGACAAATCGGTCTACAGGGAAGAGATCCGAAGCCTGACAGCATGGTGTGCCATCAACAACCTGACCCTCAATGCCACGAAGACTAAAGAGCTCATTGAGCACCTTTACTACAGCAGATGTCTGCGCAGAGCTCACAACATCATCAAGGACCCTTCACATCCCAGTAACAATCTGTTTACTCTCCTTCCATCAAGAAGGAGATACAGGAACACATGCGCACCAGAACTAGCAGGTTCGGGGACAGCTTTTTTCCATCCACCATCACACTACATTACATTGTTAGATCACTGTGAAAAACACTGTATATAACTTCTGTACAATTATACATACAATGTACATATTACATGTTGTATTTTTTTATACTCCTCATTTTTACACTACACAAGATCGGCTCTGAGCCATTTCCTGTTTGTAGTGGTGATGGACAGGTTGACAGACAAGGTCAGATAGGAGTCTCCATGGACTATGATGTTTGCGGATGATATTTGTGGTGAGAGTAGGGAGCAGGTTCAGAAGAGCCTAGAGAGGTGGAGGTATGCGCTGGAGAGAAGAGGAATGAAAGTCAGTAAGAGTAGGACAGAGTACATGTGTGTGAATGAGAGGGAGGGCAGTGGAGTGGTGCGGTTGCAGGGAGAAGAGGTGGAGAAGTTCAGGTACCTGGGGTCAATTCAATTCAATTCATTTTTATTTGTATAGCGCTTTTAACAATGAACATTGTCTCAAAGCAGCTTTACACAGATAATGCGGTGATTAAAAATGAATATGTTCTTTATGAGTAAGTTTGTCCCTGATGAGCAAGCCGGTGGCGACTGTGGCAAGGAAAAACTCCCCGAGATGGCATAAGGAAGAAAACTTGGGAGGAACCAGACTCAAGAGGGAACCCATCCTCTTCTGGGTTACACCGAATGTCCATTCGGTGTAAACAGTGCAAAGTAATGGAAAGTGTGTTAGAGAAGTGAAGAAAAGCGTGCAGGCAGGGTGGAGTGGGTGGAGAAGAGTGGCAGGAGTGATCTGTCATAGAAGGGTATCTGCGAGAGTGAAAGGGAAAGTTCATAGGACTGTGGTGAGACCTGCTATGTTGTATGGTTTAGAGACAGTGGCATTGAGTAAAAGACAGGAGGTGGAGCTGGAGGTAGCAGAGCTGAAGATGTTGAGGTTTTTGTTGGGAGTGATGAGAATGGACAGGATTAGAAATGAGTTTATTAGAGGGACAGCGCATGTAAGATTTTGGAGAGAAGGTGAGGGAGGTGAGATTGAGATGGTTTGGACATGTTCAGAGGAGGGACATAGGGTATATCGGTAGAAGAATGCTGAGGATGGAGCCACCAGGAAGGAGAAAAAGAGGAAGACCAAGGAGGCGGTTTATGGATGTGGTGAGGGAAGACATGCAGGTAGTTGGGTTGAAAGAGGCAGATGTAGAGGACAGAGGGGTATGGAGACTGATGATCTGCTGTGGCAACTCCTAATGGGAGAAGCAGAAAGAAGAAGATATTGCATGCTGTACATATGCTACATATTTATCTGCTACAATTGCTACTTTTTCCACTTGTGGTAGATCTACCAGCTGACATTCACAACATGCTGCACACCATCTACGCACATCGCCGGGCCTCTAGGTGGTCTAAGGTTTACTTGTTTCCCAAGTGTCCAGCCATTGGGTTTATGGTGAGTTGCATGAAACAAGCTCCCTGCGGCTCTTTGTTACCAACAACTGGGTAATTTCCTTGTTTATTCGAGTGTTCTGCGTCACTTGTTACAGTTTATCTTTAATGACTGCGAAGTATGGGTAGGAAAGCTCAAATGTCTGGCTGGACTCACTGACCATCGATTACTCTCACTTGCTCAAAAGCATGCCGGAGAGTTTTGTCTCGTGTCTGCTTCAGTGGGAAATCCCTGAGGGGAATTCTCCAAAGGGAGGGCTGGGCGGATATTTGTGGATATTCTCATGCAAACATTTCACATTACCCCAGGCGTACAGTATTCAAAGCCTCGCACTGAACCAGGCTTTGGTTGATGCCGGTCTGCCCACAGTCCAAATCCACCGAAGCTAGGTGTGTACGCCCTTGGATACTCACCGGTATGCGGTACGCTCCAGCTTGATCTGGGGTGGCCTGTGGTGCCTCTGGGATCTGGACCATCACCCCTTCAAAGAGTTGGAAAAAAGTAGCTCCTTATAGTCTGGAAAATACGGTAGACTCTTCATCATTTACATTTTACATTTGTGGCATTTAGCAGACGCCCTCATCCAGAGCGACGTACAAAAGTGCTTTGAGTCTCTAGCAATGAATAAATCTACACTGGTACGCAAGATTACAAACTAAATATAAATATAACTCTTGAATTCTACAAAGCAAAATTGGAAAGTGCTCATTTAAGCGTTTCAGGAAGAGGTAAGTCTTCAATCGTCGCTTGAAGATAGCCAGGGTCCATTTTTGGCTTTGTAGGCAAGCATCAGTGTTTTAAATCTGATATGTGCAGCTACTGGAAGCCAGTGAAGGGAGCGCAGCAGTAGGGTGGGGTGGGAGAACTTGGGCAGATTGAACACAAGTCGTGCAGCTGCGTTTTGGATCATTTGCATTGGACGAATAGCATTCAGGGAAAGACCTGCCAGCAGAGAGTTGCAGTAGTCGAGTCTTGAAATGACAAGAGACTGAACAAGCACCTGGGCAGCCTGTGTGGACAGAAATGGCCGAATCCTTCGGATTTTGAGAGAAGAAATCGACAGGAACGAGCCACATTAGCAACATGTGGGAAGAAGGACAGTTCATTGTCCATAGTTATCAGCAACAGCCAATTCTTTGAAGTGTCCTTACTCCAGGTCCTTAAATTTGGGTCCACTGCTCTAGTTCCTCACGGAATCTCCTACTTCAAAACTTGAGTTTGTAACTCTTGTCATGCCCTTTCTTTTGTTCCTGCTATTTGTGTAAAACTAATTAAACAAGAATCTTGCTATTTTTGTCTCCAGCGTGTCACCCTTCATTCTTCTTATACTCTTTTTGAAAGTTTGAACTGCACATTCAGCTAAACCATTTGAAGATGGACGGTTAGGAGCTGATGTAACATGTTGAATTCTATTTCTCTTCATTAAAGTTTCATATTTCTCAGTTGTAAAGCATGTTTCATTGCCTCACACAAAAATTTTAGATAATCCGGGTGTGCTGAAACACATCCTCAGTTTCTCAATGGTAATTTGGTAAGTGGCATGCGTGACAGGATAAACTTCCATCCACTTTGAATGAGAATCCACCAGAATTAGAAACATTCTTCCTAAGAAAGGTCCTTCATACTCTATATGAAGTCATGTTCAGGCTGAGCTAGGCCATTCCCAGGGCTGCAAAGGGGCCTTGAGCAGGTGCCTTTTTTGAAGCTTTGACATATCTCACATTCAGTCACCATTCTATGCACATCTTGATCCATTCCTGGCCACCACACTGGGCCAGTCCCTTCATTTTGGACATGCCGGAATTAGTCTGATGTAACTGTTTTAATAACGCAGCTTGACCTCGTAAATGCATAATGATTTTAGCACCCCAAGCACCACACAACCATCCTTCACACTCAGAGCATCACGCCTGTGATAAAATTCTAACAGGTCTGCCTCTATTTCCTCCGGCCAGCCCTTTAATATGTACTCATGTACCTTGGAGTGTGTCATGCCATGTTTTGTCCACAGACAGGTGAGACTTTAAGTCCCTTAAGTCCATCATCAGCAATTGATCATTATTGTTATCCGGTTCTCCCTTTACCCAGTTCTGGAAGTATACTCAGTGCATCCGCATTTTGGTGGTACCTCCCTGTCTTGTACACAATCTTGTATTGATATGCTTGCAGCATTACAGCCCACTGTTGCACTCTTGGTTAACCCATTTAGGGAACTGCTTTCATTTTTATTATATATTATTATTCATATTATTGCGAAAATTGTTCAGGGGCTTATGATCTGTGCAGATTATGAATGCACAAACATACAAATACTTGTGAAATCTTTGTATGCTGACAATCACAGTCAAGCCTCTTTGTCTAACTGTGAATAAAGTTTTTTCAGCAGGGGTTATGTTCTTGACATAAGCCCAAGGGGTTGCCAGGTTAGGAAGGAGCTTGCTATAATAGTTCAGCAACCCCAGGTATGCTTTAAGCTCTGTAATGTTTCTTGGTTTTGGGGCTTCTTTAATGGCTTTCACCTTAGATCCTGTAGGATGTAGACCTCCCGCATCTATTTTATGGCCCAAATATTCCACCTCATCTGCCATGAACACACATTTACTTCACTTCAGCTGTAACCCGGCTTCTTTCAGTCTTGATATCACTTCATCCAGTGTCAAGTGATTTTCTCAGTTAACTCCCGTCCTTGATGTGTCATCCATATAAACAACTACCCTAGAAATACCTCGCAACAATCCTTCCATTATTTTTGGTAAAATAGCAGGTGTTTGCAACCCCAAAAGACAATTTTAAGTGAATAATCCTTATTCAATTCTTATTCATATTCACTGTCAGGTATTTCTTGGAATTCTCATCCAGAATGATTTGCTGGTATGCGTGGTATTTCATGACCTGTTTAACTCCACCTAACAGGGTGAAGAGATATTCCACTCTTCGAATAGGGTACTGTATACTCTTGGATCTTTCACTCTTGGAATAGGGTACTGTGGACACCCTATTGACTGTGAGTTTATAGTCACTGCATAATCTTATATGGCTATCTGGATTTAATATGGGAAGAATAGGAGCTGCCTATTCTGAATACTTACCTGGTGATATGTTTTTTCCCCACCTTTGCTTTCAGGGCAAAAGGCACAGATCTACGTCTGAAAAACCTTGGTGTGGCATTACATGGCACATGAAGAGTTGCCGCATTGCCCCTTAATGTCCCCAGTTCCTCTTCAAACACTTCCTCATGCTTAGATAGCACCTGTTGCAACGTCTCAAACTGTACCAGCTCTTTTTTTTTCGTACCACTGCAGCTGGATTTCTTCCAACCAGGCCTTGCCTAGTAAGCATGGAACTGTTACTGTCACTTTGTCCAGTAGCATTTTCTTTTCTTGCTGCTAGTATTAGAATTTAGTATTGCTGCTCGAATTTGATGGCCACATGTCTTAACCACATGTTTAAGACTGTGTAGCATCATCCCTTCTTTGAATAACAGCCGACAAACCTCTGGGAAATGAGGAGACTATTTGGTGAAGTTTTGGGAGAGGATGTCCCATTTATGTCTGATAAAGGATTGTAGCTGCTCAACAGTCCTGGGTCTTATTCTTTGTCATATATTTTTTTTTGCATGATGTGGCAACTGTTTTCAAATGGAGAGGGTCTGAACTGCAGACAACATACAGGCCAGTTTATCACCCAACTCTACTACTATGAAGCCATGCTGCTGTAATAGATGTTGTTCTAAAAAATGTCTGGATTCAACCCTATGTTGCTTTAAAACCTGCATATACCCTTTCTGAGAGACAGTGCCTCTCTAAGGTACTGTTTTTACAGTGCATCCAGAAAGTGTTCACAGCACTTTTTTTCTGCATTTTGTTGTTACAGCCTTATTCCAAAATGGATTTAATTATTTATTTTCATAAAAATTCTACAAGCAATTCCTATAATGACAACGTGAAAGAAGTTAGTTTGAAATCTTTGCAAATTTATTAAAAGTAAAACCAAAAAACTCAGGTGCATCCTGTTTTCACTGATCATCTTTGAGATGTTTCTACAACTTAATTGAAGTCCATGTGTGGTAAATTCAGTCTCGACATAATTTGGAAAGGCATAGATCTGGGAAGGGTACAGAAAAATTTTGGCAGTATCAAACGTCTCAATGAGCACAGTGGCCTTCATGATCGGTAATTGAAAAAAGTTTAGAACTATTAAGACTCTTCCTAGACCTGATCTGGCAAATTGAGCGATCGGGAGAGAAGGGCCTTAAGAAGGTCCTTCTTACAGTGACCAAGAACCCGATGGCCACTCTGATAGAGCTTCAGCAGAACAACCTTCCAGAAGAACAACCATCTCTGCAACACTCCACCAATCCGGTCTGTATGGTAGAGTGGTCAGACGGAAGCCACTCCTCATTAAAAGGCATATGACAGCCTGCTTGGAGGCACCTGAAGGACTTTCAGACTATGAGAAACAAATATTGAACTCTTTGGCCTGAATGTCAAGCATCATGTCTGGAAGAAACCAAGCACCGCTCAGTACCTCGCCAATACCATCCCTACAGTAAAGCATGGTGGTGGCAGCATCATGCTGTGGGGATGTTTTTCAGCAGCTGGAATTGGGAGACTAGTCAGGATTTAGGGAAAGATAAATGCAGCAATGTACAGAGACATCCTTAATTTTTAACCTGCTCCAGAGCACTTCCAACAGGACCCTAAGCACACAGCCAAGATAACAAAGGAGTGGCTACAGGACAACTCTGTGGATGTCCTTAAGTATGGCCAAGCCAGAGCCCAGACTGATGCGCCACATCCAACCTGATGGAGCTTGAGAGGTTCTGCAAAGAAGAATGGGAGAAACTGCCCAAAAATAGTTGTGCCAAGCTTGTAGCGTCATACTCCAAAAGACTTTTGTTTAGGCTGTAATTGGTGCCAAAGGTGCTTCAACAAAGTATTGAGCAATGGCTGTGAATACTTAAGCACACATGATTTTTTGTATAAATTTGCAAAGTTTTCAAACACATGTCTTTCACATTGTCATTATGTTGTATTGTTTGTAGAATATTGATGAAAATATTGAATTCAATCGATTTTGGAATAGGGCTGTGACAACAAAATGTGGAAAAAGTGAATTGTTGTGAATACTTTTCGGTTGCATTGTATGTCCAATCATGTTACTAACATGTTGCCAATTAACCTAATTCATTAAATTCTTTTTCCTCCAGGTAGTTCTTTTTAATAACACTTAGTTTACAGCCTTTTGTTGGCCCTGGACCTAATTATATTAGGCCTATTGTGGCCATCAATTTTGAAATTACTTTGTTTTTTTTCCATAAAATGGTAATTCTCCTGTTTAAATAAATATATTTTTTATGTTCTTTTGTAAAACAGAATAAGGGTAAACTATTGTAAAATTTCCCCTCACTCCTTTTTATTGCACTCATCTTTTGTTTAAGGTGAGAATTCGACTAAAAAATTCATCTTTAATTTAAAATTGTCATTTTTAATCTGACAATCATTTGATCTCAGTTTAAAACGACGTCATTGTATCAGGAAAAAAATTTAATTGACATTGCTATTGCAATAATTCCAGCTGAGACTGTAAATAATATTACTATAACAGACATACATTTTGAGTGGTGCCCAAAGAAGGATATCTATTATTATTAGTATTATAACAATATCATTTTGAGATTTCCTATAAGTATTCCAATATACTGTTCCACCTCTATACCACCAAAGACAAAAATTAATTCAACTTTTTTTTTTGTATGTTTTTACAGTGAAACCATCATGTTTTTACACCAGATATTTTATCAAGGCTTGAAAGCACGGATAGCAAGCTGGCCAACATTAGTCCTGGGTGAGTGCTTTTTAAATATAATATCTACAGTAAATCAACTGTTTAAAATGTGGTCAACGTAGAAAGTTTCACTACAATATGACTGGAAATGCCTTTTTTTATATTATTGTTTTTGGCCACCAGCTGACCTCTTTGACATACTCCTGCCCATGCTGAACATCTACCAGGAGTTTGTTCGCAATCACCAGTACAGCCTGCAGATCCTGGCACATTGCAAACAAAATCGTGATTTTGACAAGTTGCTGAAGCAGTATGAGTCGAAGCCTGACTGTGAGGAGCGCACTCTGGAAACATTTCTCACCTATCCCATGTTCCAGGTGACCATTGTTTTCTTAACAGTCTCATTACTCTTCTATAATATTTTATTGCAAAAACAACGAAAGCTGTAACCAGAGAGATAAATAATTTACTGCTACTAATAATTATTATTATTAGTAGCAGTAGTAAAGGTGTATATTAATTTTAACACCAGCTCCACTTTATGGAAACTTGTATACCTGCTCATTTATGCAGTTACCATAACAGTGAATCATGTGGTTGTAGCAAAATGGAAAAAAACAAAAATGCAAATACAGGTCAAGAGCTTCAGATAATGTTCACAGCAAACATCAGAATAAAGAAAATTTGTGATCACTGTGAAAACATACCACTTTAAAAGTGGTATGTTTCTCCATGGCAAATGGTCCAGTTTAAAATTCTCCTGCCTGTTATGGTGTACTTTTGCACACTTACCTCTCTAGAGTTTACACAGAATAATGCAAAAAACACAGTGGAAACAGTGTCAGTGGAAACATAAAGGAGGTCAAAAGAAAACTCATTAAGCTGCGAATATAATCACAGGGAATGGAGATTTAAAGTCCCAGGAGATCAGAATTTCATAAAATGCTCAAATCTGCCCTTAATATTATTGCAAATTTGGCTAAAGTTTTACAAGGAGTTTACATTTAACAAAACTGGCAATTCTTTTGAAATACACTGGCGATCAAAATTAGAGAACAATGTATAAACAATTGAACAATTCTGTAATAATGTCATCTTCACTGCTCAACAGTTGAGGGAGTTTTTGTCCTGTCTATACCATGCTACCAGAACACCTTTTCCACAAATTAACTAAGGCATTTAAAAAAAAAACCATTATTTTGCAGAAAACACACTGATCAAAATTAGAGAACAACAATGACTGTAGCATGGAAAAACATTACAACAAAATTTTCTGAAGGTTACAACAGTCAGCAATTAGTAGGAAGTGTACAGGCCTCTGCTCTGAATGACTTCAGCACATCTGCGGCCACAGGACAGCACTAGTCTCTCACACTGCTCTGGTGTGATTTTGGTCCACTCTTCTTCCAGTCTCCTCCAGAGTTCGGTGACTGTAGTGGGTTTCTTGACCATAACTTTGTCGCCAAGGATTTTCCAGAGGTTCTCTATTGGGTTGAGATCAGGACTCTG